>OZ026811.1:1952873-2236822 GCA_964023185.1 Macaria liturata | reverse complement strand
GTAATGTAATAATATAATAATAAGGTAATATTGCAAGAGTGGCTTTAGTAATATTAATACCAACAACTTTTGATCTACAAGTTTTTAACATTGATAAAAAAAACATTGTTCCGTACAAAATAAGTTCGATGACCCGCGACAAAATCTATAGGGTACGACGAATAACGATTATATAGAACGGGAACTCCGGACAAATTTTGCATCGAATACGGTTACATTTTCCTATATCTCTCTCACATACCACTTGCACCCAAATCTTGCTAGTAGTAGATTGGTCACCGATAGCGGGCCATGTTTCGGAGTAACAAACATAAGTGTTGTTAAGTACAAAGTTTGTTTGGAAAATTATTCAGTAAAACAAAAACTTTCAGAAGACTTGATACCTTGTTTTTTAAGTCGGTTAAAAAACCGTAAAACGTGTCACACTGCTGGGATTTTGTTTTGTGATATATAATTTACTATCACTAGCACCACATAATATCTAACAAATAATAATATCGCTTCCTGCTGTTTGTTCTTATATATCAAATCAAAATACTTTTATTGCGAGTAACTTATAGACTCATGGTGGGTACATACATACAACTAAAACATTAAAATCATAAACTACAAGAATAGTGTTACAATTGTCTTTGTGGTATCGGAATAGGAATATGTCTATTGCCATGGTTAATGTACCTACATGCAATCTAATTTGCCGGCAATCATTACCAAGATGGTGGTGCATCTGGTGCGTCGGGTGCGGGCTAGCCCCAAATTATTATTACTATGCTTTGATCTTTGCCACTGGATAAAGGATTGGTGATTCTTTTTAATTGATAGCGTGATTCAAGGAAGCTATCTAACCTACCTCTGTATTTATTTGAATGTAATATTGACTGTATGAGTCACGTACAGATCACAATCTCACGTTTTGTCTGCCTTTATTTAGGTTTGCTCTTAAATGGCTACACACTAATTTGCTCAAGCATACAATATTAGATACACACGTTCATTTACAATCTTTATAATATTAGGTCTTTATGCAAGTTTATTAAAAACAATATCGATGTAAATATTTAACTTAATAAATCATTAAAATAATCATGTATCGAATATGTATGATTGCAACTAACTTTAAAGTTTAATTAATTCATGTTAAAGCTTAATTAGGCGATATCTTTGGTGCTATACAATAACAAAAGTTGTAAGTATTTATGTAATTAATTATTAAGTACACGAAATATTGTCTACTAAATCGATAATCTTTTTCCCTATAAAAACATAGCTATTTGATGGCACAATGAATATTTTGAAAGAAAGAAAGAAATATATTTATTGAGACACACAAACTTAAACTTACTAAACAACTACTTACTACTTATTTTCTAGTACAAGATTAGAGTAAAAGTTCTAATATACGAGTATTCTGGGGAATTCCAATGCATATTGCTATCATATATTTTATGACGCCAAGTCTAACATATCACTATAATAAGATAATCAAACACACATAAGGTAAGGACCATGTCCGGGAAGGTTGCTCATGATTGTTCAAATACTTATTACTGCCATTTCATTCTGTTAACTAATAAATTGAAATGGTGGTCTTTATAGAGCGACTTGCTATCGTATTTGTTGACTGTGAAATTTCGTCATGATAGTCGGATACGTCCATTACACGTTCAACTAATATTTGTATCTTTGGTTTCTCAAATAATAGTAGGAATAAGGAAAACAAAACCGACTTCTCGGTCGGCACCTATGGAGTATTAGCCCGCCACCATAGCACGCGGTGTCTGGTTCTTATATTTGACCAAAATGCGTGAATGCCTGTAGTATCTCAGTGACCTACACAGTGAAAATACGTTCGCCGTAGTCCAAATTAGCTTCCTTTGCCTTTACGAAATTGATATTTTATAGGTTTAACGAAAACATGCAGAGAAAAATAAACAACACATGTAATGAAGAGGCTTTAACCGAAAGTTTTTTTTTTTGTAAGATAGGCCACGTGCCACGGTGGTAAGCGGTTGCGTTCGCCTATAGACACTTCCACGTCTGAAACGTTGTTAATGTTTGCTAGATAAGAGAGATTCGTAGGTATCTATAAAATGAAGTTAATAAAATTATGATAAAAACACCGTATCAGAAATAAGAGCAGAAATGTGTACGTAGAATATATTTGAAAATAGTTTTTACTTTTTATTCCGAAATTATGCGAATGAAGCCGCGGAAATCCACTAGGTATAAATGAAAATCAGTTACATGGATAGGCATCAAAAGTACGTATGTACACACAATACTCTAGCTTATTATACCTATGATTATAAGCATTAAGCTATTCAACTAACTAATTTCATAGTAAAATCAATTCAAAGTCTCATTATTTTTTATGCAAACGAGAAATTAATCGATCATTTTATTCTGTTTATAAGTGACATCAAATCAAATTGAATTCAAATTCGAATGGCTATTTGTAATTGGAATTTGCAATAGATACAATGCTTTTTCAATTGTTAATTATGAACTCACGATGTGCAGTTGTAAGTTATCTGATAAAATCGTATATTTTCATCATCATCATCATCATACTCTTTAAATCAACACACCAACAGTGAGTTTTTGGTTTGTTATTTTGACACCAAAAATTATAAGTATGACCATGGAGATAGTATTTCACTATTTTGTTATAAATTGTATCATAATCGAAGTTTACAGTTTAAACATAAAACTACAATTGAAACGAGCTAATTACAAAATGATTAGTAGAGCATATTTATTTTATGTTTGTGAAAAACATGCATTTTAGATATATCTACCCACGAGAATGTGCAGTTAACAAAAATAAAAAAAAATAAAACTGGTGACTGCTTTGTATGTTACATGCAACATTAAGAACGTTTGCTCACCATCTCAACACTCAAAACGTAAACGTGGATGGCTCATGTATTAACACCCAAAATGTGTCCATGCGTTAAATCTTTTGAGCACACCTCAAATGGTTATTCAGGTTATCCGTTTTTAATCTTAAATTCATCTTAATTTCCCATTTCTTAATGAAATTAAAAAAAATAAAATTAAAATTGAAATGTAGTATTGAGATAGAATTCAAATTTAAATGAAATGTCTCTTAATTGTAATATTATATGAGCTTTGCATTTTTTAGAGGACGCAATTTTTTTGGGGCAAGTTTGGGGATTTAATCGAAGCTTAACTTCAAGTTTGTGGGGTCGCCGCTCTTGTCCCACGGCCGCCATCTTGGAAAAAGGGATGGAAACGCTTTTTTCGCAATATCTCGGAAACTATGCGTCTTACAAAACATTTGTTAAGACATAATTTGTAGCAAAATGTTTTGCCTTCAAATATGTTCACATAATTTTTTGCCTTAAATTAAAAATTAAAGAAGTTATAAGCAAAAAAAGAGAAATAAAATAACGCATTTAACGTCACGCCCCAAAAATAAAATTGCGTCCTCTAAGAAATGCAATATTCGGACCTAAAATTGTAATATTTTAATGGGCTATTTAAATATCAGTTAAGATCTATTTAACCAATTGACTATATTGTCATGAAAGAAAACTGTCTACTGTTGCGACGGCGGAGTTAGCCTAGCTGCCAAATGGTCTTAGCTTTTTGATGGTTTAAAAAGACAAACAGCACACATATTTAGGGGCTGTCCATTAACGTGACCCCTCCCCCGTGGTGATACATGGTGATGTTTATGATTAAAATATATCACGTGTATTTTTAGACCTATAAAGAATCTTAATTTTCTACTTTTATTCAAATTCAATATTACAATAATTACTAGCGGTAAACAGAAAGGTTACAGGACTTGCAGATTGATTTTGCTTTTAGCGCGTTAGTCGAAAAAATAAATACACGTGATATGTCACTACACCCCCCCTCCCCCCTTGTGATATTTCGTGACTTTTTTATGGTCCCGTCCCTCCCCTTTCGCGCCTCGCGTGATTAATGGACGACCCCTTAGGTACTAGAACTACTAAAAACATCCCATAGTTGCATTTATTAATAGCCAACACTGAATTTGAGTTGTTTCTATTCAGTTTTTTTTTATTCTAGAATAATCTCTCTTCCTCTAGTCATATTTCCTCATGACTGAGGGTCGTGACTCCCTCCGCAGACTTAATTCGTTAGGGTATTTATCTTGTGCAGATACATCGTGGTGGGCGCTCAGGTCCTTCCACGGAAGACACATTTCCTCGGATATTGTGGTCCTCAAACATGTCGGTTTCCTCACGATTTTCCTTCACCGCTAAGCGAGTGCAAATCCACACATAACTTGAAAATACAAGTCATTGGTGTAGAACCGGATTCGAACCGAATGCGTCTGGTTGAAAAGCAGACACTGGATCCGCTGAGCCACACTTGCTTATAAAAAAATCAATAAAACATATAAAATAATATCATATATTCACGTCTGTACATGCAATCAATTACAGGTTGTGTTCATATTCTTAACACAAGCATTACTTAAAGTGGAATCTGACAGTATCACTAAAATAACGACCAATACTACATCACCTGCTGAAATAATACCAAATATAGGGTAAGTTTTTTCACAGTGCTGTTATGCAATATATTAAGAGAATATTTGCATCTGCGTTGCCTTTTAAAAATCCGAGAAAAATCCACATGGAAAACCAATCAATCAATCAATCATTTTTAAGATATTGAATCAGGCATTACCTACTTCGCGGAAATGCATTGTAACTGAAACTCTGGAGAAATATGACATGTAGTGTTTTTCCGCTGTGACTGCTCCTTAACCGACATCAAACAACAAACATATATGTACAGGTATATTGAGGAACACACCTAAAAACCATCAAGTTTGTTGTTTGATGTCGATTAAGGTGCAGTCGCAGCGGATAAACACTACATATTTCTCGAGAGTTTCAGTTAAATTATTGAACCACTTACTTTTGAGCAGTGGCACCGAACTTATGATAATACCCTTATAATATACTGATTGAGTCAGGCAGGGAGTTCCAAAACTGTTTCCCACGCACTATAATCCAGCGATTTTTAAAGCGAGAGTGAAGCGGTTCTTTTCGGGTAAGCACGCTCCATCTTAGACCATGGCCTTTGCTTACTATCAGGCAAACTATGGTCAAATGCAAACCCGTTTTAGCTAAAGAAAAAGCTGTAGTGGTTCAAATCGATTAGTGTTCGACGTGGTTCGACTGAGAATTCCTATTTTGGGAAATGTCACCAACTCTCCCATTTTTAGGAAAGGAAAATCCATAAGTTGTGGTTTGTTTATTTCCGTTTCAAAATGTTTGAATAAAGAATGATTTTGCTTTTCCAGCTCCTCAACAGTAGCTGCATTCACAAACAGCATTTCTAGGAACAACATTACAAAAATAGTCATCATAAATAATGGGACAACGGTTAATGGTTTAAGACAAAGACCAAAAAAACCTAAAAAAGCCACAAGTCTTTTATATCAGGAAAGAAACGCAACTGATGTCATTAAAAGCGTTCATTTGTACAATCTGGATGATGTCGCCAAGTTTTTAGATGAACACTTAGATGCGAAACTTTGCTACGTACGATGCACCGAAGACGACTAACAAGTTGTCCAAGAAGGCGGACTATCATAAGACCCCAACTTATCAAGCATGTCTGTATTATAATAATCAGAGCCACATTACTTCAACACAGATATATAATTATTTTCGGTCGTGGCCCATACGGAAGTTTTAATACTGTCGTGACGATTATGTGCAGGTTTCGTCACATACCTCTTCTCGAAGAGTTGGTTCTTGAAATTCAATAAATAATAAAACAGTCGAAAAAAATTGTACAATGAACTTGTTCTATTCCTTAAGAAGGTATCTGCGTTTGGGTTGTAGTCTGTCGTTTGTTTCACATTTTTTTTCATCAGATAATAGGTAATAATAACGAACAGAATTTCCCAAAAGTTGGAAATTGAATTTGTAGTTTACTATTCAATGTGTCTATATTTACCTTACCTAACCTTACCTTAGTTTTTTTTTTACATTAAATAGGCTTACGTTTGACTATAGCCTGCCTGATGTTAAGCACCACTATAGTCTAAGATGTAGCACGTGCCTAGAATAAACCTATTTACTCTAGATTTGAAGACCCCTGGGTTATAATTTTCTGGGAACAGGGCTCCAGGCAGAGAGTTCCATAGTCTCGCTGTCCTTACTATGAAGGTAGAATCAAAGCGCTTCGTGTGAGTCTTTGGAACTTCCACCATAAACTGGTGACGCCCCGCTGACTTCCTGCTTGTTCGACGGTGGAATGGAGACGGGGAATTATATTGTGAAGCTCCGTTGCACACTCACCGTAATGCAACCGATAGAAGACCGACAGGCTAGCAACCTTGCGACGATGTTCCAAGCTTTGGAGTTAGAAAACTGATCCGTCCCAAAGGTGCGAACAGTATTCCGTGCACGACCGAACTTGTGCTTTATATAATATGAGCAGTTGTTCCGGCTGGAAGTACTGACGCACCTTCGAGATGATACCAAGCTTTTTGGCAGCCAATTGAGCCTTGGACTCAATATAGGAGCCGAAATTAAGAGACGAAGTCAGAGTGATTCCGAGAAGATCGAGGTGGTTAGCTATCGAAACGGTCAAATTTCGGAAAGAAGGGGCCAGCTCTTTTTTGCAGAGAAAAGACACGCCTGGGTCTTAGCTGCATTGAACTTAACCAGGTTGGCATCGCCCCAATCGGAGACCGCCTGAAGGGATAAGTTCATGCGCTCGACCATACTCTCCCTGAGTGACTGGATTTGGGCCCCGCATTGGCACGGGAGTTGGATGTGTACCTAGCTCTCTACAACGGTGCTGTCGTCTGCGTACCCAAGGATACCGGGTTTTTAGCAGGTCGTTTATATGCAGCAGGAATAGGGTTGCAGAGAGCACTGACCCTTGAGGGACGCCGTAGTAATAAGGCTGTATTTTAATTACAATCATTTAAACAGTTTAAAAATTGGATAGATTATTGCAAACGGCTGTTAAATTGTGGCCGCTTTGAATCCGTTTTAGCAATTGTGATGGAAAGGAGTGGAATCTCACAGGGTAGTGAAGAAAAACGTATTAAAAAAAACACATTCAATGTCCAGTATTTTGGAATGTTAGCTTAAAAATCTTTAAAAAAAAGTCTGATCCAGCCATCACATACTCTAACAAACAAATTCATTACTAAAGTAAAAACGTTAGATATTAAAACGCCACGTTATTTTACTGATTGAAGAATATATTTGACTAAATAAATTAAATAAATATTTCAGGACATATCACACAGCGCCATCTAGCCCCATACTAAGCTTACGCTTGGGTACTAGATAACATAACGGATATAATACATAATTATACTTTTTTCTTTTAAATACATATCTACTTATTATACATAGAAACGACCAGACTAAACACAAGTTACTACAAATTTTAATAATCATAATTACTTGGATTATGCGGATTTGGTAAACAAAATTGATTAAAGTTTTCATAATTTAAAAATATAAATGATGTTTAAGTTTTATAAATTAAAAAAAATAGATTTTCCATATATTTTGTTCAGGGGGCGTTTGCGAAAAAGATAAAAATATTTGCTGTTACATACAAACTTTTGTATGTAACAGCAGATATTTTTCGCAGAGCTCCAAAAGTAGCAAAAACAAAGACAAAAAAATTTTACGCACAAAAACCGCATTAAAAAGATTATGCGTTATCAACCAAACACCAGTGAAACTGCGGGAATCTACTAGTCTAGTCCTATCCACCCGAGCCCACTAATTTTATAAAGGTGAAAGTTTGTGTGTGTACCAGTATTGTTTCTTTTCGCTCTAACGGCTGAACGGATTTGGATAACATTTGGTTTGCGGCCGATCCCAATAAAACCTTCAATCTGGAGATCGCGGCAATCTGCGATAGAATTACATCTCTCGATCGATCTCCAACCTGCGTCTCAATAACATTGACTTTCAATCGCCGATTGAATTTTACCATCGATCGAAGACCAATTTCTTTTCTCCCGTGCGTTTCATTCTAAGCAGTTTTTATTGTGATGCAAATGTTAGATGTGTTTTTCTAACATTGCAAGGTTATTTTTTTTAATAATAAATCAAGATTATTAATTAAACGTCAAACGCCAGTTTTCAGTATAGTTTCAGTGTTTAAAGTATTTAATTTGTAAGAAAAATCTTTCGATCATTATCGTACAGATGAGAAAAAACGTATAGACGCATTTATGAGAAACGGAACGTCGTGAAGTGTCAAAACAAATACAAACGAGCCAAAACTCGTTTGTTTGTGTAAAAAAAACTAAAATAAAAATAAAATATTATATTAAAAAAAATATTATATAAAAAAATATATATTATATCTAAACGTAAATTCAGCTTCACTTAAGCAGTGCATGTGGTTAATGCGGTTGTAGCTCTTTCGACGCACTGGAGGAAGTTCGTCGTCTTCTTCTTCCCAATCTGAAAGTTGATCTAGCACTTCCAAGTCACTTTCACTGTCACTAAACATTTTATAATTATTTTCCGATTGATAACCTAATAAATTAATTGGTATAATCGGTAGAAGATATTAAATTCAAAGTTTAAAAACGCAAAGATAATCCACCAAATGTCAGAGATTGCAAAATACGATCACATATATTAGGGATAAAAAGAGCTGTCAAAGTCAAAAGATTGGATATTGAAACCATCAACTGCCATTTTCGAACAGAGGGCGATCTGAAAACACCTTGAAAACACTCGAATCGAGGTGCCCTCTGACGGATAGTTTGCGTTTTCGGATTGTGGTTTGGTTATTGAAACGCTTTTTTTTATATTTAGATCGAAAACTCAATCGCAGATAGCTGAAAATGGATTGAGATTGCATAATATTGGGACTGGCCGTGGAGGTAGGTAAATTAGCTATCCCGATTTAATGCGGGTAACACCGCGGGCGTAAATTAATATACTTCACGTAGGTAAATTAATATTTTTATGGAAAAGCAATTTTTAATACTATTATTATTCTTCATGCATGCGTGGAATGAAAATACTTTTAGATAAAGAACACACGCAAGTCATTCTAAATTTAATTTGATAATCATGTATTCAAGGCGTGTTTGTGTGAGTAATTTCTAATTCATTTATATTGGACTTAAAATGTTGGAGCTTTAATTTGAGCAAGAATACGGATGCATTTTTTCTGAGCCACGAACAAATCATTTACGTCGACACTGTTGCCCCAGAGGATGATGCCGTACCGGAGCCACGAATCTTCTTCTTAATCGTTATCTTCATTGCTGAAGGTCGTGTCTAGCTTGAAGACTTGATCACTTGGTGCACTATACTTCTCCATGATGTCCTGTCCTCCGCGGTCTTGAGAGCTTGGGTTATTGGCAAGCCTGTAAGGGTCCTAACTAGGTCAGACCAGCGGGTAGGTGAGCGGCCGCGTGATCTTCTCCCATCGACTTTGCCAAATACCATCAGTTTTTCTAAACTGTCAGGGTCCCTACGAGCAATGTGTCCGAAATATTTGAGAATTCGCTGAAAACAGATAGCAGACAGTCTTGTGGTTATCTTGAGCTCTTTTAGAATAGATACGTTGGTTCGGCGTGCAGTCCACGGGATACGCAACATCCGTCTCCAACACCACATCTCAAACGCATCTATTTTGTCTCTTTCTTTCTTCCTAATTGTCCAGGATTCGGCGCCGTAAAAGAAGATAGAGAATACCAACGTACGTACCAGCCTCACCTTGGTTTTTCGGGATATGTTACGGTCTTTCCATATTCTAGTGAGTTTAGTCATAGCTGCTTTGGACATTTGGATCCTCCTGGCTATTTCTCTTTCCGTGCCACCCTCATTAGTTAGAAGTGAGCCAAGATAAACAAACTGGTCAACGAACTCTAGGTCTCTGAGTTCATTGGAGCGAATTAGCAAGCCAGGTCTATCTACCATCATGATTTTGGTCTTGGCCTTGTTGATGGTGAGGCCGACTAACTCACTCTCTCTCTCTACCCTAGACAGTAGTTGCGCCAGTTCTTCCTCAGACGATGCAAATAATGTGGTATCATCCGCATACCTCAGGTTGCTGATCTTTCTGCCACCAATGGATATACCACCATCCCAATCCTCTAGGGCACGTCTCATTATATATTCCCCGTATATATTAAAGAGGATCGGAGATAGGATGCATCCTTGTCTCACACCTTTCTGCGGTTTGAAAGGCTTCGATAGGACATTGTTCACCTTCACAACTGTGCTTCCATTTTGGTATAGGTTTGCTATAAGACGAACGAGATGATCGGGTACTCCCATTTCGATCAGGATTCTCCACAAACATTCCCATCGTATACAATCGAACGCCTTAGAATAATCGACGAAACACATCAGCATTGGAATGTTGAACTCACGGCACTTTTCTACGATCTGCCTTACATTCACAATCTGTTCTCTAGTGCCCCGCCCCTTAACAAATCCCGCTTGCTCTACTGGAATTTGCCACTGCAAGAATGCCTTAAGGCGTTCATTGATAACGTACAATAGAACTTTGCTTGCATGGGATATGAGCGCCACCGTCCTATAGTTACCACAGGACTTAGTTGATCCCTTCTTATGTAGAGGTATTAAAATTGATTCCTGCCAGTCAGTGATCCATTCTCCATTCTTCCAGATTTGATTGCACAGATTTTGTAGAATAGAAAGAAAGAAAGAAAACATTTATTGTGACAGATTTAACAGAAGAACACACAGGAGTAAAAACATAATAAACAAACATAAAAATCTGCCACAACACAGCCCCAACTCAGCATAATGCTGGTTGTGTGGAAGCAACCAGCGCTGGTCTTCCGTTGGGGCTGGCTGTGACGTCACGCACGTACAAGAAGGCAGGAAAACAAACAAAGACAAAGACGTAGGTATACAAAGAGGAACAAAATTTTAAATTAGACATACTGGTAGTGGAAGGAATGAAATAAATATATAAAATATATACAATATATATACGAGCTAGGGCTACACTAATTAATACATATTACACAAAATAACATATATACTTATATAAAAAAAAAACTTATGTAGGTAAATTAGTATTAAGACAATAATTAAATTAAATTAAAATGCGCTAGTGTCGTTTGTGAATAAGGCTTCTCGTTTTTGATGTTCAAAAATAAATCTCTTCAATTTTAGTTTGAAAGTATACAAAGTACGCAGGTTCCTTATCGGAGGCGGGATGTTGTTCCAACATTTGGTGGCCGCATAACGAAAGCTACCTCTGAAAGCGGCAGTGGCGTGACTCTGTGTGAGAAGCGGCGCGGTGCATGCGCGGGCGCCGTGCGAGTGCCGGCCCGGCTTCCAGCTCAGCTTCGCGTGCAGATAGGAAGGCTCGCCATGCTTGACCACTCCAAATAGAAGGCATGCTAGGTGAAGCTTTCTACGATGCATCATTTTTAACATTGCGTTCATTTTAGACATGCCGTCATCCCCTATGAGCTTCAAATTCTCGGCAAATACACAGTCACTTCCGGCCGATTTGTTAAGTTTCAGCTTCTTCACTGCGAATTCTATCTCAGATCTTAAGATGTCGGGTTCATGAGGAATGTCGATCACGCTGTGTTGAGGGTTCCTTACTGTCGCTGTCGTGTCTGTGTACAGATCCTCACAGTACCCTCGCCACCTATCCACTACCTTGTCAATCTCTGTGAGCAAACCTCCATTCGCGTCATCTATTGCCCAAGTTTTCGCTTTGAAATCCCGCGTTATAACCTTAATTTTCATGAAAAGATCTCGAGAGTGCATCTTTTGGGCATGATCTTCGACTTCCCTACAGATATCATTGAGGTACTGATTTTTGTCTACTCGAGATCGACGCTGCACTTCCTTGGCGAGAACTTTATATTGCTCACGGCTGTCTTCACTTGAGAAAGTTTTCAGTAGATCTTTCTTTTTGTTTATGATGTCCCATGTCTCATCTGACAACCATGAACTGCGGGGTGAGTTACGCGTCTCCACTAGGCTTTCTTCGTGAGCTGCAAGCATCAGTTTTTTGAACTTATTCCAGTTCTCATTGACATTGTTGCTGTCACTCATTTGCACCCCCAACGATAGTTTAGCTTGTACTCGTGCCTTAAAGGTAGCTTGTTCTCCTGCTGTAAGCCTCCGTTTATGTTTATCGACTAGTCGGTAACATTTTTTCAGCTTAAGGGCAAGATTTGCGACTAGTAATTTATGATCACTACCGCAGTCGGCACCTGGATAGGTCTTGGTACTTATTACGCACGATCTCCATCTTTTTGGGACTGCAATGTAGTCGATTTGGTTTCTAGTTCTATCACCCGGCGATACCCACGTATAAAGACGTCGAGGATGTTGCTGGAACCATGTATTCATTATAGTCAAAGAATTAGCCGCACAGAATTGCATCCATCGGTCTCCTCTGTCGTTTCGTTGACCTAATCCAAATCGTCCAACCACATCTCTCAGATGATTGTCATATTCTGTACACCCAACTTTAGCATTCATGTCCCCTATCAGAATATTCACTTCTCTCCTAGGTAACGAGTTGAAAGTGTCGTCTAACTGATTGTAGAATGCCTCTATGTCTGTTTCGTTTTCTACGGTGCGACCGCTCGTAGGCGCGTACACCTGAACGATATTCATTCGACATGGTTTAGTATTGAGCTTCAGAGTAATTATACGATCGCTGACAGGGTTGTACCCCAGAACACATTTATCGATCTCTTGTGTAACAGATATTGCCACGCCTTTACTGCTCTCATTTTCAGGGCCAGAAAAGTATATGGTATGCCCTCTGCTCGTTTTGTAGAATCCTGTACCTCTCATGTGGGTTTCGCTGAGGCCTAAAATGTCCAGTTTGTAGGCTAGTTGTTCCTTATCGATCGTTTCCTTTTTGACTACTTCGATCATGCCACGGACATTCCACGTTGCAAGTGCAACCCTCTTCCTGAGTGATCGGTGTTTTGTTGATGGCTTCGTGCCGTCACCAGTAGCATTGTTTCCACACGGTGCCTGGCGAGCCGCCCCAGCGTGGCCAGTAGCATACTTCACACCACGAGACCTGGACTCGTCGTGGCGCCGGGTGCTGGCCGGATTGTATGCCATATCAACTCTCTGTGCGCTCATTTCATGCTAGATTTCTTGGGAAAATAGTGCAGTGGTTTCCCGTTGCCTTCTGCACGAATACGCCACGAATACGCATACGCATAATACGCTGACAATGCAGTTTCAAGGTCAGTGGCTTGTCGTACTTCTCTGAGCGCATACGCGAAGCTTGATAGTTTAGATTGCATTTTTTTAACGTGTTTTTTCCAATCGATGTGTGAGTCAAGTTCTATGCCTAATAATGTTGCCGTATCGATGCATTGGATTATTGTATTTAAAGTTAATGTCTAAAGGGGTTAATTATGTATAAGCTATTAATTAAAATACCTGATTAGAATACTACTTCTTGTGAAACTATATAATAGTATAGTACATGTTGCTCCGCTATGGGATTCCAGTGGCCACCTTTCGACTTCCTCTGCTCCATCATCAGACCACGAAAGCTATCTCAAGCTACGGCCCAAAACCATAACAAAAAGCCCAATCGTCATTTATTTATTTATTTATAATATGATGCTTCATTATTGAGAACCACTGCAGTGCCTTACTTTCCGGCCTAACCCAGATAATGATGCCGGAAAGTAAGGCATTTCAGAGATAGTTACGTATGCGTAGAACTACAGCTCTCCAATTTTCAACCATATGGAGTATATAATAATTTCCCAGTCAAATCGAACTGCGGGCACAGAATACATAATACAACTCAGGGTTAGTTGCGCCTTATGTGGATTAAATAGCAATACCATTGTTATTAATAAGATATTGAATTAGGCGTTACTCTGCAGAAATCCAATGCGGATGAAATTTTTGAGAAATATGTGCATAACTCTTTTCTGCTGGATTTAAACAATAAACGTGTTGCACGCATAAAAAAGTGTTATTGTTGTTTCATTACTAACCGATTTTTATAAATCAAACTCTAAATGTCAAGTGTATATTGACTTCAATATTACACTTAACATTCAGAGTATTAGCAAAAATCACGTCTGAATTGGTTGAGACGTTTTTGAGATTAGCGCGAACGAACACAACTAGACAAATGGGTTTTTAGATTTTTAAGTAATACTCTACTGGGTACATTATTTTGATCGATCACGTAGGGTTCAGCCAGAGTTTGCAATGTAAGCGAATAAATGTGTTTATTTACGACATTACATTAGAAATAATATAAGTGTTTCTCTATCTAGTGGATCAATACATTAAGCATGTTATTGTCATACACATAAAAAATCCTCTTGAATCACTCTTTCTCTTCAAAATTTTATTCTAAGTATCCCAATATTCAATATACAGACTTCTGACCCTCTTTATCATAATGTATGTATAGAACACATATGTAATGTATATGTTGATGTTGTGATAGTAATGGCGAGGGACTTAGATGAGAGTTTGATCCTGGATGTATATTCATGGATTTTTTTTACAGATTTACATTTTATTTATCTACAGATTGACGAGTTATCATCTATCAGGCAGCATGTTTATAGTTCGATTATTAATTAATGTTTGATTTATTTACAGATTATCTCCGTTACAATATTGATATTACAAACATTATATGTTGTTAATTCTAATAATACTACAGAAACAGCGTCTGCAGCGCATACAAAAACTACGATAAATACAGGGTAATATTTTTTCTATATATTGAACTTAATCTAAACTTACTAAAAATAGAGTAGAATAAATTAAATGATAAATTAATTTAATAAAAATAATATTTAAAAAAAATGAATAAATATTGTAAATCTAGTGAACGCCCGCGGCTTCGCTCGGATTATTTCAGGATAAAAAGTTGCTTATGACACTCCAAAGACCTCATACTACCGACACACCAAAAATCATGACAATTCGTTTAGCCGTTTTTGCGTTATGAGTGTTTTAAATAAACAGATAAACAGTCGAAAATCTCAAAACTGCTAAAACGTGTTCTGTTATGGACTTAAATAATACCCAAACTCTTTTGTTCTAATATCTTATTCTATGTTCAGATTTTTGACCCTCTTCAGCTTTATTATATGTATACATAGATAAACTACTTAATAACAAAAAGTTTACAAAACATAACAGTTAAGTAATGTATGCTATACAGTAAATGGGTACATTTTTTTGACCTGTGTTCCACCCTAGGCTGCAGCAATGCTTAACATCAGGCTAGCTGTAGTCAAACGCAAACCTAACCCACGTAAAAAAAATTGTTGAAGAGCAAAATAAATAGCAAAGGATAAGTTAAATAATAGCGAACGCTAATTTTTTCATTATTTTTTTCATATGTACGTTGGTCATTCATATGGGTGAATCCGGTCTGAACCGAAAAAGAGACACCATTTTTGGTTTATTATTTTCATTCATTATGCTATACCTACCGTTCTGAACCGACTTATTTTTTTGTACAGGCAGCAAACAATTTTTCAAAGTTTCTTTTAGATTTTGTTCTGATTATTATAATTTAGCCCCGCTCCTGGCTGTTTGAATGAATACGGCAGTTTTTTTTTTTTTTTGGTATTTTCGGTTTCTTGGACAGAATCCAAGGCTTTCTACATGGTGTTTTTACATTGACATAGCTAGATACCATACACGCAACTAGGCGATACGTTCTGTATTGGTATAATACGGCAGTTGTTACTCCATATCATGGGCCCTTGAGGATGTTTGAAAAATTCCACACGAACTTGCTTACTTACCACAATTATACCAACGATTAAAATAAGTTTGCCGCAAAATTATAACAAGAATTAAATCGTTTCAAAAATAATACAACCATGCCTGCCGACATTTTTCGAAGAAAAAGTATTGGAATTCCTTCTACTAGAGTTTGAGTTACCTTATAAAAGACAAAATTGTATTTGGTCCCTATAACCAAGAATCAACAAAGGACTAAATATTGAAAGCCGGTCCAATACACGCTTTCAATCCCCTTTGGTGAATTCACCAACATTCTTATCTATAGGTAATTATAGATGAGAATATTTGCCAAGCCAATCTAAGCCTATCATAAAACCGGATCGGATTATTTAGTTTTTTTTACATTTCATTCATTAGATTTCAACCAAAATGAACAAGTTAACTGATAAATCACTGAGTTATGTACTTAATTACTATTAGTTTTTTTTAACACGGAGTGGGCCAACTTTTGACTACAGCCTGCCTGATGTTAAGCACCACTGTAGTTTAAGATGTTACACGTTTTCCTAGGAGAAACCTATTTACTCTGGAGACCCCTGGATTATTATCAAAAACGATCAAAATTGTAATGATGTAATAATTTTAAACATATTTAGTGCGGAGCTAATGTTGATTGTCTGGGGAGCAGACGACACATGTCAGCCATCCACAAGTAGGTAGTTCAATATAATAATTAACTCATTTGATGTTTAAATTATTGTAATTTTTAGTTCTTCATTGGCACTCGTGGGCGTGGATAATTCTACAAAAGAGATTTTGAATCGTGACACAGGACGTCTTACAATCAATTATACCAAAGGAAGCTTAAGACAACCAGAGATTGAAAGTATTATGTATTCAGTACGTACTGCATATAAAGACGAATGTACAAAATGGATACCCTCTTTTATTGGAGGAGGAGGTCAAACTAAAACTTATTCATGCATGCGATGGAGATATAACAATACGGAAATGAAGAATCTAGATGATGTCGCTAAGTTCTTTGCTGAACATTTAGAAACTACTGTTTGCAACAAGAAGTGCAATAACTGATAAATTCATTTTTTATTGCATATTAATGTTTATCGAGTAAAATATGAAGATTTGTATTTTCTGCTTAATTTAATAGATATAATATAATCAATTAGAAAGTAAGGTTCGTTATACAGTTCATACTATGAAGCGTAGGTAATGCGAGCGAAGCCGCGGGCGTCCACTGATAAACCATAAATTCGAGATGACAATAAAATAAACATCGGTGAATTCTGACCCTAACTTAATACAGCAAACTAAAAGTGTATAAAGTTAAAAACAAACCTTCAAATCAGTTTGTGCGTGTGTGTGTATGTTTGCATCTTCTGCACGCTCAAAATACGAGTACTTAGTAAATTTGGATAAAATTTGGTGTGGAGGTAGATTATACTTCGGGTCAACCGAAGACGATTACATAGTTTACAAAGCAGCAGTTCATGGAATTGTACTGCCACTGCCACACTTTTAGATAGTCAACTACTTTGAAAAAGTAAATTTTAATATCGGGTACACTCGTTCCCGTGTTCGCTCCACTCGGTTCACTTCGTAGGAAGGCGCTTGCAACGCGCCATTATTTTTAGAGACATAGTTCACGCACACCCAGTAATGTATACCGCACAATAAACATTTTTGCTTTGAAGGGTTAAAAATGTAGGGTGGGTGGGAGTGTAATCGTCTTCGATTTAGACCCTCGCATAATTGGAATCGGTAAGTAAGGTAAGTTTTCGTTTTATTCTTAATTATACTTCTGGTCAACCGAAAATGATTATTTACATAAATTACAAAACAAATGCTTAGAGTTTTTTCAATCTAGGGAAGAAAACTGCAAAGAAAAATTACATATTCAATAACAAAATCAAATTAATTTGTTTTTCCTATATCTTGCAACCAGAAAGAAGTAATAAGATATTTCTTGTGACTATATTTTTTTAATAATCATGTGCTTAACATTTATTTAGTTTAAATTATGTAGGATTAATACTGTCTATATGCGCAAGTATGTACTAATATTTAATAATACTAGGATTAAACGTAAAGGATTTTAAATTTTATCAACATGATTAGCATTGAGATTTGCTGTACATTAAAAACGATAAGTTTTCGTTTGATTCTTAATTATACTCTGGATATTCACCCAGCATTCGAATAGGCTGCTTTTTATCTACTATCGAATATAACGGATTCAGGTGGTTATTATTATATTAAAAAAAAAAAAATTGTGTATGTAAAAGATTGCCAAAACGACATCGTGGTTTGCTTTGCGCAGTCAAAAGTTATAAGACTATACTTTGAGCTGAGTTTTTAACTTTACAAACTGTATCAACGGGCCGTCTTCTTTGTAGAAACCTCGAGATTTTAGATCATGTCCACTGAATTGGTATCTTTAAACGTAAATATAATTTATTTAAAAAAAATGTTTAAAACTGACCCGACTCAAAATATTACGGATTTCAATAAGTGTACTTAAAAGATTGTAAGTTTCAACAATTTGATGGATAATTAACCGTTCTGCATTTTGAAGCCGCAAATATGAAAATGAGTGATTTATTAATATTTTAGTGACAGTAGCCTTAAAGGTATTTTTTGTTTTCTACTTTTCATTTTATTTCGTATAGATATATACCTACATTTATGTATAGGTTGACAGTATTTATCTGAATTAAATAAAATGGTCTCAGAACCAGTAAGAGTTTTTTTTGAAGAATTGATAAGCTTCTTTTTTTGAAGTCCGTAAAAATAACCTTCATTTAAGATGGGTTGCTATGTGAAATCGTCATTTCATTAAAATCAAATAAAATAGAAGTATGTATATAAGATAGAGCAAATTTTTTTCAGTTTATATAATTTTTTGATTCAGTGTAAAGACAATAAAAAAAACGCCAAAACACGATTACGTATACTTCGCTCGATAGTTTTGTTTTTTGAAAAATAGTTGTTTTGAAATATTTCACCTTTTTTTCCAAAAGTAGTGCAGAAATTTAAACCAATTTAATTATATCTAAAAGGTAATGTTATTATTTAGAGGAG
The DNA here is from genome assembly GCA_964023185.1 of Macaria liturata. Classification (NCBI taxonomy): domain Eukaryota; kingdom Metazoa; phylum Arthropoda; class Insecta; order Lepidoptera; family Geometridae; genus Macaria; species Macaria liturata. The sequence goes on along the minus strand of OZ026811.1, from coordinate 2,217,998 downwards.
TAGATAACCATAAATAGAATATTCTGAATTGCCTTTTTTATATGAATTTATTTCGTCAAAAACGTCTGCAAAACTGCTCAAATTGTGCAAAATTGTTTGCGTGTGGACAAGACTCGTAGGCCGGAGCTATACGCGTGATGCTCGCCCTTGCTCTCATGTTAATACGGCGTGGAATTGCATGCGAAAAAGCCACTGTAGGCATTTTTCCAAGTGCAAAGCGTTTTCGTGTGAAATATCGTGGTCTTAAGTAAATTCTTCAATCGAGTTGCGTGATATTGGACTGCAGAACTGCGAATATATGGAAAATTTGTGATATTACGGTTGAATTTAAGGTGTTAGTTGATGATTTATTAATAGTACCATTTTTTTTTATCTATCTGTGAAAAATAGACACTGAGCCATAGTACCTATTTCGTTAAAGTTTTGTACAGGCACAAACAGGTTTATAAATTACTTTTAATTAATTAATCTTTTGCCCACGGCTTCGCACGCGGTATTTTAAAAACAAACCTTCTTGTTGAATTTCTCCATCTAATTACAAAAAACGCAACAAAATAAGTTCTGTAGTTTTAAACATCTCATCATACATTATGTACCTACATATGACATACAGACAGACGCGGGAAGCGACTTTGTTTTATACTATATAGTGACTATACAATACATTTCGTAGGCTAGTAAGTAGTAACCTTTTGGTCCAAATATTACGTCTTCTATCAATCAATGGATAAACATACTAAATTTTTATTATAAACGACTGATCAAAACATCTATGTACTGCGTAAAACATGTTTTGTGGACGCCTGATCAGGCATAAACCATGTTCCCGGTTTCACACAACATTCCCAGACCGCCCAGCGATACCTCGTGCTACGCGGATAGCTTTACATCGCGCCCACTCAGCATTCGGCTGATAAGGCACGGCTTAGGTATAAGGTACCGTGATAGCTAGAAAGCTGAAATTTTCACAAATAATGTATTTCCGTTGCCGCTATAACAAAAAAACTAAAAATAATAAAAAAAAATATTCAGGGGATCCCCATACAATAAACGTGTTTTTTTTTTCTATTTTTTCGTCTATATTAAAAATGGTAACAGGTAGACGCTTCAAATTTTCACAGAATATTTATTTGTGTATTACCTTTCAAAATAAATAATTAAATAACAATAAAGTTTACATTCAAGGCGGGCTCCCATACAAGAAACGTAATTTTTAAGCAATTTTTTCTCCATCTTAATAAACATGTAGAAACTTGAATATTTGTAAGTAAATATTTAGAAATATATTAACTATAAAAATAAATACCTAAACTAATACATAAGATAGATGATAGTACGGTACCCTTCGTGCGCGAGTCCGACTCGCACTTGGCCGGTTTTATTAATTAATTAGTTTTTTAAAAACCTTTCGTGCATTCCTGACTTTTAACTATCTAGGCAACCTAACCTACATATATAACTATATAACTAAAAGATATTTGTGTCGATGATCTGATTTCATAGTGCCTAGGATATAGTGTCATACTAACGAGCGCAAGCTAGCGATATTTCGATACCAATGAGCGAATGAGCTCCACCAGCTCAAGCTGTAGGTGTGTATACAAATACAATACAAATTGTTTATCTACATAAAAATGAGTTTCTTATATGTCGTATTCCTCATGGCTGAGGGTCGTGACTCCCTCGCAGAATTAATCCGTTAGAGGAGTTTTCTTGGGCAGATACCTACATCGTGGTAGGCGCCCAGGTCCTCGGATAAAGAATGAAACCTCATACTAATACATCGCTGTGTAATAATAAACAATACGTTTTAGAGGTTAGTTTGTGAACTTGTGAGCCGCATCAGGTATAACACTTGTATCGCAGGCGCTCACATCTAGAATTACTTGAGAGCTTAGACATGATGAAGGCTGTGTGAAATTATTTTAAATGTGATGTGTGGTTTCATAAGTTGTTGGAAGTGTGTGTTTGTGTGTGTAAGTATAGTGGCGCAATTCTGATTTCGCCAAAGTTTTCCACAATACTTTGATAGAACTTTTACTTAACTGGTTAAGTCGACCTATTCCCGTTAATGGCGTGTAGTTTACATTGTTTCCGACTAATTTGTCAATTAAACACCCTAGCCTAAACATAACTGTTTTTGAGATATTTGAATTTTGTTGTATTTTCCAAAAAAATACCAGATTTTCGGCTATCAGCTCAGATATTTTGAAATATGTCAGTCTTATTATTACTATTATTGTTTTTTTTTATGAAAAATAAGACGCTTTATTATCTCAATAACCAATATTGTACATGACATGAATATATAATAAGCTGTGGACATTTAAAACATGGAAGAAATAATCAAAATTTAGAAAGTTATTTTTTCTTTCAAGGATTCTCAAAAAATTAAATATTGCGTCTATTCTGCAGATATGCTTAAAAATATCCAAATTTCATCAGCTATCCAACAAAGTATAACAGTCTAGGATTATAATAGAAATTCCTAGAAAATAATTTGCCATTAACGGGAATAGGTCGACTTAACCAGTAACCCTGTATGCATTAGTTCTCACTACTCCAAACTTATATTTTTAAAATCACGATAAATAAATATGAAAAACATTAATAAAAATCACATTTGCTTTCATTATGTATTGTACTGTTTAAATACTTGCAGTTATTGCTAACAATCTTATTCAGTAATTAAATTTTTATCTACAGTATTCTGTTTACACTCGTGGAACAAGAGTTGAAATTGATTTTAGCCATTACATTATATATATTATTGTTTGAATTGAATTTCTTATACTTTCATTATTAATTCAAGAGTGATATTATAATGAACTTAAAAAGTTTGCGTGTAAGTTATACACACAATGTACCTATAAAACTTACTCAATATAACTAAAATAATTACTATGATATGCTAAAATCTAAATATATAAACTCAAAGGTGACTGACTGACTAATATAGTGATCTATCAACGCAAAGCCTAAACACTACTGGATGGATTGGGCTGAAATTTGGAGTGAAGATAGATGGTATGACGTAGGCATCCGCTAAGAAAGGATTTTTGGAAGTGTCGCTTTTAAAGGGGTGAAATAGGCGATGCAAGTTTTACATCTTAATGCGAGCGAAGCCGCGAGCACCCACTAGTTTGTGTATAAAATACAATGCTTAACCCTGCCCACATCTGACATTACTAATATTAATATAATATCACTAAACCGATTGGTTGAAATATTTCTGTTTTGAATATATTATACGAGTATATGATTTTATTCTATTCTAAATATAATGTTGATGCCCTTGTCGGTGGAGTACGCACGATTGTTCTAAATTTTCAGCCAATTTATTGATCTTCTTAAATAATCTTCTTATTACCTTCTTACCTACTGGCCATATGTAAAAGGAATTTTGTCTCTGTTTATTTATTTTAAACTGAATACTCTATACTTAATCATTGTAATGGACCACTGAGCAGCCTAAATGAAAAGAGTACGAGTATAAGACGGTTCCATCCGACAACACGCGGCTATTCTTAGCCCAATAAATAAATATAATCTGATTAATGATTATGTATTATACTATTTTGTTTTAATCGTTTCGATGTGTCTTACAGATTTGGTTCATTATTTTCTTAATACAAATACTTAGTCAAGTTTACTGTAACAGTGGCACAAAAATAACGACCATAGTACACAAGAATAATGACCAAAACACAAGGTAATATAATATATTACCAACATATTATGTAGTAATATTATATATTGTTCAGTTCATATGTTTTTCAAAAAATAACTTTAGCCTGTTTTTTTTTCGTATTTTGAAAAGAGTGACACGTGCCATACCATCGTTTCTTCGAAGCAATTCAAATCCTTTTCGAACCCCTATAACTTCGTTGTCGAAAAAACTACAAGCCTTAACTTTAAGCACCAAACAGACATTGTATCTACACGGTAAACACAACAGTAGTTTAAAAATTATCACGTTTTTTTTATTATGTTATTCACTAAGTCACTGACTGATCTTCAAAATTCTAAAACACTTCTAGCAGAAACAATAGACAATTTATTTTAAAATTTATTTTCGACAAATTATTTATTTAAATAAAACGTTCAATGTAGGTCCAGTGGCTTCCAGGTAAGTAATAGGGTGAATGCGAAGAGTAAAATTTGAAACTAGATTTTTTTATCATTTTATACTATTTTCACCACCTGCATATATAGCAGTAGTAGGTACTTAGGTAATGTAATAGATTTTTATTGATCATTCGGGTACCTGTATGTAAGATAAACCTTTTTGTGTATAATTTATGTTTACCGATTTCATTCCTGTGTTTTTGTTCACTTTAAAAGTAATGTTTTTTTCAGCACTTCCAAAGAACCATCCAACATTAAAAATACTACGAATGATATTTTGAGTAAAAACATAATAAGACAGCTTATTATAAATTATAATGAGACCGTTGATACGGACAATTCTTTGAGACATACATTCACATTGATTAAAGCAAACAATCTTTTGTACGAAGAACGTTATCCAGATTCAGGTATTGTGTATAGCATATTTATGTATACAATGCAGGACGTCGTAGATTTTTTTATACAACAATTAAACATGAGATTCTGTAAGTATAAGTATTGTGATAGACCGGATTATCCAAGAAGAGACGCCACCAACTGAGGACTCGACCGATTCAGAAGCTCGTATTCTATTGTCTGAAAAAATAAATTTATTTACAATTAATTATTTCAACTCAAGAAATCAGTGGTAGGATAGCTTAAGGCGGTCTTATCTAGATTGTGTTATTTTTTTCACCTCGATGAAAAGATAAAAATATTTACGTAGTAAAAATACTAAACCCGGAATATGGCTATCATAGTTAATGATGCGAGTATTCATCCTGTCAAAACAGCCCGCAACTCAGCTAGCGGTCGTGATTGGGTGAGTTTACCGATGTTAAACAATTGTCGACGTGGTCAGACTTTGTAGGGGTGACCAGATAGTACCATCCCAATGATAAGTAGGCAGACACATTACGAACCAAGCTAATAGGCCAGTATTTTAGGCAATAGATCAGGTAATTAAAACCTGGTAATTAAAATTACTATCTATTTACATATAATTACTTACTGTTGTTTCATAGTCCTCAGTAGCAGTTTCAGTTGTTGAATAAGTTTCATCGATTTGATTGTCAGTGACATATTCAGATATATTTTTACTCTTCGCACTGACTTCTTCTTGTTTTTGCAATCTTCTGTTAGATATTGTCTCAGGGTATCTATTGTCTTCTCTTTCGGTATTGAAAGAAGTTGGAGGATGTGGTTTTGAAAGATTTTCTTCACTTATACTAGGTTTTCTAATATTGGCTGTGGTTGCTTCATTATTAGGTTTATTTTCGATTATTTTCTTTCTAGCAAATACGTTTACAAAAGAAGATTTAATGGGACTGAAAGAAAATATGGTTATTTTAATAAAGTTTCCTTATTTCATAAATTTATGAGAAACATAAAAGAATAAAATTAGTAAGTATATGTATATTCTGTGCCATTGCACACAGCGCCATCTAGCTTCACACTAAACAAACGCTTGTGTCGTTGGTACTAGATAACGGATATAGTACTTATATACGTTTGTTTTGTAGATACAAACTTATTATATTATATATAGAAACGACAAGACTCAACACAAGTAAGTAATTATAGATTTGATTTCATAATCACTTGTGTCATGCGGGAATCGAACCCACTATCCTAGATTAGAAGGCAGAGCCACTACCAACTCAGCTATCTGGCCAGTCAAAGAATACAATTCGTTTGTACCAAAATAAACACCATGAAAAAAAGGGACAGCTGTACCTACGTAGGACACCGGTACTATTAAAGAGAAGAACCTATACACATAATGTATGTAAATACATAGTACGTACCGTACATATGTAATACTTCCTAACAGTAATACAGTTATTAATAGTTATACTAGTTTCTTCATTTGTAACACTATATTTATTTCAAACTGAGAGAGTCCATTTCAGATTACCACGCTTGAAACTAAAAATATTATTTAAAGAATTTTGTTCACATTTCTACATGTATAACATTATACACTTATCTTCTAGTCAGAGTTAAAATATCAAACAACAAATAAACTAAATGGTTTATAACTAGGCGATTCTTTTTTTCTGTAATATTAGTTTGTGTATTTTATAATTTTACATGTTCTTTTTATATGTTCTAAATGTTATAATAATGTTGACTTACCTTTCTACCTTGACGTTGGGTAATAAAGTCAGTGATCCTTCATTTTTATTCCAAGTAGCGAGTTTTGGAAAAAACCCTTGAGGGTAACAGTTCCCACTATCAATGTACAGCACAAATAAAACTATAAGACCCTGAAACGCCAATTCATATGTATTTTAAAAAATAAATTGTTAATACAGCTAAAGTCAAACATAAAATTGGTTTAACTCACTGAGACATTATTTATTTTTAACATTTTGATTTTCCTCAATCATCAGATTACGTAAACAAAACACTTCACAAGCAAAAAAAAATCACTAATGTATGGATGCTTGTACACAGTACTAGTATCTCTAAAAGTCTGAGATACACAAAGCCAGCTGTAGTTAAGACAAACCATTATAACTGCTCGGCTTCAATCATTTCCGAGAATCTATACTATATTATATTAATATTATAAAGCTGAAGAGTTTGTTTGTATGTTTGTTTATTTGTTTGTTTGAACGCGCTAATCTCAGGAACTACTGGTGCGAATTGAAAAATTCTTTTTGTGTTGAGTAGACCATTTATCGAGGAAGGCTTAAGCTATATAACATCACGCTGCAACTAATAGGAGCGAAAAAACAATGAAAAATGTGGAAAAAACGGGGAAAATTATTCATCTTTGAGGGCTTCCGTTGCGTGCGCTGCAAAAACGGTTCAAGATATCAAAAAATATGTATTAAAGAATTATTCCTCTTAAAATGATCTTACAAAATGTTTGCAACAGTGTATGTCTATCTTTTAAGGTTAACTCAATAGACCCGTTTTTATGGTAATAACTATTCCACGCGGATGAAGTCGCGGGAACCAGCTAGTATAATAATATGTAAGAGTACATTTTTCATATACAAAAAGTGTGTTCGATTGCTAGTATTTGTTCGTTTGTTATTGAACAGAAAGTGGATACTTCATAAATACAAATTATAATGTGTATATATTGAGTCACGGGCAAGGTGGTTGCAAGCAACTTTCAATTGTCAAAGAAGTTGATCAACGAGGTCCGAACAGGTTACTCAGTAGGTACATACATACATATATGAATAGTTTCATTTTTTTCCGGCTTGAATCATTAAATCTAGAAACAGAGGTACAATCCGCTTTTTGTTAGATGATTCATCATGGCTTCAAATTAAATTTGGTTTGGATAAATGAGGTACAATTACAAATAGTTAGTCATAGGTCATAGTGGGCCTTAGTACAAAACGTGGTTTACTGTTAGTCCAGAACTTTGAAATTACTGAGTCCGTTTTCATTGCTTGAAATTTGTCTGTCTACTATCATAATAATCAAACTATCAAAATGTTACCAATGATAATCAGCGTTCCAATTTGAAGTTGACATTTTGATTGTTTGTAAGTGATTTTGAACTACAAAAACTGACTTTTTATTTTCAAAGTCCTAGACCAATTCTTAAACCACGTTTTGTAATAAGACGGAGTACGTTTAGAATCTTGCAGACATACATTTACGAGGAAAGTTATAAAATCACGGTTCTTGTTATATTCCAGTGATATTATATTATATACATGTATGTTTTCAGGATACGATGTTTTAATATAGCACACCTGCGGAGCAAAAAAACCACAATATTGAGTTATTGCTAACTAAAGCACAATCTTTTTCGAGAATTTGTAGAAGTGGTAGAACAAAATCTTGTTACTATGACGTACTAAATCCGCCCTTAAGAGGTTATGGGTTAATAAGTCTTGTATACGATAATCTAATATAGATAGATAGATAGATATATTAACTCTTTATTGTTGACACATATTAAATAACAGTACATAAAACAAATTGCATCTTAACTAGTGCCACAAGCGGCGGCCTTATCGCTGAAAGCGATCTCTTCCAGGCAACCTTCGGCTGGAGAGAAATAAGCAAAAAGAAAAAAGAAAAAATGTGTACTCAGCGTAATATAGATAGAAAGATAATAGTTTATTTTCACACACATATAAAATAAATTTAATAACATTACATTCATAAACTAATCCAGTGCCACAAGTGGCGGCCTTATTGCTAAAAGCAATCTCTTCCAGGCAACCATTGGATGGAGAGGAATAATTAATATGAACGTTAAGTTAAAATTCTGCGTTTCTATTGTTTCATTTCACTTGCGCGTGACTTACGTACTGGGCAGTAGGCACATACTCGTACGTTTCATTATGTAGGACTTTCCTTGTATATATTTGGAAACCATTGGTACTAAGATTAATTATTATTGTTACCCAATTTAATTATTAAATTACGCTCATCGACTCCTACTATGAACATAAAACATTTCGCACATTACATTAACATGACGCCTAGATAAATTCGTTGGTACGATAGGAGCACCTCATTGCTCTAAGGATTTGTGATAGTTTTCAAACGCCTGCAGTAAATTTCATAGATTTTAGTAGTTTTAGTATCTACCTTTTAGATCTATACTGATAAGTAGTACATAGTAAAGCCGAGCTTCAATACAAATAATTGTTATTCAGTTTCCAATAACGTTGACAAGTTCGCATATTTGTTAACTAATCTATTGTAAGGCTAAACTTAATTCGGTTGTTGACTAACTTTCGTAAACTACTCCAAAATGTTCTATGTCACTAAAAGAAACGCTATACGACTGTTTTTCTTAAATGTTGAGCCATTTTAATAACCAAAAGGCAGTTTTAACAAATACATTTCGTATTTCCCGCTAAAACGCTAGGTCACGTGAGAAGTCAGAGGCGTGACGTCACGAAGTAAAAAACAAACAAACAAAACAATACGATAGGGCTACGCGTAGATAGATATTGGTTAATTAGTTACGTTCTTTGTTCAAGATTTATGTAAAAATGGATTCAAAGTCTTATAGAATATGTAAGTAATAGCACTATAGTCTTTTCATCTATACTTGCAAAAAACAATAAACAAACCACCGGCTCTCACAAAATCACAAAATTTTCGATTAAATCACTCCACTTCGGTATTTTTAATAGTTATTGTGCACAAACGGTACATGTATGCTACTATTTACACACGTAGAACACTTTGATTCAACATAATTCTACACACACACACATACACACACACAAACACACACACATACATACACAACGGCGTGATTTGATTTGTTTTATTAACTTAGTAGTAATATGTATATTTAGGCTAGTATTAGTAATTTTATGTTACTTATTTAAATTGTAAACAAATTGATCCCCTGGAAGATCCTGCCTTCTACAACACAGTTAACACTACAGTAGAAGGCAGAGCAACACTATTGTATCCCATTAATTGTTTACAAATAAAAATATTTTATCTTTTATAATTACGCTGTATTTCACTAAAACGAAGACGTTATCAAAACAGCAAATACTTTTGACAAACACTCTATGATACACGTTGTCTATCATTTTAGTGATGGGAATGGTATTTAAAGAATGAACGTAAAATGAAAAATAGACTAGGAGAATGAATGCGTTCATTTGCAATATATTATCAAAATACTGTTATGGTAATACATTTTATAAAAAGTTATGCTAACTTTTACACACATTTAGATTTTAGCACATTTAGATTATTATTTATTAAATCTATAATATTTTCTTACAGGAAATAGAAAGGAACACCGTTAAATTTTCATTAGAACGTCACTCAACCTTTATTTTTCATCACTCAATTCTCGCCACAATTCACAATTCATAATGTTGTTCTTGCACACTCGTATCATAATATATATTAATATTCAGTACAAGCTTAATAAATCCTCCCCTTTTTTGAACCGCGAGCAAACATTTTATTAAAAGTTTCTTAATCCTTATAAATAAAATAAATATATAAGAGATTAGATTCATATGTTCATTCACTAAATTCAAATTGTCGTTCATTCGACCTAACCACATCACTATTTGTGAATAACAAGACATTTTGTTTATGACATGTGACGTCACGAGCTCTGATTGGTCGTTGAGATGTTTCGTTTCAATGATGTACATATTAAAAAAATCTTATTTTTATTTATGAAAATAAAATATTTAATGAATTTTTTGACATTATGAATTACTTGACAATAGTTATAATCTTAAAACTAAATCTGACAAACATATTGTAATTTAAACAGTAAATTAATAACATTATAAATTTGTAATTTGATTATTGAATGAAGGGAAATATTATTATTAAGTAATAAAATAAAATAAAAAAGCCTTTTTTATTTTATTTGATTACCTAATAATTATTAATAAAGTTTTTTTAAATGTGATAGGTTTGCGTTTGGCCCTGGCCCACCATCTGTTGTCTCTAATGAATAAATAAGTTGACTATTTCTATTTATGAATAAGTGATTATCTTATCTTACCTATATTTAAAGACACCTAAACTGCAGTTTGCAGGAAACATAAGCTCCAGTAGAATGCAGTGTATACAAGAAGCAAAACGTTTGTTCTTTTTTTCGTTCTTTCTTTGATTATTTAATGACTGTAAAAACCAAAATTGACTAGCTAAGCGCTTATTACAATAAATATTTTGAACTACATATTATGTTGTACGTTCAACTCTTGGAGAAAGATGTCCACAAACACTCTCTTGTGTGATGCCGACACAGTGACGTTATGTGATTGACTAAACGTTTATAAATCAAGGTGTTTTGAGTAACATAAAGTCGTTAAGGTTTTAATTTATATCATTATTCATACGTCAAGGGCGAATCACTTGAGCAACTCTGTGAAAACATATGAAAGTTATTCGATAACGAATATTAAACGATTTTCGACGTAATCAATTCGATTACTAGTGGATAACCACGGTTTCGCCCATATTGTATCGGTATGAAAAGTAGCCTATTTCGCTTTTGCGGCCCTCGCGTCAAAAATCACAAGTATCAGATGCTCCGTTGCAGTGAGAAAGAGAAAAAAAACAGACTAACAATAATTATACTTACTTTGAATTTTTACATAGGTACACATTGTACTTGCTGTTGCATAAATTGTTGTGGTTTTTTATAGCAAAACATGGAAGATACTTATAATTAAATTTTAAAGATCAAAATATAAATTACACAACTTTTATTTTAGCGCCAGACATTCTTTGCAGATTTGCAAACAGAAATTAAAAGCCAGATTTTATAAAAAAGGGTATATTTAAATCACAGTTTTATGTAACGTCACGTAAATTGTCCTAGTAATAGTTTAGCCTAGAAGGGACGCTACGACGCCCGGGGGCACGCCGCCGCCAGGGCCCTGCTCTATGGTGGGCTGGAATCCGTTCTCGTCAGCAATGTAGTTGACGGTATAGATCACGTTGTCAGGGCCCACCCAAGAGTACGACCCCTTCACAGCTATGGCCTCGTTGTCAGTGCCTGCGTTGATTAGTTCCCCTTGCTCGTCACGGCGCTGCCCGTCGCTCTGGTCGAATCTATGTGCAATATTGATTTGAATGTCATTATTAAAATATCACAAATGCATATTAAAAGCAGAAATAGTGTGTACATTACACATAAAAAAAAACAATCATAAGTATCATTAAAAGTAATGAAGACTTATATTCGACGTTTTTCGGACATGCTTACGTTTAGAGAGTGTTGAGTTAGTGTTTTTTTTTTAAATATTTTGTATATATGTGTCCCAGATTTCGCTCCCATTATTTTGGGATAAGAAGTTGCCTATGTCACTCCAAAGAACTCATACTACCTACATACTTACCAAAAATCTTAATGATCCGTTGAGCCGTTATTGCGTAAATAAATTAATATCGAATATCTTCTTTGTACTGATTTTTCACCTATTTAGCTTTATTGTTTGTATAAATATGAATATGTCGGTATAAAATAATCTAATTATAGAAATCTTTTAACGTAAGAATCAAGCTATAAATACAGGCTTCATCAGTTTTTAGATTAAATACTAGTGTTCGTATTTTATTTTTATGCATAGTACATACACAATAGTATATGCATAGATACATATATGTACATATTATAATACTCTGCTGTTGATATTCAATTGTTTCCTAAAGTCAATACTTATTTAATAATACACGTTTCTAGAATGAGGATCAACATGATACTTACGCTAAAAGTTACATAGTTTAGTTCAAAGCAAAAATGTTAATTCTAAAATCTATAATAATAAGAGTACTCTATTTTATTACGTTTTCGGTGGAACCGAACACATAATAAAACTAGTAAAATTAATGTTCTCGATAGATTGTCTATGAATTTTTGTAAGTTTGTAAGAAAATTTATGTAAGTCGTTAAGCTAACACTCTGACACCAGAGTTGGCCACTCTCATACGATCTTACTTTTTACTTGTGAGCACATTGATAAACCCAACAGACATATAAATTAAAAAAAAAACAAATTACCCGAATTTATAAGAACCCAATCCAATATTGTCCGCTTCATATCTTAAGATTTGCACGTCTTCAGGATTAGATCTTTGAGGAGCTGCAGCAGCGAGAGCTACCAAACAAAGAATCACCAACTGCAACAAAAACAATCCTTCAGCACTTCACTAAATCACTCAATATTCCCCAATTGTCTACTATTTACCATTACACTCCAAAATATTTTTAAAACGCTCGAGTACTAACCAGTTTACCCATCTTTGCTATTTTGTTTAGTCAACTTAACCGACTCGCTTTGAACTTTGAAATGTGTTTGTTGACCTAACCCATCTCATGTTTTATACTTTTCGGATTATTGTATTACAACACTCGGTTATTAGTTCTGTGGATACATTGACATTGTACGTGTACGAAGTAAAGGACAAGCCTTGCCAACACGTTCCCTTCTAAATAATAACTCAGCACAGTAAGTTTAGCACTGTAGATTTGTAGAAAGATGGCTACGGAATGAAATATGGGTCTCCTAAAGCGCTCGTAGCACAGTTAGCGGAGGCAATCATTTTTGTGTGACTGTGTCAACGCGGACAGTCCTTGGATGGGTGAACAAAATGGCGTCTCATAAGGGGACTTTTGTGTGACAGATGACACGTTAAATTGAAAGTCCCAGTTGTTGTCATAGTACACAAGTCGTTAAGCCACTTCAAAGGCTCCTAGGGTGGTTTAACAACGTACTACATCAAAATTGGCCATTTCATACGAACTTACTTTTTTCATTTTGTTTAAGGCTAAATATACCATGTGCTTACAGAATGGTGAGCTTAAGCCTATCTATTGCTGTTGTATGTCTATGGTGTATCGTTACTATGTTTTGTGTTTGAACGTTCTTTGAAGATGCGCAGAGGCGACTTACCTACTCTGAGGACATCTATTGCCTTAACAAATTACCATTTTAATTACCAACATACATATGCATGTGGCACTCTTAATTATATGTGAATATAATTGTTGTCAATTAAAACTTATTTGTTGATTAGCGTGCTCAGAAAATTTAATAACATAGATTAAGTTAGTGTCTTTTGTGGTCAGTCATAGATTACTATTCATCAGTTGAACAATCTTTTCGATTGCTTAAATAACTATCGCGGAGGTTTTTAAAGTAGACAAAATATTATTATTGTATCAATAAATAGTTTACTAATGATTTTATTCTATACGTCAAATTATAAACCCTAAATGAAGAAAAAAAATAAAAAAATTAAACTACTTTGTAAAATCTTATGTTATGTATTTCCTGCATTATATTTTATTTTGCTTATAAAGTAGCATTTTTTATTAAATTAAATACTTATTAAATAATTTTTACATATTAATTCTATAATATAAGCTTACTTACCGACTTTCTTATGAAAAAAATATCAACCATGTGATCTTCAAAGCGAGAGTGAATCGGTTCTTATCGGGTAAGATCCATCTTAGGCCATCCATCCATCATAGCCTTTGCTTGCTATCAAGTAAACTATGGCCAAGTGCAAACCCGTTATAGTTAAAGAAAATAGTTAATAATAATGGTTCTGTGTTTTAAACAATAATTTTAATTATTAGTTGTCGTAATCGTTTTTTCTTGTAAAATATTTGTTTTATCACTTTACAGTCAGATGCTTGACCATTACCTAGTGAACCTGAATTGAAATTATAAATAAATTATAATCATTCATAATCAAAAGATAAAAACGAAATAACCGTCAGCTAAAATTGGGCTAGACTGGGTATTGAACAATCTTGAAATATTTATTTACTAGTAGATGCCCGCGGCTTCGCTCGCACTATTTTAGCACTAGCATATCACCTCATTTTACCTACATACCAAAAATCATGATAATCCGTTGAGCAGTGTTTGCGTTATGAGCGTTGAAATGAACAGACAAACTGAGACACAGATAAACAGACAAAAATTATAAAAACTGCTGAACCGTGTTTTGTTACCGATTTAAAGTATACCCAAACATTTTTTTTCTAATAGTTTTTATGTTCAGGTTTTTGGCCCTCTTCAGCTTTATTATATGTAGAGATCCTAGCGAATGAGATGTTAAATATTGTTGAAACATTGCATTTTGAAAATAAGAAGTTGTATCTCCGTCGCGTGTCAAAAGTGTTTAACTGTGTTCGTACTTAATTTCTTGTCGTAAAATAAATAATTTTCATTTCATTTCAAAAGGAAGCTATATGAGGTGGTGCGGCGCCGCGCCGGCCTGGCCCTTTTCCAGTGTGGGTTCGAAGCCACGCTCGTCGGCCACGTAGGTGACCTTGTAGCTGACTCCATCAGGACCCAGCCAGGAGTAGGAGCCCCTCATCACGATGTACTCGTCATCTAGACCTTCGTTCTTCACTTCACCTTGCTGCTCGTGCCTCGTCCCGTCAGATTGCTCGAAACTGTAAATGGTAATGTGCTTCAATTTACGACAATAAAACGTTAATGTGCACAAGGTTGATTGCCATAAGTACTTCATCGCTTAATTTTAGTTATTTAATAAATGAATGATGGAATCAGGCACATCTTGGAAGGTGCTAAGTATTATATTTTATTCTGCGGTAATGCCACAATTTCGCTAATTTCACGTCACAAGAGAAACAAATGTTTATATGATTGGCCAGTAAAATATAATAAGCATGGCGCTAAACAGTTGGTCTGAGCGGAATAAATAACTTATTTGAAAAAGTGCTACTATATCTGTTTGTAGTTCTTTGAATAAAACTTGACTTGACAATGCGTCAAGTTAGGGAAAACTTTCGACTGATTAGGAAGGAATGAGAAAATACTAACTAGGCAGTGTTCGCTTTTTATACGAGTTGATTGAAATTGAAAGAAGTCAATTAAAATATCTAACATTTTTATTTCTCTTACCATATATTTTTAAGAAGGGGTGACTATAAGAGTATAATTAATTACAAAAAAATCTAGCTGAGCACGTCATTTGATAATTCGGTTTTTGATTAAACTCAGATAATAACTTACGGTTATCAACATTTGTTTACATTTAGATTGCTGTAAGCTAAAATAAGATTTTTATAATGAAAAAGCAACAAAATTAACTTATCAAACATTGAGCGTACTTAGCATCTAATATTTTTTTTCAAGCTTTAGGAAGTGTGAAATGGAAAAGAATGGCCAAACAAAGTAAGAATTTAATTATTTGGTTCGTAGTTGCAATTAGTTTGATTATATTTCTTGCTGGAAAATATTTTTTTATTATACGAAATGAAATATAATATAATTTTAGTTATTTATTCGGGGATCACCTGCAGTGGAAAATAGAATCTAAATTTATAGTTTGCTTTTTTGTTAATTTTATAAACTAGGAAAGTATAGATACGTTTCTAGTTAGTATTTTGTTTAATTTTAAGTTTAGTAGTAATATTTTATGTTTTATTTGTTGTAAGTAAGTATTTTATTTTAGCTTGTACTCTAATAACTTATTATATTAATTGCAACTCATATTACTTATTTGAGTAACTCATTCTGATTATCCAATCTTAATAAGTTTTTAATAAAGGTAGTAAAATACCATACAATAATGGTATTACTGTTGAAAAAAAGTAGAAGTCCTACTTCCGTGCGTGAAGATGGTTACAAATAGTTTCTCGTTATTTGTTCTAGCGATAAATCACGGAGATTTGTGCGGTTATCAGATAGGCTTATAAATGTTATATCGTGTTCAAAACCCGAAGGCCAAGTCGAGACATTTGCATGATGACTAAAAATGTCCGCTTTTAACGTCTTACTTAGAACTCTACACTATATAATATGCATGTACATTTGTATAAGTATTGATCTTAATCAGCGATGTAGGTATATGAGAAATGCAAATTTAGTTTTTGTGGCACTTACATTTTTACGCCAGTAGTTTTATTGATGCTAAACAGTTTTTTGTTGTTCTTAGATACAAACGTACCTATATATAATAAACTATGCATATAACAAAGATAAAGAGGGTCAATTCTGTATATAGGAAGAATTAAAATGTTAAGCAGTTTACAGATTTTTTGTCTGTTAATCTGTTTGTTTAAACACGTATCACGCTAAAATGAGTAAACGGATCATCATGATTGTTGATAAGTTGGTAGTAAAAGATCCTGGGAGTGGCTACTTTATATTCCGAAATATTACGGGTGAAACCGCGGGTGCCCGTAAGTGTACAATACATTTAAATCTAGAAATTACGTTGCATAGTTTAGGCGTGTGTCGTATTTATGTCCGCGAAGGTTAAAACCAGTCTTATTAGAATAATATTATTATTGTATTATAATAAAATAATTCTTCGCAGCTATTTTAATGATATACTACAATGTTGATGTCCACGAATTAAAATTTTAGAACAAGATCCTTTGTTCGGAATTTTGTTACATTATGAATGTGTTGTATGTACATGCGACATATTTTAAAACACTATTGTGAGGGTAAAAAATACCTACCACATACTTATTTTCAATAAATACAGACATACAAAATATGAAACATATGATTTCTTTAAAACGTAAAACATTTTAAAGATGTTTTCTTTGTCCATCAGAGAAAATTGCATTAAAAAATATTTTGTGTAATTTAAGTTTAATTTCTATAAAAAAATATTATCTATTATGAATAAAAATTAAGAAATATTAAAATAACTTGTTTGTTATTGATTACTTTGATGTTACTGTGACATTTTGTATTATTTCCTAGTACAGACAGTATGCGTTGTTAAATTGAATGTCATGACTTACGAAGTACGAAATATCAAAGATGCATCATCTCGATTACAACGAAATTTATTTTGAGCAATGTTTTTTGTAACATAATTTTTGGGAGCTTTGTGGTTTTACTAAAAATAACACTCATTATGTTTAATAGTCACGACCTGTGCTTTACAAAAGATTCGTTGGAATAATTAGACACCGCAATTAATGTAGTAAACTGTACATTAATGTTTTTTTTTTCATATTTTGAGAGACAGCTTTTATCAAGTCAAAGTCATTTATTGATAAGAAATTTCTTACAAGTCAGATAAAGTTGTAATGTTATAAATTTATAACAATATTATAAAGATACATGTACACAAGTACTATATTAATACATGCATGTTTGAAAAGCCAATGTTTTATATAAAATAGGTATTATGTTAAGTTTGTTTAAATCGAATTCTTCTTTGTTTTCCGTGTATACAAGTAAAGCAAGCGTGTAGTCGCTCAGGAGCAACTAAAGATGCCAGTACCCACATTAGAATTGTTTCAGAACAACTGTACTTACATGGCGCCTTTAATTTATAATTCAATCCCTAAGATTTTTTTTGAATTATATATAATTATATATGATAGATAATAGTAATTTATACTCACACAAAACTGTAACTGCCTTTTCCGAGGTCATTGTTTTCATATCTTAGAATTTGCACATTATCTTGAGGATAGTTTATAACATTACTCACGGGGGGCGCGGCCAGAACTGCACTTAGAAGAACTGATATTAACATCTGAAAATACATGGAACAATTATGTATAGAAATACAATAATATCGTATATTATTAGTAAATATCTAGTAAATTTAGCTCTTCATAGTTCATAGTCATTTATTTATAAGCAGAGTTTACACGTCAAATTCTAAAATAAATCTTCTTACATCATTTATCTTTTGATAGATATAGCTACAATAGCTACGATAGCTACAATTTATCATTTATACAGTTTTTTTTTTAATTTGTGTTG
Source organism: Macaria liturata (assembly GCA_964023185.1). Taxonomy (NCBI): domain Eukaryota; kingdom Metazoa; phylum Arthropoda; class Insecta; order Lepidoptera; family Geometridae; genus Macaria; species Macaria liturata. The sequence continues at coordinate 2,199,678 of OZ026811.1, read as the reverse complement.
GGTCTGGTCGTTTGTACGTATAATAAGTAAGTATTTACAAAAGAAAAGTATATAAGTATTATATCCGTTATCGGTACCCACGACACAAGCCTTTGCCTAGTGTGGGGCTAGATGGCGCTGTGTGCAATATCCCGTAATTATATTTATTTATAGAAATACAAACATTTAAAAAAATACAATTAAAGCTAACCAACAACATTGCTGCAAATGAACCGAATGTCCACGGGAAAATATCAAAGTATGCAGACGCACCAGCTTTATAACTTTTGGTCAATTTATTCAGTTGTAAATATACCTTCTTACTTAGTCACCCCAAACAGGGTGAAGGTAATCATGTGCCATCCGTAACAAGCAGCCTCAGTTATATAATAATGTTCTCAATTGCAAAATTTTATGCTTTTGTGTATCGTGTTTATTAAATTGTATTCTAAAATTTATGCAAAGTAATGCTTAATAAAATATGATATAAATTGATTTAATTCTTGTTAAATTCGTAGAAATAGAAATATCAATGGAATCTATAGAAATTCCATTTTATTCCCTTTTAATATTATTTAGGCGAAAGTTTATGTCAGAGCTTGTACATGATGTGTGTTTGTTTGCTAGTTTTTCACTAGAAGAACCAATAAAATTGAAATTTTGTAAGGGGGTAGCAACAATATACATATTGACCCGTTTTTATACAAGGCCTTCTAGTATTATATACATAGCACTCATTACAATAAAAAACTAATTAAAAGAAATTCCCTAAGCGTTCCAAGCTGATATTACACTACACTTTATAAACAACAAAAATGAAGTTTGTGAGTGAGAATGTACGTGTGTTTGTATCTTCTCATCAAGTAAATCACTGAACCATTTTAAATTAAATTTGATTTAGAAATAATTATATTCTGGATTAATACATAGGCTACTTTTTATCACGGATTAACGCATATAAGTACTTAAATGCAGGCTTCTACTGCTTTATTCAAACCTATAAATTTAATACATTCAACAAAACAACCAAAATACTTAGAAATCACGATTTTAATTACAAATATATATACATAACAGATCAAAGACTAGTGAGTTTCTATCCCAGGAGAGAGGCGACGACTGCGGGAGGCACTCCACCACCAGGTCCCTGCTCGATCTCTGGCTTGTAGCCGTCTTCATCAGCGGTGTAGTTCACGGTGTAGGTCACTCCATCCGGGCCCACCCATTGGAAGGTTCCCTTCACCGCCAGGCTTTCGTTCTCTTTACCAGCATTCCTGACCTCACCGCTCTGGGCAGCACGTTGTCCGTCGCTTTGCTCGTAACTGAAAAAATTGAAGAATTCATGCTAAGTAAAAATATGGCTACAGCTATAATATAAGTTAAGAGTGTCGTTAAATTCTTTGAAAGCATATTATATTATACTAACACAATAATTCAATGCTAGACGGGAAGAAATTTCTAGGTTGTGGCGGTTAAACGGCAATCGTTTTGTGTAAAATCTGGTATTCTGTCAAAGGAATCGGAAACTGACCCCATAAATTTAGAACAAGACCTAAAAAACCACTCGTAGCTTGCTGCGGTTTTAACTACATTGATCTATTGTGTAAGCAAAATATATTTTTTGCTTACCAGAGTCCTTGTCTAAATTAATAAAAAACTTATACCTACATAGAAAGAATATGTGAATACTCACGCGTAGTTGTAGCCGTTAAATCCAAGATTGTCGTTTATGTACTTCAGTATGTAAACCTCATTGGTAGGATAGGCAACTTTAGTAATAGTTCGAGGTGCTGCCGACACCATAGCGATGAAGCAAAGAGCTATCAGCTGAAACAATAAATAACATATTATATTTATCTTTATAACACAAAATATATAATTTTTACCATTAGAGTAATGATGTATCTGTTATAATTAGCACAAAAGACACCAGTATGTTAAATACACTCATCATAAATGTAGTAAGCATGTGCTTGTTACTTGTTTGTATTGCTGTATTTGTATTTTCAAAACTGTCGTTAGAAAAAAACCAACGTGAAACCTTTGAAAGGCTATGTAGTTTCACTGTCACATCATCACTGGCTAATATAATAAAAAAATCACAAAATTGAGAAATTTTTGGCTATGCTACTAAACTTTTAGCTATAAAAAACTGTATGTTTTGTTCTAAAGACTGTTTACATAATTTGTGTACTACCCTTTGAGTTATTAAGTAATTTACGCAATATTGAATCACATTACTGCAATATACAGTCACATTTTTGAAACCACGCAGAAATATCACAACACCATAAAATCACATAAATAGAACCAACCAATTTCATTTTGAAGGATGTAGAGTGTAGTCTATGAATACAGAAAATGAAATACTGAATCACGTTTAGAATCGATCTTTATATCTGTCATTAGTGAGGTATTTATTTGGAAACTAGTATATACTACCGCATACGACTCTGTTTATATATTTGACACAAAGTTTGTTGACAAAGCACTCGTTCATCTAATTATATCGAGTGTTAACAGCACTTAAGTTTTATTAAAGATTTGAAATATTTGTAACATTACTGCACTTTGGTTTACTATTTATATTATATGTGTGTAGTTGTATGTCTACTTATCTTTTTTTTAATAACAAATTAAACCTTGTATTGCAGTTTTTTTTAAATATTGTTTTTTTTCACATCGTTATAATAATAATAATTTGGTTATGTTCTGTAGCCACATACAGTTCAAAGCTAAGTTTTATTTGCATGTGAAGTGACAAACAGACACAAATATTTTAATTTACCATACATAGATATATTTAATATATTTACTAGGTTAGATGAAGGTGAACCGGTAAGCGACGCAATATTTATTTATTGTTACTTAGTTTAATGTGACAAGATATAAAAAAAGAGAAGAAAGAAAAAAAAAAGTTCCATGAGATATCATGTTTTTTTTTCTCTAGACATACCTGAATGTTTTCTTTATTTATTAGAGTCATAGTCAAAAGCAAAAAGCTTAAAAGTCCTGTTGATATAGCACATTTACTCTCTTAAAAGTATATGCTCACTTTGATAGTAAGTTAATGATATCTTAATTTTTAATTTTATTTACTATACATTTTAACTGCTTTCTATCATTTTAATTTGAAAAATTCAATATGACGTTATAGTGGTACTACATGAAGTCCGTTCAGAATGACAAAATATTTTGTTACTACATGAAACAACGAAAATACTAGCAATAATTATAATATGTTCTGGTTCAAGATAAATAAATTTGCCAACATACTACATAGTCTTATTTAAAATAATATATCTATAGGTATGCAAATGTCTAAAAAAAACTTTATTTACAATAATAAAATATAAAAACAAGGGAAGAAAAACTAAACATACTACTTCTAACTACTACAAAAAGGGGCACTTAGAAAATCTTTAGAAAAGCCTAAAGATAATCTAAGTGCTCCAGCCCACTACCAGAGGGCAGCGTGCCCAGCATACTGGCCGCATTACCACGCTGGATGGCAATGCTGATACAAAAAAAAATAATTTAATCTTTGTATCGGAATTTAAATTACCCTACGGATCAGTAAATCAGGTCAATAAAAGAAATCATTTATCATTTATAAATACAGTATATTAACAAATCTTAGCATAATAACATGATCACACTGAATCAGCATATAAATATTATATACAGCTTCAGAAGTAGTGTACTATTTACAGACTGCAGTTTTTCCAAAAGGAAATGGCTAGATAGGCCTAGAGTAGAACCTCTGTAGAGGATATTAACCTAGTAGAGAAGTAATAACTGCTGATGGTACTGCTCCTCCAGGTCCCTGCTGGATCTGGGGCTGAAATCCATTCTCGTCAGCGATGTAGGTGACGGTGTAGGTAACTCCATCGGGTCCTACCCAGGAGTACTGGCCTTGCACTGCCACGGCCTCATTCTCAGTACCCTGGTTCTTCAGCTGGCCCTGCTCTTCGTGCTTGCTTCCGTCCGACAGCTCCCACCTGCAATATAAAGTAGTATTGTTACAACTCCACCATTTTTCCACAATGATTTGATAGGTGTTTGAGGTCAGCTAACGTACGCGAAATTGTAGGAGTCTAGACCGCCGTTGTTGACGTCATAGCGCACGATCTGCACATCCTGAGGGTTTTGCGGAGCAGCGCACGCAGCCGCGGCCAGAGCGAGTACCACCAACTGAAACATAGCCATACGTTAAACTCACATTTTTTTTAACACAATCACTACACTTCACATTACATAAAACTCATCACTGACCAATTTCATTTTTTCTAGTTGTATTGTTTGTGGCTGCCTTCTGCAAAGAACCGTTGGTGTGTGGGATGATTACGTATCCAAGCACTTCTCTTATATACGTATGTATTTCTTCTAATGCCTGGTTGCAACACACAGCTGGGCTCGCGAAGCCTACGGTACAGTAAAGCACGAGATGTATGACGGCGCGGTGTATCGCTTCTCTTCACCACATAATGCGTAAACTTAAACATGTCTTTGTAAACACTTAATTTAGCCTATCGACCCATGCAACCTTTCTTAAGTAATGCAAACTGTAAATGTCAATGTTAATAGGGATTACAAAAGGCTAATAATCTCCTTTTCTGAGCCTACTATACATGCGATTATTAAATCAGATGGACAAAACAATTTCTTGCAAGCGATATGACAAATCGTTGAAAAGGTGTAGAGCTCTGACAAGTGACAGACGTGGTATTAAGGTTTAATTAAATGTTGACTATGTCAGTGAACTAATGTTACAAAGGTTATGCATTATTATTATTACTCCATTACTTGCATTTTGTATGAAACTGGCGCTGATTCGCTTTTGTTGCGGAAACAAAAGCGGTAAAAATAGCTGAGGTTTGATTTATGATCAATTACATAATAATCTAGTAGCAGAGATAAGCAGAGTAATAATCGCGTAATTGTTACTACTAATAGCTTCCATAAGAAGATTATAATTACTTAACATGTTTAAGCAATTGTTCACGTTATTTAGGATAGTTCAAGCTCATAGACGCGAGTTGCGTGACCAACTATTCTAGCATTAACTAGAAGCCTGGGAATATTCTACAAGTATTAATGTAAGTCTGCCATAATTGGTGTTATAAAAATATCAAGACATACAATAAAAGCTGTACAATTACCCGAAAGGTCGTTAATTATTCAGTGTTATTCATTATTGTTTGTACAAGAGGAAAAAAAAACATTCAAATACCTAGACTGACAAATTTTGACTAGCATAATTTATTTGTAATTAGCTAGATATTATAATTTGTCAAGGAATAAAAAGTTATGCGTTAGCAACCCTTAACTGTGCCCATCAGACAAGATGGTATTTAATATAACAATATCTACAATGCATACTTTTTTAGTCTATGGTATCTATCTGTGAATGAAATCGAAGCAGTAGAACAGGTTCCGTGAGGCCTTTTAGTTTAACCTACATAATACATTCAGTAAAATGTAGCACTTTCTTTTTAAATCTATCTAACATCGATAGGGAGGAGACGTTCTTACTAGTCCTTTTTATGTAATAGGTTATGTCTAATATGGTCTGGCGCGTTATGTCGATTATTCATACCATTATCTAGTTCAATGGTGAAAACGAGAGCGTAAACAATATGAGATATATGACACGACGTTTGTACATGACATTAGTGCATAAATCACCTAATTCCGCCTTTTGTTAATCAATTCGCAAGTTGTCTGAATCATTGTGAATGAAATTGACAAGGTTTATTTTAACTCGTATCGCAATATTGACTTGGACACTTTTATGATCTAGTGATCAGTGCTTTGTGCGAAATAGTATTATATAATGCGTATCAGTTAATTAGAACGCACACTGAAAAGTAATTGCAGAGTTTTGTTTTGTGACAGAGCGCGTTAAAGTCTTATGTTTGACAAAAATAGGCAGGTACTTGCATCACGAAATTGAGGGTGGGTCTATAATGATTTCTAAAATCGGTCTATGCTTAAAAATTTCACATTAGGATCTTATCATAATATTATAGTGTACGTCTGTTTTTCTAAATGGCAGGGGAGCGACGAATTATCGTTGTTTTTGGTAAAGCGACAAATAACAAAAATCGTTATAATAATAAAAAATCTAAAAATGAACGTATCTGTATATTTGTGTACAGTCGTACATGTAATATACTACAAACACTAGGTATTTGTTGTAGTGGGCACGAGTAGCCACTAGTCATTGTACTTAAAACTGTTTTATTTGTCACATCTAACATGGCCTACGCAGGCTTTTCTTCATTTGATAAGAAATAAAAATAAAAAATTCATGTTACAATAAAATTAAAATTTAAACTTGTAAGTCTCTTAGGCAAAATAGTCTAAACATACGCATTCTACTATATATATTACTTATGGTAAGGTATTAAATAAAATAAAATTCTTAATTATTAAAACAAATATAGTGAATCACAAAGAAATATATTTAAAAAGATGTCTAAAATATGCAACAAAAAAACTTGCATGTTATTTTCATTTTCTAGCCTAGCCTTATGCTATATAGCCATTTGTCAGTCAGGCGTCCTAGACATAAAGCTTGTATTATTAATGTACACGGACATCAAAGTCACAGGGGTCATTGATTGGTAATTTCATCAAATTATTATTACAAACAATTTATAAAATACTATAAATCTATATAATAAGAACTTAAAATGTGTTTGTCTGTTGATTTTTATTTGACAACAAGGAAGCGCTGCATTGCCGATAATGCTTTATCGATTAATCTATGTAGAGTATAGAGTAGGATCAGCCAAAGCTACATTTTATTCCTACATATATAGACAAACTCGCGGTCACAACCTAGTTTTTACTAGTTTCAACTAGTAAAAAAATAATCAAGTAAAGGAATTTGAGGTTGTGGGAAATGTCAATCAGTATACGAGTATACATACCACACTCGGCCTTTAGCATTTTCATTGGCGGATCATAACATAAGTCTGAAGATGCACTCTGCAACAAAATACAACTGATTTTCTAACATTTGCACAAAAACTTTAAGGCTCAAATTAGCGTGGCAGATTTTGTATTTTTATTGTAAAAGCACTGTACAAGCACACAGTTCAAAATCAAGTTGAAAAGGCCAAGGTTTCACATTTTGCGCGGAATAATTTGTGTCCAATTGGATTTTGATGAGGTTTTTAGGTGAGACTATTATTGCGCACCATTACTCAAATATAGGAAATTATTATCAAATAAAACGCTTAAATTAAGTCTGTTACGTTACGTTTAATTTAGGAATAAGCATCATGATGAGAGAAATCATACATGGTTTGCATTTGAAATTTGTATAATATAATGCGCACCTGGTAGCGAGCGTGGCTGGTATTTCTTCCCTGAAAGGCCAAAAGTTACAAAGTTGTGTAAATTATATTGCATCGTGTGATTCGGTTGCAGTAGAAAAGAACCGGTCCCGGCTGCTTACGTCACTGTGTGTTGAAGTGCCGACGACATCACACCTGACCTCTGACACCTTTCGATTTCCTCGCGTGAACCGCCATCGCTATTTCAGATCAATCTCTAATAACGTCACGATCCACTTACAAAGCTGTCCTAAGTCATAGCTGATTAAAAATTCAAATAATTTTCAAATTAAGTGTAATTTAGTACAAGGTCACGTTACGATACGACGCATCACGATGACAACGCGATGTTGCATTATGTAACAAAATAAACATTTATTGACATTCCATTGAGTGGGTCAAGATTTGTGCATCGCGTCACAAGTAAACTCATACAGTATGTGTTTGCATTTCTTTTACATACTGTTATGCAATTACGAAAATTGGTATATGCATATTCTCAATGTAATCATATTCATTAAAAACTAGCTCGATGTAACTTATCTTAGTACTAAAATAAATGTAGAAAATTAGTCACTTGTTTTTACGTTGTAAATATCCGTATTGTTATTTCGCAAAAAGCCCTAAAATTATTTTTAGACTTTTTTTGGTTTCTTCGGTTGCCTTGCCTACAAAAATCAATCATACTAGAAATATCCCGGAATATTTATTTTATAAATAAACATTTAACGCCAAATAACATAAAAGATAATTTTATACGGAAACAAATTTTCATAACAATATCCTAAATGAACTCTTTCAGATGCATATCACATTTTGCAGTTCGTGTCATTTTTAGACTGTAGATAGGAATCTCAGAAGTAGATGTGGATACAGACAGATATTGCCTCAACGCGCGTGATTGGTGGGCGGTGCGGTGTTGAGTTGCAATGGACAAACCTTATTGGTCATGGGAATCGGATCCGCTAAAAAATATATCTCGTAGGGTTGTCCCAAATTGTTTATTGATTTGTCTGGTGTTGCTTACAAATATATGATTAATTGACTTCGTATTTACGTCAATTATTTACTGGCTTTTTTATAGACAGGTATATTTCAAATTAAATTTATTTTAAAGTAGTGTTAACTGTAAAATCAACGTGACTTGTAACTAGGTAGCTAACAATATACCTATATAAAGTATGTTATGTATATCATAGCAGTTATTTTATTTTTTATTTCTGTTTGTTCAACTTACCGTATTAGTAGATAGGTCTCATACACTAAAACAACAGATAATATAATTCGTAACCGTTTTTTTTATTTACTATAGGTATTAAAGTACTCTCTGCTTTGAACAGCAACAATAAGAACTTTCCTTGAAAAACAGCAGGGAGCACCTGGAATCAATCTGCACAGGACCGGGACGAGTGGCGTACTAGAAGAGAGGTCTATGCTCAGTAGTGGGCGATAACGGGCTGATGATGATGATATTATAATATCAACCCTAACATTATCAGCATTTGAATAAGTTAAAATCTTCACGAATGCGTCCAGTTGAAAAACAAATCAAAGATTGTTTGTTATGTAACATTGTATTGTCGGCATCACTCGAGCATGAGCGATAAAGATCGCTTCCACGCTTTGGATCGTGCTAATTGCATGACATACTAGGCATTACTTCAAGATACTCCTTGTCCAGGTGAATTTACACGCAAATTATTGCTGATAATGATTTCTTGTATTTATATAGGTGCGTATGGTTGTAGTATTGTCAGAATTGAAACTGTGAAACTCCTGGCCCGAATTTCTATTCGCCCTGAACTATAATTTGTCGGTCTTCAAGTCGAGAGTAAACCGGTTTCTTCTAGGCAAGCGCACTAGATCGTAGATTATAACGTTACTTAACATCAGGCAAGTTGGAGTCAAGCGTGAGCCTATCACATGTAAAAAAATTAATGAAATTTGAGTATGTACTTCTATTTAGGCTTCTAAGCAAGTGTGCCACAATTTTGTTGGTGTATAATTTTATTGATGTATTGAGAAATATGTATTTGAACAAAACTCAGATTCCTCATATACCATAAGTGATATCTTTATGGGTTGTTTGTCTTAGATTAGATATGTTTTAACTTGAGGGTTAATGACAGTTTAAAAATATCGATTCAGTAGTTTCTAAGATATGGATATTCTGACACGGCAATAGGGCATATCACCGCGTCACGACGGTTTAATTTTTTAAATTGCAATGTTAGCATCGTCACCAAAAGAGAATGTTGTCAATTCAACCCGTATACAATGTAAGTGCAAGACTCTTTTTAAAACTTCAAACAAGTGCGCCAAAATTTTAGAGTGTACTAGTGGACGCACGCGATTTCGCTTGCATTATTTTAGGATAAAAAGTAGCCTATATTACTTCTAAGACCTCATACTACCAACATACCAAAATGCATGATAATCTGTTTAGCGGTGCGTGATGAGGATTTAAATAAACAGACAAACAGAAAAAAGTCTACTAATTCTTGGAACGTGTTCTGTATCATATCAAATCGAAGCATCTCCAAACATTTTTATTGAATTCCTGGAATTTTGATACTGTCGGACCTCTTCAGTTTTATTATAAGTATCCACAGATAGCTATTTTATTCATAAACTCGACATAACTAAAATGTTTGTGTGTAATTGTCATTCGATAGACAAATTTAACAGAAGCTCAATCTGTTTATTTACATTTTAAAGTTTTACATCCGTGACCAATCAATCGTTTATTACTGTGACAATTGTCTGTTATATGACACTATTGGTATTATAAAACACGCAAACGCATACAGTAACCTTCAAAAATTGTTCTGTAATATATTGTTGACATTTTCCTTATATTTTAGTTACGTTGACCGGTTTTAGCGCAAGTGAAATATGTACTCGTATTTGCTTCAAATCAGACTCATGAAGTAATTTGTGAAAATATTTTAATATTTTTAGCACAAATATATATCAACAAGTACGCTACTGTTAAATTTTTTTTTATCAAAAACATTATATAGGTTATCTCACTACATTCCCGTGGTGCGGTTCCGGACTACGGATCTGAGAGCAGGAGTGTGTAAAACGGATTAAATTTGATATGGAGGTAGATTAGATCCTAGATCAACACAGAAACTACTTTTTACTAACAGCATGCTGAGCACGCTGCCTTCTGATAGTAATCATTTAGTATCTTTAAGCTCATTTATAGATTTAAGAGTCGTTTAAAGTACAACGTTTGTTTAATTTTTTTATTTGCATTATTTATGTTATTAAAAGGACTGCACACAAAATTCACTACATAGTATAAAGCAATGTCACTTCTCGCGTCTGTCAGTATGTATCTACATATATGTATGTATGCTTTGAAACTACTCAACGGATTTTGATGCAGTTTTCTTAACAGATAGAGTGATTCAAGATAAAGGTATATATCCACCGCGACACAGGCTCGCCTAGTGCGGTGTTTATAGTACATTTATGTATGTTTTATTATGCTTTGGAGCAATAAACGAAATTTATTATTATTATATTATAACGCGTGTAAAGCCGCGAGCAAAAATAGTATGCAATAAAAACAACACAAATTTTGCAAACTTTATTCCCACAAAGTAATGTTAGAAGGAGGCGACCACTCTGTCAAGTTCGTCCTCGGTAAAACAGAGCAGCATGAAGCAGTACACCCGCCGCCGGTCGAGGTGGCTCACGGCATCCAGTGACGTGAAGTAACTATCTTCTTCCTGGGCATAGCGCTCTAGATCTATTTTGCAGAGCTGAAAACAAAGTTATAATCTACATATGTATGTATAACGGTTTTCATTACAACTAGTGAATGCTCGCGGCTTCGTTCGCATTATTTCGGATTAAAAAGTAGCCCTGTACGTAGTAGTACTCCTAGGACCAAATAAACAGTCAGACAAAATTGTTAAAACTGCTGAAACATGTTCTGTAAGCAATTTAAACTACATATGTCTAAACTTTTTTTACATGAACCTTCTATGTAAAGATGTCTGACCCCCTTTAGGTTAATTATAGACGATAATAAAGAAAATTAAGAAAAAATAGCATATTACTTCTATTACAAAATAAAAAAGCTCATAGGAAATCTTATTAGAAGCCTAAATGGTCTAACTAAGAACTCCAGCCCTCTGCCAGAGCGGCAGCGTGTCCAGCATACTTCCGCATTACCACGCTGGATGGCAATGCTAATGTGTTGAGTCAGAAAAAAGCCAGCATTTCGATCATGATTTGATATGCTTTGTCCATTATAGCATCATAATATTGACAACTGTCATATAAAGTATAACAAGCCCATTAACATACTTGAGTGAACTTGGAAACAGACTGGTTTTGCTAGTAATTTGTTTATTCGTGGTTTTGGACATACTTACCTTTTTCCCACTTTCCTTGTAGCAAATTAATTCTTCGAAATGGGTATTCAGTTTCGCTCTTGGCTGACGGAAATATAGTTTTAGCTCAGCATACCTTCCGAGATGCTAAAATAAAATGGTGCACCAATCAATAATAGTTTGTAATTAATATCAATTCGCGTCAGTGCGAGACAAAAATAGATATGATAATACAACGTACCAAACTCCATTAAAATCAGTTGACTTGATTAAATATTTTTAAAAGTACATGCACATTTACCTACTTCTGGATTAGAATTGCCGCTTTTTCGAATTGCGTCTTGAGGGAATTCGCTTGGAAATAATCTTCTTAGTTCTACATCTTCACTAAAATGACAAAGAAAATATTTTTATTTTGGTATAAAAGGGGCAAAACCATGGAATATTAAATTTAAAACTAAATTCTTTTATTATCACAATATTTTATGTAAAGAGGGTGAATTTTCTCTCTTATTTATTGTAGATACATAGTTAAATAGATATATGTATATATATATATATATATATATATATATATATATATATAATATATACACTTTTATTATAAACATAAATTTACATGGAATATATAGTAAATTAAACCTAGTGTCTTAACTGGCGATCTTATCACGAAGAGCGATCTCTTCCAGATAACCAATCTGGCTCAAGTATAATGACAGACGAGGTGTTTTAAATGTACGTTTGTTTATTATTAATTGTACCTGAATCTTATTGATTATTAAATTGTAATTAAACACGTGATATAATTACTGAATTACCAGATATTTATTTCAAAGCTGTAGCCAATCTATTAAAAGTGTATTGCAATTATGGCAACATTGGGGTCACATAGTTGAACTCTGTCCTAATCTCTTATTGACTTGGGCTAAAGAAATACGTTCGTTGAATATATAAGCATCATATTTATGTTCACTCTTACAAAAACCGAACCCTATTAAAAAAATTAAAACTTACATAAGTATAGGTTTTTAGAAATTATTGAGTTGCCCCGCGGTCTTCCACGTTGATCCAGGATAAAAATACAGGTTTAACTATCTTGATACAAAATTGCATCCAAACCAGTTTAGGCATTTAAGTGTGAACCAGATGTAAACACAGTCATTCACATTCGTATTTTCGCTTTTCTAATTATTTATTAGTGTTACGGCATATACAACATGAACACATTTTATTATTTTATAAGCAATTAGCATTCAAGAAAATATATTGATATTTTTCTGCTATAGTTTAGTTAGTTTTGAGAATTTTGCAATATCAAGTCATTGTAAAATTTTTGTGACACACCTACAACGATCATACCTACAACGATCATACCTACAACGATCACACCTACAACGATCATTGTGATCATTATTAACAGCTGGTATTTTCTTACTATTGGTATATGCCTATTACTGATATTTCACGAAAATCTGTATCTACTAGTTTAACCTGCATAAACTTATGAATGAATCTCCATTATCATAATTAACAGCACTTGATTAGAATATTCATCTGTTCTATCCCCCATTCAAGCCGACAAATGAATCAGTTACTTACTAAGTATAGATTGCCCCGAAGCCCGGTTTCACGAAGACACGAAGCACCTAGAATTCCCACAAAATGTTTATTGCAGCAGACTGATAGATGTAATCTGCACAAATAAGGATCGTCACTTACAAAGAATATGGTCAAGCAAGTTGTAATTTTCGACATTACAAACCGTGCGAAGCCGACACTTAGAAGTAACAAAGTTGTTACAAAATGCAACAACAATAAATTCTACTCTATTATTTTCTACCAATTGGGTTTGATAAGAGGTTAGTGGTTATTTTTATGCTCTTCGACTCTGAATACTTCGACTAAGCGTGTAAATATGTAGATGCAGTGAGTTATATGTAAGGACTTAAATGTACTGACTGAAAGTAACGCAGTATTCTAAAATATAATGCGTACTAATTAAAATTATTTCTAAAAAATGGATTAACAGTGATCATATGTACGCATGTATATATATCACATCAATTTAATTCCAAAACACCGCACATTACGTTTAGTAAGAACTTCTTTTATACTAGACAAATGAAAGGATAATGAATTGGTATTGTTTAACTAATTAAATATATCTATTTTCAATATTAATAATGGTACTTATAAACTTTCTTTGCTTCTGTGTTCTCATAAATTTTATAGCTACATACAGGAACGCGTTTGCTATGAACATTTTGTTTAATATTCCGCTTTATTTACCAACAAAAAGTTTGCGGTTAAAAAAAAAAACAAAAAGTAACTGTCCCGTTACCACTTTAATACACGAGTACAACATTTTTCTTAGCATCTTATCGCGTGTACCGTTTTTGATGTAATTTATTGCAAAGGGTGGCGGATTCGTTCCAAAAGCTTTTAAAGAATAATGAACGGTGCGGTGTAAAACCAATTAATTTTCACGAAATCCGCAATGTATTCATTACTTTGAGATTCTTTTTTAATCCTTTAATAATTTAGATAGGCTGTCGAATCCACTTACAAAATTCTATAAATACGATAAACAATATCCGTTTTATTTCCTATGTGTCATGTTGTTAATAGAAACACAATAATGCTTTTACTTTTATTTAGAATTACTATGTGATGAGTCATACTATTCGTCTATCATTAAACCTAGTTTCATCGTCGTTGATAACTGGATGGTATCCATTCGAGTCAGCGATGTATCTGATCGCAAACAAGTGTCCATTCGTATCAATGTAGCCGTATTCTCCTCGAACTACTAAAGAGTCGCCAGAAGGGGAAGAAATAATGCCACCATCTTCACGTCGGTAGGAACCTCCGGTAGTTTCATATCTGAAAAAGTAAAAAATATAAGTAAGTTATTTTGTATGAGACTGGACAACTTAGATGGTGAAAGTTTTTAACTTCTAACTTTTACTAATTATTAATAATACCTACTTAAACTTAACAGATAACTCAATAAAAATACAACAAGCTTAAGTTTAAGCAAGTATGTGCTAGATAAGCCAGTGACTACTATAAGACATTAAACAACGTTAGAATATTGTGAGTGAAATAAGCAGAAGAGTGTTTTTGTGTGCCTTTTTGATGCCAAAGTAAGAAAATTAAGATGTGCACTGGCAAATTATGACCAATTAAAATGTCAGAGAAATAACGCAACAATTATTCAAATATATTAAACGCCCAATTATAGACATGACCACCAAGGTTTATTACAATACACGCCAAGTGCTTAAAAATTATGTAGAAGGTAACCGATAATTTTATAATAATGCATTAAAAATTACCGTCATAAATCATCCCCATACTTACTCATAGCTGTAAGTGCCTAAACCATTAGTGTTGAAAGCGAATTTTTTAATTTGCTCATCAAGGCAGCTTGTTTGCGGCACTATGACAATGCCGCATAGTACGAAACAAGCGAAGATGCGGCCGGCGCCTCTTACCTGACAACAAATAGGTAAATCTATAATGTCAAGGCCACGAGGCAAACCAGCTTCTACACCCAGGACAAGAAACCATTCGATACTAAATACTGGCTAGATTGCTTTGCGTGGGATTCAACGGAATTCGCCGAATGATGAATTGCTTTTGCTCTGTTTTGATGAGACTGGGTTTTCCTATAGCTATAAACATTTGCTCTTTACAAAGTTGACCTATAATACTACGATTAAGTGACTGGACATGAAAAGACAGGATTTTCAATCACATACATACATAAATATTAAAATATTCCTTATCTTGTGATTAAATTCCTTTCGCATTTAGTTTTATTTTTGTATCGAATTTAAATTTGCTTAGTAAACTTAGAATTCTATAAGCCACGCAACTAGTTTTATTGCGGTATTCAAATGTAACTGGGAAAATTAGTTGCAAATGATAAAGTAGTAGAAGGCTTTTAGTTCGAAATCCCTTTTTTCTGACCCCTTTGCTGAAATCACAACGAGACAAAACGCTTTAAAAACCAATGCAGTGAATTCGAGGTTCGCTTTGCCGCATCGATCAACACAGGTACTATTTTCATCTGTCACAAACGCTATGAATGCAGCATAAGTATTGTTCCGTTGCATTTCTCTCACACACTCACTTCCAAAACGATCTATATATAACAGTAGAACTGCAACTAACAAACCAATAAGTTTATTTTTTTGTTGTCTAAAACTGCTGCCGCGACAAGAAAGAGTTGCAACGGAATCACAAAATATTATGTAAAAAAAACGATTAAAAATAATATTGCTATGATTTATTAATAAAACTTATGTATATTAATGCCTACACAAATGTCAAGATTAAAAATGTTATTAAAATTATGATGTAGTTTTTAAATCTTCTGCCAACATCCTGATTTTATAATCGTAGGAGGTAATAAAATCAAATTCTTCTAGTTATATAACCGGTTGAGACTTACCATAATTGTCAATGTTTCTCACTGGAGCGTGTCTAAATAGACTGCGACCTCAGGACCACTGTCCACCACTTTATATAAAGTTCCTCAAGAATGTCAACTCTGGACTTCATTCCTTAAAAACACAATACATGGCGAGGTCTCCAATGTTGTTAACCCTAGAATATTACGCAAGTGGATCATAAATAAAAGGAAACTTAAAAATAAACCATGGAGATAAAAGCTTTACATGTTTATGTAAACTACCAACGCCAATAATGGCGGTGCGATAACTACTTATACCATGGAATAAATAATAGTAATGCTTCTTATGGCTAGGTTAATTTGGATGCATTACCCTAATGGTGTATATCTATCCTATTATATGCCATAAAAAACTTAACTATTCGTACCTCTCAATTGTCCCTCTGTTTCAGTTTTTTTTTTCTTAGAAAATAACTCTGTGGTAAAGAGTCGAATGTGGCATCTACATAGCATCTTTAACGAAATGAAAGATCGTTACTAAGGGCCAGTTTTTAAATTGATAAATTGTTAGTATGATAGCCTATAGATATGTAGATATTTGATTAAAACCTTATTTTATTTTACCTTTTTCACTTTACTTTCAAGAGTCAATTAAGGATTTTAATAAAATATGTAACCTTATTTAAAAAAAAAGCTTCCTCGATGCCTCCTGCAATACCTACAGGTTTACAATTAGTGGGATACAAAGTAATTACTGCAGACTGACAGATCAGATTATTTATTTATGTGTATACTTTTTAGTAAGTACATGGACCACTGTACGTGAGAGATCAATATTTGTAGATAAGACAAATCTCGTTGAACATCACGTGTTACATAAATAAAAGTACGTAATTGTTTGCCAATGCATGTAATACATAGGTTGTGTAGTAATTTTTTTGTTCGGCACATAAGGATTTTCTTTTTTAAACCTATTTAAAAATTGTATAACATATTTTTACAACCAGTCATAAGGAAATACGAGTCAAGGGTTTATTTTTATATTTAAGTAAAAGCTTAACAAGAAATTGAAAATTATATGAAAAAAAAACCTCTATAGGAATCCTGATAGCAAACCATCGGTCGCTCGAAGTACCGTAGTGTCAGAACTTTGTGACCTCTAAGTTGCTAACAGGCGTCAGACAGTACAAGGTCAAGTTGTTGGCAGTTTTTATTGTCTGAGAGCAGCACACTTTTCATAAACAAATTTAGGGTCGGATGACACGTTAAATTGTAGGTCCCGGCTGTTTGTCTATTGTCTAGTACGGCAGTCGTTAAGCCATGTCAGCCTTAGGGCGGCTTGATAAACTCTCGACACCACAGTTGGCCACTCTCATTCGGTAAGAAGATAAACAAAAATTGGAAGAAAAAAAACTGTGATGAAGTTTTCGTATTTTACAAGTTCTTTTGTTTATCCGAGTAATGTCGCGAGCACATTTGGATCCACAGCTGCGGCTTGTACACCCTGCAAAATAAAACGACTGACATTTTATACTTGTTTAAGTTTACGATTATCATAATTTACACAAAGTGCGTAGACAGCTTCGTATAAATTGTAAACTTTTTGTTACGCTGCAGAGATGTTTTAAAAACAACGTGCAATTTTATAAACATGGTAATAATGACGACATGACTAGACTTATACCTTAGCAAGTTGATACTGTAACTTTTGCTGCTTACTTGATTAATTATTTAATTTAAAAAAATCATAACTCTATATTTTTGTGAGCCAGTTTTGACTGATGATTTTTTTTTCTTTTCAAGGCCAAATGACAAAAAAAAATGATAAACAATATCAGAAGACTTACAACTTGTTGGGCTGGAGGTAGAACTTCATATCCATTCTGATCCGCAAAGTATCGAAACTCTTGTTTATTTCCATCGGCATCGATGTAAGAAACTGTTCCTTCTACAAAGATGTACTGATTTTGTAGTCCTTCATTCATCACCGTGCCTACCTCTTCGCGAGTTATCCCGTTGGATGTCTCAAAACTGTAAGGTAATAAATGAATCTCATTTGTTGTCAGGCAACCAAGTGATAAGAGATGTAAGTAAGTATGAAATTTCTGGGACTGTGTTGTTCGTTTCGGGTCCTCAAGATAATTGTAAACTTATCGAAAATTTCAATTAATTTCCTGGAATGTCAAAATTATAAAATAATAATTTTTGTATCATTACATATTTTACACAATTCCTCAGATTATTATTCTTACAGATTATTCATAGTATTAAAACGATTTCTAGTCGTATCAAATTATGTCAGTAAATATTCTTGAAGAATTTGGCTAGAACGCATCGTAATAAACGTACATTAAATATTTTACAATAATTTATAAAGCTTAAAAACAAGGGAAGGAAAACTAAACATACTACTTCTAACTACTACATAAAAAGGGGCAATTAGAAAATCTTAATAAAGCTTTAATTTGAGTTACCTGAATCTATAGTTTCCTTTGCCGTCGCTATCATTTTCAAATTTCAATATTTTAGCTTGAATATCATCTTCAACCGGAGCAGCAACAACAACAAAAACCAGCCCAAAGGTTATAATTAAATGCTTCATTTCGAAAACTAGTTATAGTTCAAGGCTGTACAAAATCACTACGAAGCTGTTGAATATTTATTAATTTTCCACTAAACGCTTGCCGCACTGACGATCTTATAATTTCTTGCTAATGGCTTTATAAAGCAACAGGTGAATGATCTTTTTCACTATTTCGTGAATATTTGTATGGCTCAGAGAACCTCGCAGGCGGTTAACTGAAGCGCCATTAGTGGCTTTGGTTAAAGTACATTTATGGCATGAAAAAATAGTGAATGACCACCTCCAGCTAGCTACCTACATAGTGTAAACTGGTCGCAAGTCAAGGACTCTATTTGTGTTTGTTTTGTAACTATAAATAAAGCACTCAGCTTTTAACTAGCCCTTATCTGGTGATCTTACGTTTTTTGATAAACATATTTGAAGCTTGTTCTAGCCTTTCTTTTCTATCTGATTGTTGCTACCAGGATTTTTTTACTCGTTGATAATATTTTCTATTCTTTATGAATGATATTTATTATTAATTTGTTAGGAAAAAATATACTATGCAATTGAAATAACCAAAAACAAATAACGAAATTTATAATTTATTTTCCAGGTACACTTCAGGACAGTCTTGCTCTTATAGCATAGCTTTGGTACATACATAGCCATAACATATTTCAATATGTCTATTGATATACACTTTTATTGGAAAATGAATGAAAATAAAAACAAAACAACGTGCTTTAACACTTGACAAAATAACTCACGTCTATTGATAGACGATCAATTACAATAAGAAATACTTATCGAACAAAAAAATAATATAGCTAGCAATAAACCAATGGAGCACAGTTACACTTGGTCCAAATCAAAGTGACGTGTTCATATGACCGCAGCACACAATATTGATAGATGATGTGTCGCAGTTTTGAGACGTTGCCTCTCTTTTCATTGCATTGCAATAGTTATGTAAGTATGACAGATGACGGCAAAGACTAGCCGGATAAATAACCACCTTTGTCCCACGATCAAGTCTTAAGAAGTTGCATAAAATGGCCGCATGGCCCATGACCTCATGCATAAAACACGACCTATAAAAATGTCATTCTTTCGAACCTACTCCTACAGGTATTTCAAAGGTCAGTTTATTTAGTCACTAGCTGTGCCAGCGACTTCGTCCGCGTGGAATAGTTATTGCCATAAAAACGATTCTAGTGAGTTAATCTTAAAAAATAGACATATACTGTTGGGGACATTTTGTTAGATCATTTCAAGAGGAATAATTCTTTCACAAATATTTTTTTGATATTTTTGAACCGTTTTCGCAGCGCATGCTACGGAAGCTCTCAAAGATGAATAATTTTCCCCGTTTTTTCTTTATTTTCCATTGTGTCTTCGCCCCTATTAGTTGCTGCGTGATGTTATAAAGCCTAAAGCCTTCCTCGATAAATGGTCTATTTAACACAAAAATAATTTTTCAATACGCATCAGTAGTTCCTGAGATTAGCGCGTTCAAACAAACAAACAAACTCTTTAGCTTTATAATATTCGTATAGATAGTATAGATTTCACAAAGGTATTTGTTATTGGTAAAAGTGGCGTATTGAAATTAGTTTTGCGTAAGTCTTTCGCTAACACCTTGTTAATTAAGACACTCCTCTGCTGATGTGACTAATATCAACAACATTGATTATGTGATTGTATGGCTGTTAAGTGTTAAGTAATAATAATAATAATAAATATTTCGGGACATTGCACACAACGCCATCTAGCCCCACACTAAGCAAACGCTTGTGTCGTGGGTACTAGATAACGGATATAATACTTATATACTTTTCTTTTGTAAATACATACTTATTATACATACAAACAACCAGACTAATTAGTAATCCTGCAAATTCAATAAAATTTGATTGGAAAAATATATTTAAAAAACTTTAGCACTTGCCCAACGAAATGCAACTATTTAAGTATTCGTATTTATAATAACACTAGTGGGTGCTCGCGGCTTCGCTCGCATTAGGAAGTAAAACTTGCATCCCCTATTTCACCCCTTTAAAAGTGACATTTCCATAAATCCTTTCTTAGCGGATGCCTACGTCATAACATCTACCTGCATGCCAATCTTCAGCCCGATCCGTCCATTGGTTTGGGCTGTGCGTTGATAGATCACTATATCAGTCAGTCAGTCAATCAATCAGTCAGTCACCTTTGAGTTTTATATATATAGATAATTGTTTGCGATTTCTTAATTGCATAAAATAATGTGTTAGTATTAATTTTGAAGATTCCATGTAACTGTCTGACTTGTAAAAATTTGGCTAGGAAATGGAATTTGAGTTGTTTGTAAAAATATTATTTTATATAAAACATACATGTATATAATATAATCATTGCAATACAAGATAATGTCACCATGGTGTTATTTGAACTGTATTTCAGAAAACAGGATCTTACATTAAAACAACAATAACAGTGAATACGGTATAATAATTTATTACATTTAAAATGATTAAATTAAAAATAACGAATTTAATACAGCTATTTTAGTAGTAATTTTGTATAGTAGGTTTTTTTTTATTTGTGGATATTATTTTAAGGCTTTTCATTACCCTAACAGAGTAGCTACAACAGCGGGTAACTCCTGTCTCTCGTCATCAATATCGGCATTCTGAAAATTATATAATAATTAAATATATTATCATGTCAACGGCGCCATCTAGTAACATACTTAGCAAACTCTTACGACATGGATACCTACTAGATATCGTATGATAACAGGGTGCATAAAGGTGTATTAAGTGTTTCAAAGAAAATAGTAACACAATTCAAACTAAAATGTAAATAAACATAATATGATAAGGTCTTATAAATCATCTCTTGGTTCAGTGTTATGAATATGTCTTTAGCCAGGTTTTGCTGAAACCCATTGCAGTACATATCTGTTTGTGCATTTAAGCCGGTTTTGTTTTTTTTTAATCTACAGTTTACGGTTTGTAATCGACTAGCACCCATGGATAAGGTGTTTTATAGAATGTATTTGTTGAATATTTTGATGTGATTAACATTATTTCTATGAATGTCATGCAGTTATCTCGCATGTATGCAAACAAAAAGCTCACCATTACTTTCAAGTTTTTGTTTTTAAAAATGTTTAGATAAAAACCTGTGTTTTTATCTGTTCAAGATCAATTTTCTTTGATACATAAAAATTTAGGTTTTTGATAAGTTTGGTTTCAGTAGGTGAGCTCTTTGATTGGATACGTGTAACTTACAATGTAATTCATCATATTATCTACCTTACTTATTGAGTATTGATAAAGAACAGTTTATTAGAATATGAAGAGAAAAAAAAAGTACCTACTTAAGTAAAATGAGGTTTTAATTAGATAACTAATTTATACATCAATATATCGTCCAGTCTAGTTTACTCAAATGCTCATCTTAGATAAAATATATGTTTTTTTGTGTGTAAACATCCTTAAAAAATAAATAAAACTGTAGGTGTTCATTAATTAATTTATCTCGTTTATTAAGTCATCAAAGGGGCATATTTAATTCAGTCTGTTTTAATGCATTTATCCCAGAAGTGAAGCAACCACTGCAGGAGGTGCGCCCGCCTGCAAACATGGAAATAAATGTTTTGTACTCTCTGTGTAAAGTTATTACTTTACTTTAAATTTCATTAAATATCAATTTACACAAAGTGTATGAACTAATTCAGAATTTCACTGGCATTGCTTCAATTGAAAATATTATTTTTACATACAAACACATACTTTATAAAGATATAGGTATTGTGACATCTTTTGTTAAAGTTAAAATGTGCCCAACATTTTATAGCTCAGATTTTGATGTAAATCATGAATAGATGCTATAAATATCTAGGTATTCTTATCTATTTACAAGCTACAAGAAATAAGTATATTTTTCGAAAAAAGTATGGTTTTGAATGAAAAGATTGAAGATAATGATCCTGAAGTTTGTCAGTTTTTTGTATTCATACTAACAAATTAATATTATTATGATATGCTTACAGGAGGAGGAGGTATTTGAGGTACAAGCGGTTGCAGATCTGGAAGAGACTGTCCCTCAAGAGTGCGGTACCCGTTTTCGTCTGCAGTATAGTTGATCACTACTAATTTCCCTGTAGTGTCCAAATACGAATACGATCCTTCTACTACAAGATGTTCATCTTGTTGACCGACGTTCACTAGGCGACCAGACTCTCTGCGGGTGATGCCATTTGATGTCTCGAAACTAGGATAAGAAATAAATATGTTTTAATAAAACAAGGATACTTATAATTATTTTCTCAATAGCTGCCTTTATACCAAAAACTACAATGAACTACTACGTTGCAAAGTGGCGTCATGGATCAAATTGGCCAATAGACAAACGTTTTAAAAAGTATGTATATGTGAGTATGATGAGAGTAACTTCAGGGATAAATTCTAAGGAATTAATTCTACGGGAGGAATCCTGGCATTCGCTGATAATAATTCACTGATATTTTACAGGTGAACGTTTGTCAGTGTGCTTGTAGTTGTTACTTCTTCAAGCTCAAACGTCTGAACCAATTTGGATGAAGTTTGGTATGAAGATGGGATTGACGCTGGGTTAACACATAGGCGACTTTAATTCCAAATTAAGGTGAGTAAAACCACAAGGTTCTGTTGGTAATGACTATGACTCAAGGAGGGGCAGTGAGATTAAAAATAATGAATGGCTTACCTGAATTCATAGTTGCCAAGCCCATCATTGTCGTTTCTATAGGATAGCGTCCTGGATTGGGCATCTTCTATTGATGGGGCAGCATTGATCATAGATTCTAGCACAATCGCAGAAATCAACAAAACTCCCTTCATTTTTCTTGGTATCTTCTCTGCAACTTACTGAATGTTATTGAGGAAAATCTCTTAAAACTTTGTGGTCCAAAATTCTGATGTAAATATTTTATTATTCTTATGCAACAACCAAAACCCGTTTTGTGTTAGCGCACCTAACTCCTCCGACTAAAAATGTAGTCTGGCAGATTTGGAATTCAACAATTCTACAAAAAGACCAGTTCTCCCCTTTTTATAAGAGTTTTTGTACGACCAGGAAATCAATTTACTGTTATGCAAAAGGATCATGGATTTGGGAATCATGGAAGGTAACTTTTTGTACAATAATTATGTACCATAGAGATAAAGAAGTATTATTAAAATAATATTTATTCCGACAGAAGTATTTGAATAATTTTGTATACCTACACAATTCCTGCATTTAGCTTAAAACTTTATCTATTACTAGCTGTGCCAGCGACTTCGTCCGCGTGGAATAGTTATTACCATAAAAACGGTTCTAGTGAGTTAATCTTAAAAGATAGACATATACTGTCGCGGTAATTTTGTTAGATGATTTCAAGAAAAATAATTCTTTGCTACATATTTTTTTTATATCTTGAACCGTTTTCGCAGCGCACGCAACGGAAGCCTTCAAAGATGAATATTTTCCCCGTTTTTCCCACATTTTCCATTGTTTCTTCGCTCCTATTAGTTGTAGCGTGATGTTTCATAGCCTATAACCTTTCTCGATAAATGGTCTACTCAATACAAAAAGAATTTTTCAATCCGCACCAGTCCCTGAGATTAGCGCGTTCAAACAAACAAACAAACTCTTCAGCTTTATAATATTAGTATAGATTTAATAAAGAGAGTGTTTTTTTTTTGAAAACAACCATGTTGTGCCCATTAATTTTTGACAGAGTTTCTTAATAGCTTACGCCTAAAATTTTGAATGAAATGAACTAATAAGAATTAGCACACACTCATATATATATTTGCTTTTATGATATTAGAGGGATTTGAGAAGAAGAAACATATATGTGAATACATTTATTGTGTTCCATAGACGTTGTAGCATAAATCTGATTGTGTTTGAAGAAACTATCTGGACAAAAGAGATATTTTAGCGTCCTTCGATGCTCGGGCAGGTGGACCCTGGAATAATTAATATCTCCATCAAATAATTATGATAAGTACAAGTAGCTCTCGAAACAACATTATTTAAGATAATTTTTAAATTAAAAAATGAGGTGAGTTAATTTATTGTCAAAATTCTGCTTGTGTTAAGTTTTATTGTTTCTATGCATTAAGTATTTACAAAGGAAAAATACCAACATCATGTCTAACATTAAACAGGTATAATAATGTTAGCCTTCTTCATAAAAATACGTGAAGTGAAGAAAAAAAAAGTATTATTTATCCGTATGTGTCCGTATCGTATCCGTATCGTCGTATCCGTGTATTATATTCGTTATAAGCCTGCTAAAAATTGTACTCCTTTTTTATAATATAATACTTACACGAGGCAAAGGACGACGAAACAGCTTTCTTGTCATAGGCTGTACTGACTGTACTCTCATAACTATAACTTGTTTAGGGCCGTCGTATGTCATGAATCCATTTTTATCAGCAGTATATTTGACCATGGTTGGTTTCCCTTCATCATCGATGTAGGAGTATGCCCCTTGCACTTCTATATGTTCATCTGGTTGTCCAATGTTTACCAAACGACCTGATTCTTTACGCCAGGTTCCGTCCGATGTCTCAAAACTGGAATGCATTAAGATTATAGCCAACGCTTTTGACGTATTTTTTCATTATGGAAAAACATTTTATTCAAGTTTTCCGCTTAGCTTTTTAAGACTAGTTTTAGATTACAAATTTGTAGCCTTAACGATCTGTACTACATTGTAAGGATATTGAGAGTTACTAATAAAATCTTGAATTTAACATTATTGAAATACAAATAACTTTTGGAAATTGTCTCACCTGAAATCGTAGTTACCTTGCCCATCATTGTCATTGCTGTAGGCTACAGTTTTAGACACGGCATTCTGTTTAGATGGAATAATAAAGCTTAAGTATATTATTACAAACGCTGACAGTATTGATTTCATTTTATTCTTTTTTGTATTGTTGTGTTTGTGTTTTATAGTCAAACTGATATTTGTTATACGATCACTTTATAGACGGATTTTCTACCCAATGATATAAATATGTGTCTGTCTAGTCTTTTAAGCAATTTATTATCTATTATAAAGTATAATATAAATTTACCGGTTTTACAAGTAATGATTTTTTTTTGATGGGTCAACGACTATGTCGTCAAAATCGAGGGTCCAACCTGGATGAGATCTGCACAAGATCGACGCAGATGGCACATACAAAGGGAGGCCTATACCCAGCAAGGGGATCCCAAGGGCTGTGGATGATGATGATGTTTTGTTTTTTCTAAATAGCAAGTTGTTATAGTCTAGTTACATCTAAAACTATTGTGATCCTTTCTACTCGTTTGAAGAAACATAAGACTTACTGTATCTTTTGCATTAAAGATAATAAAATTAATATAAGTAACAAGAATTGAATTAATATAAATATTTTATGATAATAGTATTTGTATTCAAAGAATTTTATGTGGATTTTGCAATAACAGTTAATCTTGTAATTTATTATGCTACCTCTACTGCTTACCGATAGCTATACTGCTTTTAGCGATAAGGCCGCCATTTGTGGCATAAGATTTAATTTTTTTCTTGTTTGTGTTGTGTTCTATTTTATTTGTGTGTCCAATAAAGCGTTAATCTATCTATCTATCTTACCAATTTAAGCTTTCATATTATATTATGAAAACATTGTTTTTATAAATACGAGTATATAGTAAAACTATAAAAGAAGGATGATGTTTATGAAGTTTATTGTACTATAATATACTTAGTTAAGTTATCCTAAGAGTGTAGCTACAGCTGCACCTGGAAGAGGAGCTGATACCTGAAAATATAAATAAATATAAAATTAAATGAATTTATTCCGGGACCTTTTCACTCAGCGCTATTAAGACCTTATATCATTATTATTAAATATAAAATGCTTTGCTATGGTGTATTTCATATTTTTAGCATTTTATTTCAATATACATTTTATTATAATTGTTCTGCTGCTAAACAGTGACAACTCAGCAATGTTCTCATTCGAAAATCGAAGAAAAACATTTTTTTCAAGTAGATAATTTTTTTCTAAAAATAGGACATATGGATAGGGACCCAAACTCATATACATAATTATCCATCAGAGAAACAGTAATAACAATTTAAATATATTCATATTTTGATAGGCTCGCGCTTATAATTCACCTGATGATAAGCGACGTTCTAATCTATGATCAAGAAATCAGCTTATTCTCGACTTCAAGACTGACAAATCATGGTTCAAGAGGAATAGAGATATTGATTGATATTATATTGGTACTTACAACAACAGGCGTGGGAAATTCTTGTTGAAAATCAGGAAGGGTCTGTCCATTGTCGGTGCGGTATCCGTTTTCATCTGCCGTATAATTGACGGTGAGTAGTTTTCCTTCAGGGTCCAAATATGTGTAAGATCCTTGCACTACTAAATGCTCGTCTGGTTGTCCGACGTTTACCAGCCGGCCGGTTTCTTGACGCGTGATGCCGTTTGATGTTTCAAAGCTGAAAATGAACTTGGATTTAGGTACCACTGACTTTCAATTTAAGGAAATTAGGGAGACAAAAGAAACTATAATTTAAAGAAGGTACTTAGCATTGTAGCTTCTTAGAGGCGGGAATGTGGTGTTCATATACATATATATTTATATACTCGGAATCTTTTTATGTTATTATGTTTTCCCATTAATATTTTTTTAGTTGATTTATTTTAAATAATTTTTTTACAATTTATATGTATGTATAAAAATATATTAATATATATTATTATGTAAATTTCAATATATTTTGTTATTAGTCTTGTATGGAAAGAGTTTGAGTCTCAAAATCATTCAACGATAAAAATAAGTAGAAGTGTGACATATACATATTTATACAATTATTTTAGATTAAATTTCATGATGTATAGTTTCCTGTTTATAAGTACATTAGTTTTTTTCTTTTTTAACTTAACTTGGATTGCACTTGACCATAGTTGACCTGATGGTAAGCTAAGATCTAAGATGGAGCGTGCAACAAGATTCAGTTCACTCCCGCATTGAAAATTGCTGGATTATAGCTTACCTGAATTCATAATTCCCAATGGGATCAATGTCATTCTTGTAGGATAATGTTTTAGCTTGAAATTCATCTTCGACAGGCGCTGTTGACCCAAAAGATATAACCGCGCACAAAATCACTACAGCTTTCATATTTGTTGACTATTGTATTAAATCACTTGGTATTTTATAAAAAAATTGATGAAAATTTTGAAGATTATGTGTAGTGTTGTTTCGTTCACGCAAAGTAACGACTGATTCAATAATATATGTTATCTATAAAATATATTCAAATACACAGCACACGTTATATTATTTATTATTTCAAGTTAACACTTCATCACACACTTTTGACTATTAAAAATGAACCTGCCGGTCGTTTTATACGTGGTTCATGTGCGCTGGTAGACCAGTTTGTACCATTTTTATAAGCATCAGTCATAAGCCTCCTTGAAACCATTTAGGTAAGGTACGGTCTGAGTAATCCTCACGAATCCTCTGAAACTTGTAATTTTGTAATAATGGAAGCTAAAAACGATATAACATCTGTTTCCTGGGTCAAGGTACACCACAACATTACTTATGTGAGTACAAAAAAACAATCATTGCTAGCTGCAAATATGTGTTTGTACTTATAGGTATATAAATGTGCATTTTCATTTTATAATACCTATCACTTTATTATAACATTAATACAACCAAATGAATTCTTAACAATCAACATTACAAATATTTATACGACTAACTGTTTAGAGATCTTCTTCTTATCGAATGAGAGTGGTGAACTCTGGTGTCGAGAGTTTATCAAGCCGCCCTAAGGACCTCTGATATGGCTTAACGTACCCAGTATATTATATTACTCTATGGCTTAACGACTGCCATACTAGACAAACAGCCAAGATTGTAAATATAAAAATAAATCCGATAAATCGTAATGTTGAGGAATAAAAGGTTTGAAGACTATTTTTCATGACTATTTTTCTTCAGAAACTACATGTAGGTATAATAAAATGTTGAATTTAGCGCCATCTGTGTAGCTAAGGTTGTACTTAATAACAGGTATGAAAGCGAGTAAGAATCAGGCTTTATTGTGAAGGTGATTTTGGATGTGGATGCTGCTACAAAGTGAGTATGAAACAAGTGTCTATAAACAGTTCTTATAGATCACGTTAGATGGAGCTTTATTAACGTGTTTTACAGTTGTTCAGGTAATTTTGATGCAGGTGCTAGCAAGATTTTTTCAGGTATAGGTAGTCGTTTTTGTTATGAATGAATACAAAATCTTAAATTATAATTAATTAAATTTTCTTTTTATATAAAATACCAATAAAGATGTACAACAGACAAAAGCTTGTGATTTGATAATTCTGACAGTTATGGCCCGTTGTATTTTAATTAGACTTTATAAGATATTCGCGTAATTGAGTGATGTTCAGGTCAACGTTTAATTCGTGCGCTAAAATCGAGGTTGTACAGAATTTCTTATTAACTTTTGAACTTATGATTTATTCTGAGATACGGAACCAGCAAAATCAACTTGTAAATTTTATCAGGCTATATTTATATATATTATATTGTTTGATTTATCTAAAAGTGCGAATGTTTCATGTCCGTATGTATTGTTCGAGTATATTTGTTACCTCATCACGTTCAAACGACTTAACCGATTTCGATGAAATTCGGTACGGGCGTAGAGTAGACCTAAGAATTTTTTATCCGGGATTAGCATAAACGTTAATCCATAAATCTTTAACTAATGCAGCAATGTAAAGGTTTTTTAAATTCAAATTCAAAACATTTATTTACAGAACATAGGATACATAAAGATGGTTACAGGTATTACAGAGCGCTACGTTCTTACCCATAGGGTGTGCAAATAAGTACATTAAATTTAAATACTTACTAGATTCATTAAGGTACACACAAACATGACAGGCTTTAAATAAGTTACTCACGGTCAAACATAAATCGCAAACATGTTCGGCGAACAATAATTACAAGTACCATAATATGTTTTAAATCTATGATTATAATCTATACATTAATTATTATATTATTATGTCAAATCCAAGAAATAGGTCAATTATTTTATGTAAGTCAATTTATAGTTTATAAAAATTTATCCATCTAAAATTCATCAAGAATGATTTTTCCTGTAATAAACGTTTTAGTCTAAATTTTAATATACTATTAGATTCAATATTAATTGAACATTTTGGAAGTTGATTGTAAATTTCCAGAGCCACGAAAACCACACTGTTTCTAAAGAAAGCTAATTTGGAAGCCGGTAAAATAAGTTTATGTTTTATGGTGGTCAAATAAGTGAAAGTTACCACGCACAAACATAACACATTCCATAATATACATACACGTGTAAGGTTATTTTTAAATGTATTAAGTTTTTTCAATAATGTAATTAGCTTTTGTAAATAATTTGCCATGCTGCGAATACCACCACCTTTAGTCATCGCTCAGAATAATATTTAAGTGTCATGAACATGGTTACGTATTTGGTTTCCAAGACTAGCAAAAACGGTTAGTGAGGCAATGACATAGAGGTGGGGGTAGGTCGCATAAAGGCAGGAGAGAGATTCGAACGGGGCTTTTTCCCTCGGTGGAGCTCAAAGAGCGCGGACGTTAACTTGTAAGCTAGAAACTTAAGTCAGATTGACGATTGTACCTAGAAGTTACTAGTGTCTAGAAAATATAAGAATTGTAGTAAAGTATTGGATGGCGTTTAATTTGTCCTCTTAAGTAAGGGTACTCCAACACACGTTAAAGTAAGTATTTTTAAACTTTTAAAACTAAACTTAACTAAACTTTTTTTAATTTATTTTATATCATATCAAATTCACGCATGGCACATGACCAAAAGTGGCATAGTGTAATATTTAATACTATTCTCAATATTGTCAAACACTTCTCTGAGCCGGCAAAGCGTGGAAATGATGACATTGCAAGTGTCCGTAGGCGACGGTGACTGCTTACCATCAGGCGGGCCGTCTATTTATAATACCACTTGGTTCATAAAACAAATTTCTCAAACTGTGTAGTAGTAACAAAACCAAATAACTACTATTTTTATTGGTTTTTGGAATGTTGGGAAAAATGCTTACACAATGCAGATAGAAAACTAAATATGGAAACTAATGGATTCGCAAATATAAAAATTTTGAAATTTCTTAAAGTCATTCAAAGTAATTTGGCTTGAATTTCGTATTAAAGACGTTATTTTCTAGTGAGTTTTAACTCAGTATAAAAGCGTAAGTTAGTTTGTTAATGTTTGATTCTATTTCGTAGTAACAATTGTTTTTTTTTGTTACGTTTGGTATAGAGGTAGTTAAAGGTCCTGAAAATAATTATAAACACTTGACTTTTTATTTATCTCAACTCTTCGTAAACGCAGCTGCAGGCATCTTTGGTCTTCAATAAGTAATAGAATGATATTTGTTTTTATCAAACATATTATTTAGATAAAAGAGTACTTACTTCATTTTTGGACATTCTTTGATATAATTGCAATTCAATGAATATACATAAACTCTGATAATCATTAAAATCGTTATTAATAATCGTTAAAGATTCTAGAATCTTTAGGCTTAAATACAGATACCATTAGTAATGTACAATTCCGTTATTTCGTAAAACTTTTAAACGTAAATTAACATCACACAGATTTAGTAACTTTGTTCACGCCTATACATACAGCCCTATCTACTTATTAGTTACAGAATGTGCGTAAGATACAACAGTGCTAGTTAGAAGGCAGCACTTTTGCCTATCAAGAACTACTTACTTTTGAAGATCTTTCTCAGTCAACTGAACCAATCAAACATATTTAATTTAGTTTTTACCCACTTACAAAGTTATTTTATGCTTTTAGCAGTTTTGTCTTTATGTAATCCCAAGTTAATTCTGTGTTCTGCGGTTCCAGTGTCTGCTTTTCATCCAGACGCACCCTGGTTCGAGTTCGGCCCTACACCAATGACTTGTAATTTCAAGTTAAGTGTAGATTTGCTCTCGCTTACCGGGGAAGGAAAGCAACGTGAGGAAACCGACATGTTTGAGGACCACAATATCCGAGGACATACTGTGTCTTCCGTGGAAGGACCTGAGCGCCCACCACGATGTATCTGCCCAAGAGAACTCCCTTAAAGAATTAATTCTGTGGGGGAGTCGCAACTCTCAGTCATGAGGAAATATGGCTCAAGAGAGAAGTTAATTCTTCCCCAGTCAACAGAACAAATCAATACTTTTTAATTGGGTTTTTATTTATGTACATGCAAAGTAATTTTATACTTATAGCAGCTTTGTCTTAATGTAATCCCCAAGAAATTCAATTACTTATCATTTCTCATCACTGTAATTAGAGGCAATAGCTAAATAATTAATACATTTGCTATTCTGTACAAGATAACTAATATTCAAATGAACATAAGCATATACAAGTCTAGTGTATTTACATGTACAAATATAATGATAGGTTGTTTTGTATAAAGGGAACATAATTATTATTTTGAAATTTGATCAGCATATTGTTTTACCATTTTATAACCAGATTCTTTATTGACATACATAGTTATTAAGAATTTTAATAGGTAGTTGATTTTTTATTATTTCCAGGTTCTTGTAAAATTTGAGTTGTTTCAGGGATACTAGGACATGACATTCCGTGATCCTTAATAAAATTTTTCTTCAAGGTACAAATATAATAGGGATACAGATACAAACTAAAAAAACATTATATTTTTAAAAGTACTTTCATTCAAATACTTTTCATATTTATTTTCACTATAAAATCCTTATAAAAGTATAAAATAAATCACAGGTAACATTCGTCATTGCTTATCCTAAGTGTACAAATACGATGCTCCGTAGTCATAATGGTTGCTAAACTTATAAACCTTACTGAAAAGTGTTCAACATTATTAGTTTTACTGGTTTGTGTTTTGTTTTTATTCCAAATTCAAAATTGTAAATATTAGACAGAAAATAGAACAAAACACTACTTAACCAACTAATAGTTGATGTTATTAATCAGTAAGGTCTGGTAAGCTCGTAGGTCGGTTGGGTTTTTAGCCGCGGAAAGGTTGTGGTTGCTGGAAACCCTGGTTCTGGGGCTGAGGGTTGGCGGCGATGTACTGCAGGGAGCGGAGGATGGCCTCGGGGATGGGAGGGGGAGTGGGGAGGTGGGCGCCTTCGGCACGGAAACCTGCAACAAAAACAACATGGTTCAAGTTTCATCGAGTACAAATATTATTTATATCAACTATTATACAGGATACAGCTGTACTGGTAGCTATCGCGGAACCATTTTAGTTGGAGAATCCATTAGTTGTTTACTATAACCAGCTATGCACTTTTAAGAAAACAATGTCGGACATAAATTTATATTAAGGGATTTTTTGACAGACAATATGCATTAGCATATCGTTTGTATACTAATAGTGATATTATCTAACTTTAAAACAGTTTCATTCAGACATTGACCTTATATTTTCTGCAAAAGGTTTGCTAACGTATTCATTTAGGCTGTTTAATTTTACGCCGTTGAACACACCTAGCAGTTTATAGCTACATGCGTTTAGGTAACTCTGAGATGTAAGTATGTAGGCCAGCATTTCATAATGTGAAAAACATAACATGACAATGCAACTAACCGGCTGGAAAACACATTGATTACACATACGCTTTAGTAAATTGAAATATTACAAAATGGCCGTCCCAAAACTGCAAAGCGACTCTATAAAACACAATTAGTCATGATGGTCAAGGATATCCAGATTCAAGATCTTCTTTTGATAATGTATTCCCGCCATTTAAGACAATAAAGCATCGTCTTATTTTTTTGCGTGCTCGTTGAATTTAAAAGAGCTGTTTTAATGGATAAAGGGATGCCGCAATCTTATCTCATGACAGCGTCTTCATATGTTTCATACAAACTAAATGTAAAAAAACTCATATTTTTTTTTTATTTTTCTCTTCACGAGTATTTTTCCTTTGATGTTCTACTCACTCTTTTTGTCGTATTTTTTATTTTTATACTCTAGGCATTCAAAACGTTTGATACTCATTGATTCTAATTTCTGCATTGCAAAATTATAATTGCTATTCTTGAATATTGTGCACTCAAGTTTGATCCAAGAAGGTCACGACCCTCAATTATGAAGAATACGAAGCAAGGAAGAGGAATTGCTATTCTTTACAAAATGACATAAATTAATAGTATAGTTACCGTTCTCGTCAGCGATGTATGAGACAGAGATGGGGATGCCCTCAGGGGAAGTGTAAGCGAAGGATCCCTGAGCGACCTGCGCCTCGGCATCCTTAACACCAGCGTTCTTCAAGTAACCCTGCTCCTGCGCAGCGATACCGTTGCCAGTCTCGTAGCTGTAGATAAAAGAACTAATTATTAACATGGAACGACATCAATACCGATGAACTTTACCGCCACATCAATCAACGTTGCCACTTGCTACGTGTGGTCTGAGCTTACAACCAAGCTCACATGTAGACATCGATCGGATCAGGACATGCATCGCCCATAATGCATTGTGATGCAACATTATCGCTCTTGTTACTCCGAGAAAAGGTTCCATAAATCACATGGGCTGCTTATAACGAGAATATTACACCTGGCGGCACACGCCGGCAAATATCAAATGTAATGAGAGGTTCCACCAAAACGTTTTCAGGTCATGCAACGAGTATGATGCATTGTCAATCTTGCTCTTGGGAATCTTTTGTTTCTGAATTACTGACTAAGTGGTGTTCGAGGGACGCCTTGCGCAATGTACCACCGGTACACTTGCAATGTGTGGGACATTATCATAAATTATTGTATTATGGTGTGAGCCTAGAACTCGACCGATTGAAATGTAGATGCACTGGAACGCGCATAACATCAGAATTTTAATGAATTCCAACACACGCACAGATATCATAAAGTTCTTGGAAAAACCTTTAAAATATTTTACAATTTATCAAAATGACTCTGATGGAGATAAAACATGACTTCTATAAATTGCTTGACCTCAAATAATGCAGCAAATAGAGGTTAGTTTGAATAATCTCCGCGCTCTGAACATTGACTACAGCTTAATCAAATTACTGATATTATCGTGGTATCTCGCAGGTGAATCACTAAATATCAATGTTCCCACTGTCTGCTGTAGCGGAGTTAATTTGTTGCATAATCAGGGCTTGGCGTGAAGTGCTCGTACGAACATCACATCAATATCTTCTACATCTTATTGCCCTGGCACTAAAATAATGCCTACTCTGGCCATAATGCTTTTCCATTTTGAAATCGTTTCTCCACAAATATGCTAAATAGGTGTGCTCTAAATAAGCGAAGGATGCGGTGCGTTTGACTAAATGAGTTTTTGGAACAATGGCGCATTTTCTTTGTTTGCTCTTTGGTCATGCATAAATTGGTCTTACTAAAATTGCTTAGTAGTATTATTGATTGTATTACGTACGCTGTATTTCCAATAAAATATCGTAAAATTCAAGGTTTATGTACAAAACTTTTTGAGCCGTAATATTACGTGTCTCAGTGACGACATATTGTGTTAAAAATAAATAACTTCTATGTGCAAAAAACATATATAATCAAATCATCAAAAACGCTGCCCTCTTGTAGTGGGCTGGAGCACATAGATTATTTTTAGGCTTTTCTAAAGATTTTCTTAGTGCACCTTTTTTGTAGTAGTTAGATTAGAAGTAGTATGTTTAGTTTTTCTTCCCTTGATTTAATATATTTTATTATTGTAAGTAGAGTTATCTTAGTTCGTTATTTATCATCTTATTAATTTCAAACAATCTCTTGAAAAACTTCGTAATTGTTTTAAGATGTAACATTCAAGCTATTTAAAGATTTTCATTTAAAGCTATCGAGAAAAATAAGTATTTAGTAAGGTGTTCAATTACTAGATTTTTATAGAATAGGATAATTGGAGGATATGATAATTTTGGTTCTATTATTTTCTTTTATGTTTTTTTTGTTATCTGTAAGTAAATAAATAAATATATTACCTGTACTGGTAAGTTCCGTCAAAGTTGACTTCCTGTGATTGTCTGACGATGGGGATGACGGGGTACTGTCCTTGGTACTGCGGCTGGAACTGGGGGGCGGCGCACGCCACGGCCACCAGCGCGGAGAGGACCACGAACTATTCGAATAATTAGAAATATTAATAAAATGTAACATTATTTCCCTTGCCATCCAGCGCGTAAATGCTGGAGAAGTTCTGGGAACATTTGTTCGGGGAGTGCCTGCGGTTATAAATTGTTTTTCTTTTTTTATTTAATAAGATAAATTACATATTTTCGAAGCTTTTATATTCTGTGGAAATCAAGGGGCTTTCAACTAGCTACATACTTTATTGGATACTATATGCAGAATCAACTGCAATGCAACAATAGATTTTTGAGAATTTGGTTGTAGTACAGGCTTCTTTCATTCTAAAACAACTATTGCAATTTGATGAATGGAATGGAATGGAATAATATTTTTAATGTGGTGAAGTAAAATGTAGATGTAAAGCACTTGATTTTTATCTAAATAGCCAGTTAGACTTGTACATAGTTTAATGGACAGTGATGCCATATCAATAAAATGCAATGTAAGTAGGTATCCTTTAAGTGCTAAATTACTTCTACTACATATACGGTAAAGGTAAATTTAACAGATGCTATAAGATCTGCGTGGTGCGGGAAACACGCGTGAAGCAATCTCAATAAAATGCAAATCAAAGTTCAGTTGAACCATTTTTTATGTTACAAAATAAGCCATAAATAAGTTCAAAAGGATGTATCAAACTAGAAGTTGACCTTTGTCAGTTTTTGTGAAACGAGATTTTGTAACTTATCATTCGAAGATTGTTAATTTCAAAATGGCTTAGCAGTCATTTACATTATTATACCCACACTAGGTGTGCAAGAAATAGTGTGATCGACGACTCTTTTCGAAACGCTTATTAGTGCTAAACTAGTATTTTCGCCTGTCAGAAAGCTTAACCTTAAATAAAGACGGATTTACTCAAAGGTGTGAATTATGTTCGATTGTTTACTTAGCGATTTCGCGAGTACAGTGATGCCACTTCATTAAAACTAACTGACTTATGTAATTTCACGTAAGCGTCCGATATTTGGTCATTAACTAGATGGTTTTATTATTAGAACCGGCAGCCTAATTTATGTGACAATATTGCGTTATGCTAATACACGTGTCAAGAACTTGGTACAGAGCTAGTTTGATGGAGGCATTGTTCTTAGCCAAAATGTATGGGAATAGCAGATCAAGATATATTATGTGGTATGCTTGAAACTTTAGTACAAAGCACTCAAATTATAATCAGGCATTGTTTGTAACGGAGACAAGGCAGGGGTGTGCTACGACGGCTAAGTTGAGACAAATTAATTAGCACTTTAGACATTGTAATGCGTCAAATTTTGGAAAGCTTTTATCATTTTTAGTTTTATGAAATGAAAATTGACTGTTACTATATTTTTTGTCATAGTTTTATAACAGTTTTGATATAGGTAAGTTAATAGCTAAAAATTACTCATAAAATTGAAATTTTCATATACGTTTACTCACAAATAACAATATATATATATTGTCGTTATTTATGGGATATTACTAATTGACATGTTATATACATTTAATTATATATAATATATATTATGTAGTTAATTTGCAGCAATTGACAGATATACAGAAAGAAATACTCAACTAACTTTAAACAATACTTTTATCGAGAAAATTGTAATGAAAATAAATACCACTTTTAGTAACAAACGGACTGATAAATTATTATCCAAGCAACTAACGCGATTCTTGCGTTACAAACGGTTCAAAAAAAAGGCAATCGATAAACGTGTGCTAACTCACCGATTTCATTGTGTATCTTAATTTAAATTTGTGGTGCAGATGAGATGATCCTCTCAAGATGTGTGATGCTGGAATGATTTTTCAGATTGCACGCAGCCGCTTATATACAACGGCCGGCGCTCCTCGTGAAATTGGAGTACTGAGAGACGACGCGAATAGGCTCTGCTCCGGAAATTTAGTATGTATAGGCTATGCATAGTTTGTTGGTCGCAGAGGATATGTTTTGATTAGCATTTAGCTGTATTTGCTATGTGTTGTTAAGGTACATAAAGCATTCAATAATAATGAAGAGTTTAATTAAATGGAATCACATACACGTTGGCAAAAAATAAAAGATTATTGAGTTGTATACTTTGAACACATTCTGTGTTGTTTATATCGCTCTAAATTTGGTTGCAACTGGTTGATACATATGTTTTAGTTTTAAAATTCACAAGGTAATTCAATGTTAAATATTATACCGTACACTACAAAAATTAAAGGAAAAAATAATTTTGTTCTTCCTTAAGCAACCAGCTTACCAAGTAACACAGCTTTAAATATAATCATTCAACTCCATTTACTTTGACGCATCAAGCTCTACATAGCAGCTCTGTATTCATACTTCAAAGGGCGCATACCGCCTGTCCGCCCGCCCCAGTCAATCTAACATTCATCTTGCCACAACCTTGTCATAATCATTTTCATACAAAATTGCTTTTAATCTGATATCTACTAGCACACATTTCATTATAAATAAGGTACTTGCATTTCAAGCCATATGAAGCAAGGTACATCTAGAGAATGTTCGTAATATACTTAGCTCAAAATTAATGTAAAGATGACACTTGAATAAGGTCAGTTTAACAGTTTCTTCATAGAAAATCAATCATAAAACCATTAATTTTGTTTGATATTACGGTGTTATGGATCGGAAGAAGCTCTGACATTCTTGGATCTACTAAAGTTTTTTTTGTTAACGTGCTCTGAAGTTAAGATTACAATATTAAAAACATACTAATAATTTGCAAACCATCAAGGAAACGGATTTTCTTGTTAGGGTTCTTCTTCTTTTTCTCGAATGAGAGTGGTCAACTCTAGTATTAAGAGTTCTATAACATTCTTTGATCATTTTGTTCGATTTATTCTTATGTGTAAAATTCTAGTGCTATACATACGAATTCACTTCGTATTTAAATATGTGTACAAGTAGATATTAAGTATCAAATAAAAGTATATAATAAATAAATCACACGTAAAATTTCTCAATACATTTTGACATTTAGTGATGATACCAGTATCACAAATTAAGTGCCTTCTAGGCGTATTATGATAATGATGGGTAATAAAATACATTCTTTACGCTAGGGCAATATAGAGCAGCCTTGGATGGTTTCAAGGAGACATAATGTCTGTGACAGTATAACCGCTCTTTTAGAACTTATGATATATTTTTTATATGGTTAATTTTAGTAATAATAAAAAATACCTGCTTTTCGCTCGTTTCTGTTTTGGGATTAATAGTTGCCTATGTTCTTTTAGAAGGATCTCTAAATAAACTTAGTAATCTTAGTACCTACTTATA
This sequence comes from Macaria liturata, assembly GCA_964023185.1. Taxonomy (NCBI): domain Eukaryota; kingdom Metazoa; phylum Arthropoda; class Insecta; order Lepidoptera; family Geometridae; genus Macaria; species Macaria liturata. The sequence continues at coordinate 2,160,505 of OZ026811.1, read as the reverse complement.
CTACTTCTATACCATAAAAACACAATAATTAAATTGTGAAAATATTATTTCAAGAACAAAACCGACTAACTCAATTTTGCTTTTATGTTCAATTTGATTTTCCATACAGATAAGACAAGTATGATACGAGTATAATGAAATGAATCAAATAACTTTGTAGTGCAAAAGCATTTTTTATATTGTCTTATGATTATTAATGTGTTAACATCCTTTTGTATTAGTCAACCCTAGAAGTATCAGTCTAAATCTGTCTGTATAGGAAACAATAAACATTCCGTCTACTATAAAGCCCCTGTCATAAATATTATGGCAATAGTGGCTAGGTACTCTGAGCGCGTTGATGTCTTTTGTACCGGCTTAATGTTAGTCGCTAGCAACGTCGGTTATTGCAAAGATGTGAGACGCATCATTGCTCTTCTGCAAGTTTCTTACTTAGCTTGCTTATTAAAACCAAAAATAAATAATCAATTTTTTTTATAGTGAACCCAATTCAATCAAACCTTAAAAAAATATTTTGCTGTTAATACCTTGAGCGAAATAATGTAACATGTGATATATTTTTTTTAAATAAGATGTGTCAAAACAAACTTGATATGTTTTGTAAATTAAATATCATAAATCATAGTTAGCATCTACTGGGTAATGCAGTTAAAATGAAATAAACATCAATTTCAACTTTTTAGTAAAACGAGTATAAAATTTGAAGGGTGTTTCCCCATAGTTAACTGCTATTAAACACGCAATAAAACAATGTGTTAAATTGATATAATCACTTAACTAAGCTTTAAAATTTTAAAGGATGGGTAATGTCGGTATCAATGGGCATATAAGAGCTATGTTTCACGAGATAATTATTCTACTTAGCTTCGTCTGAGCGTGCTACCCTAGCCATAGCATAGTTTACTTTACTGATTGGCATAATTTTTCGATCAAAACTAGGTACTTCTGGTTATGTGCTTTTTGCTTCTTCGGTGTGTGTAAATATTATGTTCTTGTTACATTTGATTTTAACGATAAATAGATAAATATATCGGTGCAAATGTAACACAGCCTTAGACATAGCTTTGTCTTCAATATCAAGGTATATTGTGATATTAGAACCATAGAATCATAATAGTGCTATAAATCAGCAATCATCTAACTGGCCCTCAAATTACATCGCATTTGATATTTTTCCTCGTTAATTTTTAAAGGTTAGTTGGCATTGCCATAACAATCGAATCCATCCATCGCTATAATAACTTTATTTATATATTGAATTGCATAAACACTCATATGTAAAAGTATGTTTGTGTGTGTGTGTGAAGTAATTAATAAATGATTGATTGATTGATTGATAAATTCTTTATTAAAACACCACATACATAAAGAACAATAAAAATACATAGAAAATAAAATTTGCGTTTTAATTGGCGGCCTTATCGCTAAGATTGATTCTAGTTTTATCTATATTTTAATTGTTAAGAAACCTTTATAATAATAATCAATATACATTATTTATATTCTTTATTATATATGTATCTTGATTGTAAGTTTATTATATTAAAATACATAATTAATTTTACATTTGCAAAGATTTCACATAAAAACGGGCTAATCCACAGGTTTTCTCTTGTATGTCTATAATAAACTGTGTTTATTTTGGCATATTAAAAATAATTTGAATAAAAAAAAAATATGCAAATTTAAGGCACAATCTGTGCCGTAATTGATATACAAACGTATTGTTATTGAGACAAATTGGACGCAGAAACGAAGGATACCAATTAACAACAAATAACGATGTGCGTTTATATGTAAGTATATAATATATCCACTTGCTACAATAATATTCCAACAGTAATCTTTGAGGGTCAGCTCCAAAATGATAATTAAATTAAATTCAATTAATAAAGTGTAATACTTACCAAGCAATAAAGGTTAATTTATATCAAAATCTCCGGCAGTAAAACCAGTGGTTATAATTTATTGACGAGCCATTTCACAAATTAATATTAGCCGCTATTAATTTATCAGTTAACAAATTGAGTCGTTGACATTTTCGCAGCTTGTTTAGTAATATTGTAACTATTTCTCTTGTTGTAACATTAGTAGTTAGAATTTAATGTAGGCATGTTAAATCTCATTTATCTCGTTACGCTACATAATGTGCATAATTCGTTATTATACAATTGTAATCCGTTGTTATGTTTTCGCTAGATTGTTGCGCGTTTGCCTAATGTTTTATTAAATGGCCTAATCTGAGGCCTATAATTAGGCGTAATGTGATGTTCTTATGATTTTATTTCATTTACAGTTTAATGTCTTAGTTATTATTACATTTAACTTAAGAAGGAAGGTTTGTGAAAAACATTATTGAGGGAAAATTGGGAACCCAAAGAGGTAGAGGAAGGCCGAGAAGGTCATACATGGACCAAGTAAAAGAAAAGACGGGTGTCATGTCGTATAAGGAGGTCAAGGAATTGGCAGAAGATCAGGAAGGATATATTATCTCCACAGATATGAGAGCCTTGCCCATAAATTTGTGATTATGATAGTTAAATTAGTTACTAAGACATTTCTAGGTTTTTAATATTATTTGGTCGTTATATTTAATACTCCTAAATTGCTTATTCATACATAATGTAATAATAATAATAATCATTTATTTACACTTAAATAACTAGTTACAGATCTTAATGATAAGTACTTGTAAATGTAGGTACCTGCTTAAAGTAGAATACAATATTTATGTAATGTGCAATATACTTGTTGTAAATTTAATATTATATCCATTATAAGAACACATACTCAACCTCTGCCTCTGATATGTCTTAACCATACATACTAATAATATAAACCTACTACTTCAAGATACATACATAACTGATGTTTATAGTTTAAAATTGAAAAATGTTCCGCATTCTATTTAGAACTAAGTCCTTCAATTTGAAGCAGATAAATTGTGAGAAGAAGACCTTTTCCAATATTTCATTTGATTTATTTTTCTTTGTCTTAGAGTATTTTTTTAACCACAAAAATGCTGACTATCCTGCAGTTTAGTATAAGTGTCTGAAAACAAATTAATATTTTTTTTTTCATGATAACCAAGTTAGTTGCTCTAAAGTGTCATTCTTTTTATTGTTTCTAAGTACATACCTGATAGAAAACATATTTTTTTATAAAGTAGGACTTAAATAAAGGATTCATAAGACATTACAAAAATATATAGATACATAGCATTTAAAATATTCATTTTAATGCACATCAAGGAAATTATCATAATATATTTATTCAATAGTGAGATGCAAAGTTAGCGTGAACAGTATGTAGGTAGCTATTTTACATTAAAATCTAATAAAAATAACTGGTGGCTTCAGTTGTATTTTATTTCAAGGTCTTTCTGAAAATCTATGCTCTTCTTATATCTTATTATCTTACTATCTTATTATCGAATGAGAGTAGCCAACTCTGGTGTCGAGAGTTTAACAAGCCGCGACTCAATCCTCTTGAAACAAATTAACCATTAAAAACTTTGCTTATTTTATCTGTATGTAGTACCTAAATGAAAATCTAAGATATGTTTGCATTTCATGAGGTTAATAAATTAAGCGCGTGCAGAAATTTTACTAATGTATGTCCCTAAATTTTTAAGACGTATTTTTCAGTATAATGTTGAATTGTTTAATGTGCAATATCGGACTTCTCTATAAGAAGTACTGAGTTGTGTGTTTATGATAGTAAAATTCTCCGCTGTCTCTTATTCCTAGTAATTCTTTTCTCACTTTTTTTGTATTAAAAGCCGCTTAAATATTTTCTTTACCGTATCATTGTATTTTCAATATTAAAATATGATCTTTTGTTTCACCCACGCATCTGGTTTATTACTTTTTGATCTAAATATCAACGTAATAAATATAGGAATATTAAGTGGGTGAGCAAGGTGAGTGACATAGATGGATGTGTCAATGTGATCTATTCAAATGACTGACGAAATGAGGATCACAACTTTATGTATATGTTACGGCTAATACCCGAAGTGCGGCTACACCTAGTTTTAGCCGGTTAGAGCTAGGTGTAGCCACTTAGTCTTGGTTAAACCTAGTACGAGCCGATTGTTTTCGGGTAAAACTAGGTCTCAAGTCCTGTTGTAGTGCAAGTGTTGGACTCGAAGTCACTTGTCTGTGACAGAAGGTAGATTAAGTTCGTTAGGTTGCTGTCTACCACGCACTTGCGACGACTAGCGAAGCGAGGAGGAGCCAAGTCCTGTCTCGATTCAGGGTTTAACCAAGACTGAGTGGCTTCACCTAGTTCTAACCGGCTAAAACTAGGTGTAGCCGCACTTCGGGTATTAGCCGTAACATATGTACTATGACTAGATTATTTTATTAGTGAATTTATACTTAGTTCTAGGTATAAAATCAACAGGCGGGAATTGCGGAGGAGTATTGCTCGCTTGCCCGCAAAACCCGCCCCTTCCTAGAATGAGCAAATGCATTTCCACCACGAAAAAAAAAAATGAAATCAACTGACAAAATATTTTCGGCAAGCAGTAGTAGTAACAGACATATCTTGTACAATATATAAAATAAACGACGAGTCTTTAAATGTCACTTAAGAATTTATTACAAATTTAAAATACACAATATTATCATGAGCTGATATATGAATAATTATTGCATAAATCTATATTTAAAGGATAATAAGTGTAGTAATAAGTGTCAAAAGATCAAATATTAAGTTGGGCCAATTTATTAAACGCAAACTTATAGCTACATAATCTTAGATTAATGCATAAAAAAGCGTGCATATAACAAAGGTGTGCGACAAAATTGAGGGAACAAATTAAAAATAGAGAACGCAGAACAGCATTTAAATGTAGCGATAACAAAAAGTCTTAATAGGGTCACAACAAATTAAAAAAAAAAAACAAGCAACGATACAAAAAACATACAGCAGTAAAATTCAATTTATAACTAAATTACGAAGGTATAATATTACCCTATATTTACACTATAGCATACATGGGCTAGTATATTGTCAGTGCTTTTAAATCGTATACGTAATTTCTATTACGTCTTGTTTACACGAGCTTAGTACTTTTTAGTGCCTAACCTACTTTATTAAACATCTGTTCATAATACGACATTTGGAACACAGAAAAAACAGCTAGCTTTTTAGTAAGTCAAAAAAGTAACCATATATTTAAAACCCAACATTATTCATAGGTTTGTACTAGATTGTTACAGGTATGAAAATAAACACAAAACATAAACTTTTAGAACCTCAATTTGTGGAGGTCGGTTAAAAACATCACCCTCATGACAATATGAACAAAAGTGGAATTCTCAACTGGGACGAAATTTTATTTCAAACAAGGTCTCTGGATAACACTGTGAAGTGTTCGTTATACAGATACTCCAAAATTAATTAAGCTACCAACTTACTACATACGGTACAAAACATCAGTTACTACGCTCGTGTAAAGGTTTTTCTTAACTAGTATTAAAATCTCGGTCTGTTGAACGGCGCTGGTTGGTACTGAGGCTGTGTGTTAGAAGACGCCCCTTGGGCACTTGGAGGCAGTGTCTTCAGGTACTCTAGAGCCTTCTGGATTGCTGGAGGAATAGGCGGCGGGGTCGGCAGGTGATCGCCCTGAAATAAGAAAAGAAAATGTTATGTTTTAGTTTAGATATGTTTTTTTATAAAAAGCTAGTCTGTGTGGGGGTGGCCTTGTGTGACGTGAATTTCAAAACTACCCCGTAGAGTTTTAATATAGTTTAATTATTGTCTTAAAAACTGGTGGAATCTATGTCATATTTTATACATTACTGTAATGTCATTCTAGTGCTATTCTAAAATAAATATAAGACTATTGCAGTTTTTGATGTAACTCCAGTTTCATTGGAATTGATACCTGCGCCTACACATACAGGTCGTCTCATCGCTGTCCTATCTATCATCGAAACAATACCTGTTTTATTTTTTGAAAAATGTTATTTAATATCTCTACGGCTGGTTCATCCGGGTGCAAAGAATTCTTATCGTAAGATACAATCATTGTCATGGTCAACATGCCGCAGATCCATCATAGTAAATTTATTTTCTTAAGACAATGCGTATATTTTTTATTTTGCAAGCTTCATCTTAAGAGTGTGACACCGCACGTGCTTGGAGACGCGAGCAAAATTGCAAAAATGCTTTAAATTTATTTTCTAGATGTGTTAGTAAATCTCACGGTGATGAGCTGTGGGTGACATCTTGTAGAATAAAAAATGCTGTTGAAATAACTCATATCAAGGTCTCGGCTACATTTCCCTACATTAAATCGGTTATAGAGCAATCAAATCCGCGTACAGATTTCGATGCATGTCCTTGGTTTGTTGATCTATAAAAACAGTTAAAGCATAAGGTCACAACCACCAAAATGGCAAATATTCAACGTAACGAATTGTGATTTATCGCTTCTGTATACTAATTCTGGTTCAAACATTATATAACGGTGGTCGATTCACGTCGCAAGAGCATTTGTGAGAGATATTGACTGAATAGCTCGTACAAGGTAACGGATACTTCGACAATAAATGCATATTTTTTTATTTTATTTTTACGTGGGTTAGGTTTACGTTTGTCTACAGCCTGCTTGATGTTAAGCATTGCTGCAGCCTAGGGTGTAACACGTACACACTTAGTACGTTCTTACGCATTAATATTGAAAAACCTATTACTATTTTACTACACGGATGTTTAATAAAATCTTGCGTAGCGTACATACAACATACTCGTCTAATGTGAGAATTACGTTAATCATTGAAACTCTGCTTTGTAGTGTAGATATAAATTACTAATGAAATATAACATTAACAAACTTTGTAACTTGTGCAAATAAAAGTTACAAGTCTTTTCATGTTCATTAGGCATCATTTGTATTATCAGTTTTTGATAATATAACGAAATAAAGTATCTAAAACTTTACGGTACTAGACATTTTCAGGTTAATTTAGACAGTACCATTGGCCACAGAGTTGCGCTTTCAAAACTTTGTTTCGAGACACCTTTGTTAATTGTATGTTGGAGTGCCCGTAACATCTCTTGTCATTAATTTGTTAGCACATTGTAAAGTGAGCATTCAATGGTATTATTCAATAATCTCTCTGCGGTTAGCAGAGAGATTAGGTAATCATATCAGAGTTGTATCAGTCAGCATCTAAACCATCCCATTTCTCAATGCAGGTCGAGGGTCGGTGGTTGGTATTTTGCTGCGACATTTTGCGCATGTGTTGGCCAACTTAAACCACACACCCACTAGTTTTCCCTATGGTTACTAGTATTTGGGTCTTTGCTGAGAAACAAATGGTTTTAAATTAGAAATGTCAAGAATCGTTGTTTCATACTTAGTAACAAAAATGAAATATGCATTTATAAAGATTTAATAGATTTGTCCTACGTACGGGATTTTATACCATAGCAATTTTTTTATGAAAAATATTTAATGTTTCCATATCCGCGTGGAACAAAAACCTTGTTTGTAAATTGTTACAAGAATTCTGCGTGCGTATGAAATTTCAAAGTATTTTATTGCCTTTAAAGCGTTTTAAACAACATTTTAAAGGATTTAATTTGATTATATTTTATGATTAGCAAAAACCAAAATAATAAAAATATCATAGAGTTCACGGCTAATACTAACATCCATCTAACACAAACTGTACAGCTTATTACTTTGGCTTCACAAACACCATTGCACACGTTAAACAATTACTTAACATTCATTGTTTTAACTTTATCAAATTCATAAGTTTATAAGAAATCATAATATGTTGCTAGTGTGAGAAGTTTTCTACTGCTATAAGGAGAGTTTGCTATGCAACATGTGTGACTCAATCTGAATTCAACGAACTCAAGTATTTTACCTGTCTGCATGTCTCACAGGATCCTGTCTTATCTCATGTGTTTATGTGGTTGTCAAACAAAAGTGTGTTATTTTTTTGTTTTATTAATAGTATAATATGTACCAATGACCTCCCTTGCCTGGATAAACGTAGGCTTTAAATATGTATTACATGTTTTATTTTAACTTAACAAGAGTCTTAGTAAAAAAGCAACTAAATTTTAGGGCGGTTATTTTATTTGCCTGTAACTACTACATCAAAAAGAAAATTCAAGCAATATTAATTAAATTACGTGCTAAGGTCACATATAATAAACCAAACAGGATGTGTAAAATTCTCTAGACATCGCCTTATCTAGGTTACAGGTCAATCCCCATAAAATGATGCTTATCTAGATTCGGAGAAACCTAATATTAGACATAGACATAGAGGCGTCGTGTTTATTATTCAATCTTATTGTGTGGGTGATAGCACATGCTATTTTAAGGCCTTAATTGATTATTTGACATTTAATAGCCTAACATAATGCAAAATGTACGTACGTGGTCATCCGATCAATTTAAGTAGGCATTAAAGTTGAGATGTCATCGCTATCGTAGGTGACAGATATTGCTCAATGCAACTTAAAGGAGTGGCTATCGGTTTCACAAAATAAGATTCAAAATGCACACTACTAAATGTATACTGCCGTAAAAGACAAGATTTGATAAAAGTGAACTTGTTAACTAGGTCAATGCTGATTTCACTCTATTGTCTAGTTTAGATATAGTGACGAATCTTCCGAGGTTAGGTTTAGCATTTAGACAAAGAGTTCATATTTACAACGATTAATTTAACTTTGGAATGGTAACAATTTATTATTTTGGTATATTTACCTATATGTGTAATGCAGGAGGTATACTCGAGTTCTCATTAAAATGTTTTTTTTTTCACCGACATCATTTATGTCTAAAAAAGTTTGAAGTAAACAGCATATCAATTTCATTAGTTTGGTTATTTAACAATGACAATTGAAAATAGAGTTCAGTAAATTAAAACATATCGTGCAATAACTATGACTGGTTACTATTTCTATAAAGTTACAAAACTTTTTACACATATTTAAACTACACGTATTTGAATGTACAACATAATATGTTATGTACCTTACATATGATACATAACGTACTGCCAAGTTATATGCCTAAAAGCTCACATGATATTGTCATTATGTTTTACTGCCAAGATTCACAGAACTGTGGTGTCAAGGACTCTATATAACGGACATGTGTAGAGTTCATAGTCATATCCAATCCCATAAAAATAAATTATATTGTTTAGTAAACTATGTGAAGTTTTGAAATTGATGTCTAAGATAAAATTTTGGTAAATCTAAAATGAAGAATTAACTTATGCTGTGGCTGAAAACCTTTTGCATATGACCTGACCAAGCTATCATTTTACATATCTACTAAGTATTATAGCTGATATGTTGTGTGGTATCTCGTTTTAAAACGGCTGGAGAAATATTATTAACTATTTTAGACGTCAACTACTTCCGTAAATTTATCTAGGCTGCTCTCATAGCTCTTATATTATTAATAATTAGTAGACGCCTGCGGCTTCGCTCGCATTATTTCTGGATAAAAAGAAATTTATGAAGTGTCATAGGTTTATTTTTATTATTATAGAGATCTTAGGAGTGCCTAAGATCTCATACTACCTACATACCAAAATCATGATGATCCGTTCAGCCGTTTTTGCGTGACGAGCGTTTAAATAAACAGACAAATACATAAGCAAAGATACAGAAAAACAAATAAACAGACAAAATGCTAGAAATTGTTGGAACGTGTTTTGCTATCAATTCGAAGTATCTCCAAACATTTCTTTCAAATGTCTTCAATGTTCAGACTTTCGACCCTCTTCAGCTCTTCAGCTTTAATAAAATTATAGAAGATTAAACAAGCAGTTCTAACAAAAGTTAGTTCGAGCACTCCCCCTCTAAGTCTCATAGTTTCCGAGATCCCTTGGGGTACTCCAGGGTTTTTTCCACTTTCAGCTGATATCGGATTTTTCCCGAGGTCACTGAACCCCCCACTTTACAAAAATGTATAACACTTGGGGGGAAAATGACTCCTTCTGGGAGAACAATTCTGTCAGTCAGTCAATCAGTGGTAATTGAATTTTATATAATATAATAATATCATACCTGTGGTTGGAATCCATTCTCGTCAGCAATGTACGTGAGTGAGATGAGAGTGCCATCTGGTGCCTTATAGCTAAACTTCCCTTCTGCCACCTGCACCTCTTCACCTTCGCCTTTGCCGTAGTTTTTCACATAACCAGACTCTTCGGCGTTTATTTCATTGCCTGTTTCATATCTAAAATATATAATATATAAGTTAACTGAGTTTGTAATATTGTTGTTAATTTTGTAAAATACTTTGTTTTGGAAGAGTTTTCTTCAAACCAATGCATTAGTCTAAATAACAATGTTAAGACATTGAATACTTTAGAGACTTCCGTATACAATTTCTGTGTGACTCGACGTTTTTCATAAATTTTGTACAGCTCTCGAACGTAAAGCTCTTAAAAGTTTCACTTTTTTTTACATGAAATAGGCTCACGCTTTACTACAACTTGCCTGATGTTAAGCAACGCTATAATCTACGATCTAACGCGCTTGCCTAGAAGAAACCGGATATTGATATTGATCTTGTGTTATTAGTACATAACCTTGCACTACGAACAACACGAATATTTTTTTTGCGTTTTTTTCTAAATACTCACAGCAGCAGTTAACTACTTTCTTACAAAAGAGTTAGGTGGGTTTCTCCTAGGCAAACGTGCAACATCTTAGACTACAGCGGTGCGTTACATCAGCATTTACGGCAGGCTGTAGTCAAATGTGTAAAATCCGTGTTAAAAAAAAAGTTATAACATACTCAAGTTCACTTACAGCCACTTGTAGGATCCATCCACGTTGGGTCCTTCCGACTCCTGTCGTATGATTGGTATTGGCTCCGTAGACTGCTGCGCGTGCGCCGCCACCACCAGGAAGAATACCAGGTACAATGAGATCTGGAACAACAATAAAAATAAAACAAGCGAAACATAAAAAAAAAGGTTTTTTTTTAATGCGATCACGTCAGCAAATTCCATATTCTTATAAATAAATTTATATAATTGAACAAGTATGTATTGTAACGCCTATTCAGTTTTTTATAGCAAGTAAGCGTTGAGTGTGTTATCAAAATACCTTATTTTCTACAGGCTGCAAGTTTTTATTGACTTCTTCAAATAGGAGGACAAATCGGCGATTGTGTTTCATTGTATGGGATGAATTAGAATAAGATAAAAGATTAATAATAAGAATGTGGCTTTTCAACACACAGCCCAAACTTAATGGTGTAATTGGTATGTAATATGTTGATAATGTGTATCATGATTTTGATATCTATATAATATCTTATTATATAATAACTTGTATGATATTATATCAATGTTATGATCTATACCTTAATGATATGATTAACATAGAAAATAGTACCTACGAGTGTTATCAAAAACAGTCTTGTATTTTTTCAGATACACGCATTTTGAAACAAGACATGTATGGGCACAGAAAAGTTGGTTTAATTTTAAAATGAGTGTTTGGCTCATCAACAAGACAATTCTTATTAAACTAATATCATTATTAATAGAAGCTAAAATCACATTAAATCAAGTCTGATATACCTATGATAATTCTGTGAACACAATAACATTTTATGGTATGGACTAATGAACAAAAGAGCAAAAACATCTATGTAAAGAATGTAAATATACAATGTATATGTACCTACTCACATAAATACAATGTCATTATCTTGCAATTAATGCATGTGTCGTTTAATAAGCAACACACATCTTGAGAGCTATGCTGTGAAATAGGACACCAAAATAGTTCCATTATTTTTTAAATTAATATTTCATTTATACAATTTAACTCAGGCTTTGTATATAATTTAGTAAGCTAATGTTTATATTAAATAGACACAATTATTGTGTTAGTTGATATTATTGACAATATTTTGTGGATTGTTTCTTATGTCAAATTTTAGTATCTTCGCCTTGGAATCTACTGTTTTGTTTTATAAATTGTACGATAAACTTACTTAGACATTGTTAAATATATAATAACCTCCCACAATGATATAACTCGTTCAAGTGACTTCTTTATCTGCCAGTCATGTGCGTGAAACCGCATACGGAAATGCACAATATTAATGCCGGAAGAGAGTGCTCCGCGAACAATACAAGTTTATTGGAGTCGTGTGTCGTCGCCAACCACCAGCACTGATTTATATGCACTGTGACCCCATCCTAGCTCCTAAATCTAGGAAATACTCGCACATCATACGCGGGAGAAACTTTCCTTTTTGAATGCTGAAAGAAAGTTGGAGCGATCGCTTATATTTGATACATGATGTTTTGGATAAACGAATAGTGCAATTTTGTTTACAAATTTTTAAGAGGTGATTATGAAATGGCCTGAATTGCTTTATTAGTATTAGTTAGTTTACTACTTTCTTAGAACAAATAGTCATTTTAGTTGCGTTTCTAATAAGCTCATAATTTTACTAATATGCTTAATAATAATCATTGAAAAGCTGTTAGTTACTAGCTATCAAACTTTGTACCATATAAAAGAAATACCTTTAATATGCAAGTAAAAACGACAATAACAGTGCAAATATGAATCACATATTAGTATTTCTCAGCTCCTCTGTGCATATAGCAAAAGGACTGAAAGTTGTCCTTTGTGTACATCCGAGACATGTGTTCTTGGTAAATACAAGCTCTTTGTTGGGAAATCACTATTATGTGAGTTTATGACAATGTGGTGAACATTGAGCAAGTTTAACACTTACGCATCTTACATTATTTGGACGATTGATTGCATTTTGACATTGAAACTTTATTACCACTTAGGTTTATGTTTGTGAATAGAAAATTTAAAAAGCTGTTAGTTTATTGTGTTCTGGCATGTGCGTATTTTATGTTTATTATACATTGTGTAGGACAAACAGTTAACAGTGCATTATTGTTTTATCAGAGCTTATAAAAGTAAAAGCTATACCACGCTATACTTAAAAAGCTTGGCTATGAAATTTATTACCAGGTGTATTCACGTAAAATTCGCGTAGTATTATTACTGTGATGTACAATATCGAAGCTCCCTACTTGACGTTAGTAAGATTCACATACACATTTCGTTACCGATAGCCGATATGCATCGTTTCACTTCAACAAGAAAGTAAATAGGCTGACGTGACGGTAAAAGCCAGAGTGCTTCCAGAATGTTTACCGAAACGTGAATATTGTATGTGCGACAGATTCAAATCTCATAAATGTGCAACACGTACAGTAAAGACGTAAGCTTGTAAGTAAAATAGCAATTAATTTTTTTCTTGATGTGTAGTTAGTAAGATTACAAATCTGAAGTTAATATGTATCTTCTAGGTAAGCGTGTCACACCCTAGGCTGCAGCAATGTTTAACATCATAACAGAAGGTGTTAGTCAAACGCAAACCTATCCCATGTAAAAAAGAACTTGAACAGAAAGCCAACATAATAATTATCACGACAGATTAATGTGAGTAACGCCGCGGTGAACCAGTAGTAAACTGAAAAGCTAAGCAGGTAGAGTAAAGTAAGTGGGTAGAAAGGTATAACAAGCAAAGAGAGGATTTCGTGATACGACAACGATCTCTATATTTAAAGTTGCATTGTGCTTCTATAAACACGTCCTGAACTTTTGAACCCTCGGATTAGCATAACGTGATGAGTTCGCAACTTTAGTGGGGAAAATAACTAATATGAAATGGGTGTCAAATATAGTTTACGAATTTTCGCAATGAATATTTTTAGTATTTATAAAAGTTAAATTTAATTAACATGCAAGGTATGGCTACTATAAAGTATCTTTGAGTTATATGTTACATACATATAGGTCAAACATAGTACGTTAAACATTAGTGTTGTTTTACTACATTAAAATTAATTTAATTTTGGATTAACCAATGTCTATTCTATGTACATAATTTATAATGCAAACGTGGGTATTGGGCACTAATAAATAAACGATTTTAATTGTTAGATCAATTAGAATTTATGAAACAGCTCAAATTTACCAATTAATGATAAAGTACTGACAAAAACGATTAACAAATAAAGCAACATTAGACGTAAATGTTAGTTAAGATTAATTTGTCAATTATTATGAGTGGGATAGGGAAATTTAAAAATACGATGTTAGAGATGAATTAAATCCTTAAACTTAATAAACAATAATTTAGTAAAAGGAAAAAGCTATAGGATACACACGTTATTGTCCAATATTTACGTCAAATAAATGAATTTTGTATTTTGTATCACTATATTCTCACCATGTTGTATGTAGGGCAGGTAGCAGGGTCTGGATGAGGACACAGGCAGCTGAGGTGTGTGCTTGTTGACATCGCATGGGGCTTATATAGCCGGCGCGGTTACCTTTGAACCTCGGTCGCCGGGCGAGCCGTGCGGGCGCATCCCTGCGGTACTTGCAGAACGTAGGGCTTTTAGTAAAACAGTAAAATTAAGTAAAACTTTTAGTGTTTAATTTAAGCAAGAGGAATACGATAGGAATACTACAGAATCCTTTTGTGATACGTAGTACAGACGCTTACAAGTATAGAAGTAAAGATTATATTATTCCTTACTGTGTTGGATGTTTTTTGAGTAGAATCGTCTCTCACCCTCATTTATTAATCCATGACATGTTATGAAAGTAGTGTGAGTAGAGATAAAAAGCCATATGCCTTTTTTAGCCTTGGCTATGATTGTTTTCAATGACTAAATCAATCTAATTTGCTGACTCAATTGTGTGTGAAACATTGAACTCCAAAATCAACAAAAAGCAAAATTGTTATGTAATAAAAATACTATTCGTCAATACCTACTGCTTTTATTGGATAGAAGACACACACACAGAGACATACTCGTATAAATGAAACGAGAATTGAAACAAAACGATATGTTTCACGGACCTTATGTACTGACAAATACTGTGTGTGACCATGCTTGCATATTTTATACGTCTTCAACAATCACACACTAATGGAAAACAAATTATTAACAATTTCGATGGGGATTCGGAATGCTAATCAAATTATTTTATTCAATTAGTATTTCTCAATATCTGATTGCCCTTCAAGCAATTTTGCTATCCTAATTGCGATCTTTTAGAGTTTGTCTCGTAAAATGCATGGAAATTATGCGACGACTTCTAAAATCTTTGTAACTTACGCATTAACGATTAGGAGGTGCTTTAAGCTACTCAAGTTAATACTAAATACACCTCTTATAAAAGGTAAGGTAATGATTTGATATACTCATAGAGATAAAAATAAAAATATTTTAGAACACTTGCGTTATAAAAAATCGATTTGTCGAATAACATCTTGCATTGAAATGTCCTTTGTTTATTAAATGTATGTTATTTGTCTTAACTTACGCACACGGACAACGTTAATTGAATTTTTATATCATTTGGTTTATAAGAATGTATTACAGGCTACTATGTATGTACATAAAGCAGGCAGCACGAGTATCTACTAGTATATAAAAGTAGATATCTTAGAATACATACATAGATAGTTTACGGTCTGAGATTTTAGAGAGTTTTTTTTTTTAAATTGTTATTAAACTTATTTACAAAAAATCTATTCTTTTCCTATTTCACATATCTGCATAAAAGAAGCAACAGGCTTGCTGCCCATCAGGTAGGATAAATCGTGGTGAAATGTCACCTAGGTACATACATCAAGCCGCATTTTGTGGTTGCAGGTGTTCCTCGTATAAATATGTCTCCCGAAAAAATTTAAAATATCGCCGAGCCAGTGACAATAATAAGCTGAAAACATAAACTTGCGCAAAGTATTAACATCAACCTTTTATGTTCGTCAAATCGCGTACGTTTATGAGTACAGAAAGGAAAGCGACATTAAAAGATTATCATCTTCTTCCTGAGCATACAATAAGTAAGCATATATGTACTTGTATAACTGCTCTAGTTTTAACGTATAGTACAGATATAATAATGAAGGTGATAAATAAAATAGACTTTATTATGTTTATTTATTATGTTTATAATATGGTTAGATGGTATTGTAATAAATGATCTAGTTTTATTGGAGTAAACATGTATAACTAAAACCCACAGTATAAATGTTTTATCGATTAAAAGTACAAAATATTATATACAAGGTACATATCACTCAAAAAATCACAGTTTTCAGATTGGATAAAAAACCGTTAGTAAATAGTGAATGTTTAATATAAAAAAAAATGTGTATTATTAAAAAAAAAGTTTTTTACAAGCACGGTATGTTCCTACAAAACATAATTTAGCAAAATCACCGCGCGGCATCTTTGTATTGTATTTGGAAACTTCAAGTCAAGGGCCGAGGAGGTTAATCCATTAATAAAGTAAACGTGAGACATACCTATACAAATTTGCATACATCCATAACTATCCAGTCTCCTTTTACGGAATACGAAGTCCTTTCGCTAATTTCTAAATTAAAACTTAGATTTTCTCTAATACCTAAGTGCCTGCGTAATAAAGTTCAGTTATTGCAGCTTCTCAGATTTGCCAGTGATTAGCTTTAATTAAAGCCTTACGCAAATTAATCAGGTTCCCTACAAACTTAGCGCATTCAGAAAATTACACAAAGCTGTCATATTGTAGACACGCTAATGTTTAAAGAGCAAGGAATAAAAGTGCATGTCCACTGCACTGCTTCAGTCCTTTAACATTTTATTACATCGAAAAAAGAGGATAACGTTCTATTCTAGTTCTATTACATATTTTTTATTTATGGTGTGGAATTTATTTGGAGCCCTGCTGGTGACAGCACTATAATTTTCATCCCAAATATATATTTTTTCTAACTGTAATTTACTCTGTATAAACGAATTTTTAGCTTTATGTTTAATTGTTAAATTAAACCTTAATTATACGTAAATCTAATTTACCTAATTTTGTATAGTTTTGTTACATATACATATATGCAGGAAATTTAAATTGTGCCCTTTCGGTAAACAAGTAAATTATTTATATTTGGACCATAAGGAAGGACTAAGAAGTCCGAGAAAACTCCCTTTACCAATTAATTCATTTGGGAGTCTCTTAATTCAGTTAGTAATTAAAAATATGTCTCAACAAAGAGAAAATAGTATTTTAAAATTGATCCTCTACCACTGCAATGAGCAACGTCCCTGATTTAGTTGTGAAATCCTCATACATTGGTCCGCTGCCACACACGCTGACCCTTCGGAGCCAGTTCTTCGCGTGGCATTTGATGAAACCAATAAAATATATACAACTATGTCATAGCAACATTTATTTCGCCAAACTAGAAATATATTACCTGCATTTATTGGCCCGTCATTATTTTTAGACAACCTGATACTTGAGCTGAAAAGTCATTAATAAAATGAAAGGAAATTTTCTTTTTGATGTAAATAATAATAATAACTTAATTGTATATATGTATTATATCCGTTATCTAGTACCCATGATACAAGCGTAAGCTTAGTATGGGGCTAGATGGCGCTGTGTGATATGTCCTGAAATATTTATTTTATTTATTTATTAATTCATTCGCAATTGTTAAGCTAGTAGGCTCCTAAGGCGGTTTGAAATAAATACTCGACACCAGAGATGGCCACTGTTATACGAATTTACTTTTATTAGTGGTTTTTATATCCCATCTGCTAAGTATAATAATAATGTTAAAATTGAAAGTCACCAAATTCTCCCTGAGGATATAAAAAAAAAACTCAGGTCATTATTTTGTATACTTATTGCAATTGTCGTATTTTAACAGAAACTTTTTTAAATGTGTCATGTTTCAGTGCTAGGTGTAATATGCATATGATCGAACTCTTAAATATAAATACTGTATTAAAAATATTTTACATCTTATTTTTTACCTAATTTAACGACCATTTTTGCCGTCACCGTGACAAAAAGTTGATCATATTTTTATTTTACTTAGCTTTTTATCACATGAACACTATTTATCGTTATATTACAAGTTGTATATTTCTTCGAAAGTATTGATTGATATATTATATATTGTTCTTATAATATATCTGTCTCATATAAGTACTTTCTTGCTTTCATTCTGTTTCTGTTAGAAAATGATAATGTAAATAACATGTCATATTGGTTTTGGGTAACTACAAAAATTTTTCACTAAGCAGCAATAAAATACTGTCATTTTGTAACATTTAATAGTGTAATTAATTTAAGACGTAGATTTTCGATTTATTTGCAATTTTCTAAATACTTTTATATGCTTTTTGTACCTCAACACAATAATTTATATTTATTTAATATCAATGATAGTCAATCTCAATTCATTTAAGTATAGAAGAAAGCTCTTCTGCAACTTTTTTAAGTAGAATAAATCGAGTCTTCGTCAACAATTAATATTACAAATTGCATAATGGCGTCTCGCTGAGACATATTCCAGTCTACAAGAATATTCTAATCTACCAATACCAAATTTTATCCAAATCAGTATTTTTTTTATGTTACTTAGTTGTAACTTGTAGAAATAGTTTTCTATGACTCCAAATAGAAATCAATAATGTGTCATTTTCTTGCCCATGGCATTTACATTTATTCCTCCATGATATACTCATAATACAGATTTTTTAAGACATATGAAGTGATTTTTAACAAGAGAAATAAGCAATGAGCTTAATAAAACCATCGTAAAATATTTATAACATTTTATTTGCGTAAACCTAAATTAAAAAATATATTTACAAAAGTATAAAAATGAACACAGAGAACGTGATTTTGTAATTACAACCCACTACTTTCTGAATTGGCAATGGCATCTAAATAACATTCGAGTCCTTCGCAAGTTTTGTACCAATTCAACTTGATTATCCTTAAGTTTAAGTTAATCTTACTTATTAAGTCGATCCATGAGTATTCTTGAACTATAAATTAGTGTTTGCGTTATCCTTAGTAGAGGACTTTAAGCGACTATTACACGACTTTCAAGACCTTATGTAAAAACTTTCACCGCAGCAGTGCTCGCGACATAATTATATGGCATAACTTTACAATCGCTTGCGCTAGACTTATGGGATCGTATGCTGTTGTACTGTGTTTAAGTACAGAGAATATTGTGATGATGATAAACTGTTAGATTAATCCTATGCAGTCGTAGTATTGGTTTGTTTCTAAGATATGTTTGGAAGTGTCCATGACAAGGAGCTCAGTGGAACAGTCTCAGCTTATTGTTGGTAGTATTGACCTTTGTAGTCGAGGGCGGACCTCTCTTCTTGTTGTCTAGCGGCCTCGGGGTTGTTCTTAGACTCCAAAGCTGAGCGCTCCTGAAAATAAAAAAAAATACAAATCAATATAACGTTGCCTAAAATTTTATTTATTTATTATTTGCTTGAAATTGTTAATATGCCCCTAACGTCAAGTACATAAAAATCATTATGTTAGTTTAACCAAGTGCGTAGCAAATGTAGAAAACAATTACTACTAATGCATTATCTCATCCATTTGCTTCAGTCATCACTATTATTGTATGTTTTTTTTAAATATCTATAGCCGCATGAAACATACATTGCGTTAAAATGATGACCATTTCCAATGTAGACATAAAAATGTATATTTATTATTTTACACTTAGTATAAAAATTAATGACTTAATTACTCAAATAAACTAAATAAAACTTACAGCGTTGGCCTTGATTCCAGCGTAGATCAGGTCCAGACCTTTCTGGATTTCAGGAGAGACTGGGGGAGGAGTAGGGATGTGATCTCCAGATACCCTGAATCCGTTCTCATCAGCGGTGTACTGGGTGGAGATGATCTGGCCGTCGGGAGCCGTGTAGCTGTAGGAGCCTTGCTGGACTATAGCGGGGATGTCGTTGTTCTCACCCAATCCCTTGACGAAACCTTGCTCTTCAGCCTGGATGTGGTTTCCGGTTTCGTATCTGAAATACACCAAAATCGACGTTTTAGCATCGTTTTGATACATTGGAAGAAGACAAAAGATGTGTCAAATTGATAAGTTTTTTTTTTGTCATATGTCAACCTATTAAATTGGTATAGTGAACGTTGTTATTTTAGCCTAATTAAGTTAGTATATCAATGGGTACATGATTTGTCACATAATATGTCAATGGTTATAAAGTAACCTTATTTGATTATTTAATTATCTTATTTTGTAAACCAAACATCCTCGTCATAAAATGACAGCGGTAGTTGTTTGCTTTTATTTCACTTCACTCACAGCAATAAAGCTTGCTTCACATCTAGTACACTACTTTCATAACATTACGGCATTATTCAAATGATACTTCCGTTGCAGTTCATGCAATGTACAGAACACGACGAGATCATTTATCATAGAAGATTGCTAATAGTAGAGAGAGTGTTTTGTTATTGTGAATCGTTGACTTTTTTATTTAGTGAGATGCACGTATTATATGATTAGCCCAAAAGGAATCAATGTATATTTCAGGAATATTTGTAGTAAGAAACTACAATTTAATTGTCTGTTGGGACATTATGAAAATTAGGAGTAACAGTTACTTACGAGGTCTTGTAGCTGCCGTCAGTGCCCTGCTCCTTGTCGAAACTGATGATGGGGATGAAGGTGGTGGTTTCCAGCTGTACTTTAGGCCTGAAGTCTTCAATCGGCTTGGGCTGCTGTCTGTACTCCTGCTGCGGCTGCGGCTGGTAGTAGTTGTTGTTCTGCTCCGCGCCCTGCTGGTCATCAGCCTCCTCCGGCTTAAGCGACACTCTCCTCTGAGGAAGAGCACTCGCCAGGGACAGCACCGCAACGGAAACGACCTGCAATCCACAAAAGTGACTCATGAACAAACTTGACATTTAATAAATTGTGTAATATGATGTCAGACTAAAGAGCTTAATAATATTCGTCATGTCGCAAGATAAGATGGAGCGGATACAATAGGCATCGGCTTGTGAAACCGGTCTGCAGCACGCAGCCTGGGCGAAAGTGGGCCCTCATATTATATGCATTGACACTTATGGCTTATGTCTACAAGTATGGCTTTGTTTTCATTGAGATCACTTAACTCTTGGTTGCGCTTTGTTAACATAGCTTACATGGTGTTGCATAATGGGTTTTTTGACTCGCTTTAGGTGTATGGATAGTACTGTATACCTACTTTACTAGCACCACAAGCATAATGAGCATGAGTGACTCTGATATTACATTATGTATACGTATTAGGAAATATTTCGTGACATGCAATATGGAAGAAACCGAGATGTACAAATCCAATTATAATCTAATCCAAGCTACGAGTACATGTAAACGTTCGTAATTTACGAACCAATGATTGCGCTACTGCAGTAATATTTAATATGTAATAGGTATTATTAACTTTGATGATTTATCGAGCACTCATATGCTTCATTGATTCGTAGAATATTACGCAGGTTTATTTCCAGCCGAAATTAAACTAGCGAAATTATTTTCATATTACGAGTACACGCATTCGTAACACAAAAACTGTGTTTGGGTAATTTATAGCCATATTATGTGGATCTATATGCTCCACTTGTTACAGAAACGAGTGTAACAGTTAGGTTCAAAGACGTAACCTAACCTTACACCTCTGGACATTATATTTGGCTATGACCTAGAATGGACTTATGCAACTGGTTGTAATATGAAAAAACGAGATCGTTAGCAAAAAGCAGTAGACTTGTTGAAAAAATGGGGTTATGTATATCTATAGATGTGTAATGCTATAAATCTTAGTTGTTGCATATGATATGTAGATGACGTTTGATCTACATATTTCTAGTTTTTGTTAATGTTATGCATGTATAGCAGATCATAAATTTACATATTAATGTGTGCGATTTTTAATTCAAGAGCCATTCTTCTGAATCAAATGCATTTTAATACCGAAGAAAGGAACTACTTACTACTAACTTTTTAACTGATTATTTTTTGGTTACAAAGTTAATTATGGTACCTACAAATTAATACAATGTGTTCTTCAAGCTTATTCAAAAGAAGCTTAAGAAAAATGAGCACAATCGGGTTCAACAGAACCCGGAGTATGTGCACATATAAAGAAGTATTATATGATATTATTATAAAATTGTATCCAAACTAAGAATCATCATAGCTTTGAAAATAAAAAATAAAATTGGGTGGAAAGGGAAAAAAAAAAAAAAAAAAAAAAAAACGTTTTAATAAATTTACTAAATTAATTATTAGGTACATGTAAGAAACCTAAAAAAGGTCCCCTACAACGTAGGGGGATTAATAATTGTGGAGGAGGGAGATAAAAAAAAAAAAAAAAAAAAATACAATGTGTAATACCAGATAGTGACAGTGTCATTCTGAGGAAAGACACGAATCCTGGACTATTTACTACTGTTTTTATTTCAAATAGGGGTTTGCACTTGACCCCAATCTATCTGATGTTAGAGCTACATACTAAACAATATCTAGCTCATTCCATAAATTGGGTTAAAAAAATACAATACTAAGCCTATTTGCTCTAAAATAAGCCAAGCCATTAGCCATTTAAGGTAAAGTTTAATTAATGAACTTCATGAAATGACATGAATTAAGCACATTAATTGAACTTAATCAAGAAAAACACATTGCAATACTAATAAAATTGAGCTACTTTACATCATTCCCACGCAAAAAAAAAAGAAAACGCCTTGAATAAAAAGGGAAAGCCCTATAAACCCAAGAATTAGTAACTGCGATTGCGTACTTATACATAATGCGAGTTGTAATGAACCATCCAATGAAACGTTGGAATTCGGGGACGAAGGCATTTAAATGTTAAAGTTCACACACTCCTCTCTGACCTTATTCCGGCTCGCATCTCGCAACACCTGACGCGTCCTTGAAACTGGAAAGCACTCGAAGATTCACTGCGGGTTGTGGTACAGATGGAGGAAAGGTGAAATGGTGAAATAAAGCACTGCACTCACCAGGAGCTTCATGTTGGCTTGTGTGGAAGACGTGCGGTGTCTGAGCACGTGGTGGCGTGAACTATGTCAGAGTGGTAGTTGTACGCTCGCTTTTATACCACACCCCTGCCACGGGCACTCGCTCGCTCTGTCACCGTACTTTCGAGCCCGCCACGCCGAACCGATGCAGACGCGGCCGATCCCAATTTTTTGATTTCTATTTCCGATACCGAAAAATCATGACATTATCAATCTAGCGCTATTCAAGCATTATGGCCTATCGTGACATCTAGCTTTCTACCGGCTCGTTAAAGTCAATTGAAGTGGAGATCTGTAACGTAACTTATGGTAAGTATGAGCAACGTAAACATGGAGCGTATGTGTAAGAAGTTGTGCAGCATTAATCTATTTGACAACAACTTTGAAATGTTCTTGTTCTGTTTATATGTGATTTATTGAGACAAAAGAAAATTGACTAAATGTATCTTTTTCAATAAATTTATTTCTAACCTGAAAATCAACTCCCAGATTAAGAAAGTACTTCGTTTGCTTAAAATTAGATACAAGGTTACAAGGTAACCTATTGTTTCCCATATTTGGTCATTTAATTACCCCTATGAAGTAACTTGACACCCACAACTTGCTTCGATTGATGGTGACCTCGAATCTTCTCTCGTGGGGTACCTTTATATGCAAATTGGTTTTGGAGTTTCGGGCCACCAGACAACCCACTCTCGGAATTCGGTGCCTTTAATTATGCCATACTTATGTAAATAGGCAACCAGTGTTATAAAAATAACTACACAGAAATGTAACTCAAAAGCTTCGTAGTGTTACATTATAACCGATGACGAATAGTTGAAATCGACCAATTTTTATAACATATCTGCTTAACTGCTTATTGATTTTGCAAAGAGTAAGAATTAATGCATAGCATTTTTTTTTACAATACAAATGAACCTTTGAATTTGTCGCTTATCTAATATAGTATGGTAATTTTGCTTGTAATTAATAAAACAACTGACAAAAAAAAAATGATTTCTATACATTTTACTTGGATGTAAATGAATGAGACGACAACTATCAAATAGTGCGCATAAGAAATGAAGTAAGCAAGTACTAAATGAAGTTTAATGCGCGAACAAAATAGTTTACTTATTTTTAATATGCTACAATAATTATTTATTTGCTGTTTAAAAAAAAATCGAGAAAATGGAGCATTCGTCATCCTTTCTTCATTATTCACCCTTCAACATTTCGTTACCCGAATGAAACTCTGGATAAATATGCACTGTTTTTCCACTGCGACTGCTCCTTAACCCTTAACTTGTTTTTATTTCTTTACCCCGTTCCAATTCCGCACATATCGTACAATATTGCTCCCATTGCCGGCAGATGGGCGTTACATAAAACCTAGGCGTTTTTCGCTTGTCAGTTTAGCAACATTTAGCATCTGTTATCAGAGCTTGCACAATAGCGGCAGGGCGCTGTAATGATGTAGGCAGTGATTAAACTCGGGCTTCCTGGACATTAAACGATGGACTCGCCGCAGGAATGAGAGCGAAATTACAGTAGACTTTTGCGTTTTAAAATATTGTTCTAGAGCTTTCTTTGTGATTTCTTGTAACTTTTATTTCAGTTGTCTGTATATAAGTATCTCAGGCATCGGAGCTTATGGTCGGATTTCGGTCTATAAAGTGAACAATGAACTTAATGTAACTCGACGGTAAACAAATCAAACGTGGAAGGATTTTTCGAGTAAATATTAGTATTTCCTTTTTAGGTTAAGATGGTGGTCGTTTTGTGTCAAATAACAAACACTACTATATAAATTACATACGAAATGTAATGTGAATGTCTTTTGTAGGTTTACAATAAGAACATAGACACAGCTTACAAGATTACCAAAGGTAAATCAATATTAAGATATAATAAACATTACAAGATGACAGACTTGTTATTTAATTTAATTTTCAAATATGATTCACTATTGACGCAATGCAATGTTGCCAGAGTAAATAAAGGATAAAAAAAAAATCTACTATTTTAAAATCGTATCTATATTGTAGGTAGTTTATGTACATTTTTCAAATATAATACATTCAGTTGTTAACGTTTTCGTGAAAGGGAATAAAATGTACCTGAAATCTTTTAAATGTATGTTAGTGTTATTGCAGAATGCACACGCAATTTATGCCCAAACTTCACTACTGTTTAATCTAGTATTTATTAATCGTCTTTCATTAGTTGGTTCCGGCGCACCTATTGATGCACTTCGATGCAATCATTCCTTTTTTCTTTATCTGTAATTATATGTTACGGGACTTCTTTGTATTATGAAATGTTGGTAGGATAGGTTGGTATTAGAAGAGGATATTCTTATTATGAACCATTCAAACATCGATAAAATACGATTATATTTCTTTTTTGTGTCTATTACACAATCTTATGTACTTAGAGATCCAAAAAATAGCTATAAAGTGTGTCGTTGAATGATTAATGAGCAGATGATTTCATGCTTTCTGTGTCATCGAACTTTTTATGCACAAGTTATTTACTTATGTATTCACTGATGCTAACCTATCAAAAGTATTACACGTTCGAAAATATAAAGATTTGTATTAAATATCTAATCATTTGCTGAAACAAAGCAAGGGTGTAGTAAACCTGCTTTGTTACAAGTTACAGTCTATCTTTGGGATCATGTTTCATAAAATTTGGTATTAGTTACAAAGTAAAGTATGATTTCCTAAATGTACGTTGAAAACCCTTGAACTACAATCATTTTCATTCAATCATTTTGTATATAAAACTCTAGTCTACATGTATAAACAATACATATAACAAGTCTTTCAAAATGTATATTCTTACTAAATAAATATACGCAGTCTTCAAACTGCAACTAAGCCAAAAAGAGCAAATATGGTGTGCAGTAAAAACTGATCCAGTTACATTCTCCTTCCGCCGTACCTACCTGACATTCAACTGGACATTCAATCTTACTATCGAACTTTGGTGGTCCTTTTCTGATGCACTAGACCATATTTTAATAACGTCTTTTTTGAAGGAGGTAACAGGGAGTTTTGATTAAGGCTTCTATAATCCGCATGAAATCATTAAGTGGTTGGATGGTCAATTTTTTGTTTCAGGTGAACCTGTTTTAAACTTTTTCAAATAATTAGTTACGAGTACAATAGTACATATGCCAGATAAAGATAAACACACATAATGTTTGTAGGCTTACAAACTTAAATATCTTTTAAGTGTTTTTATTACACTAGTCGCAACTGGCGGGCGTTAAAAAGCGTTAAATAAGGATAAAAAGTAACCTTAGCGCTAATTCAGGGTCTAATCTACCTCCGTACTAAATATAATCCAAATCGGTTCAGTCGTTTGGACTCAATTTCGATACCTGTTTTTTTTTTCAAAATTAGGTTACATATTAAAAATATAATTACTTGTGTTGAGCCTGGTCATTTCTATGTATAATAAGTATGTATCTACAAAAGAAAAGTATTATAAGTCTATTATATCCGTGATGGCGCTGTGTGCAATGTCCCGGAATATTTATTAATATATTTATCTGCCTATCATCTTGTAACAAGCAACCATTTTTTACTTAGGAAGAGTATAAAAAAAATCTTGCACTGTCACTCATTTTATTTCTAACTATAGACGTTGAGTTATTTTGCAACGTTTTACCTATCTCAATACGTTTATTGATTGCATTAAAAATGTGACTTTTGTAGCTTCGCTTGCCAAATGGTTTTTTGAAATGCGTTTGTCTTTTTAGCATCAACACAAATTATAAATTTTAAACGGGATATGCCTCAATTTTTTTCAGAGATTTTGGGATTTTGGTTAAGAAAACAGATTTTATTACTAGACATAATAATTTATAGGATACATAAAATGTCGCAGCCAAGATCGATATACTCGTATTTAGTCAGTATTGAATTTATGACTTTTGGTTATTAGCTTTAAAAATAAATGCGTATCTTTTTCATTTTTTAATAAGTAGTATAAGCTTTATACAACAGTACGGTACTTCACTTCTTACTTCTTTAGTACTTAAGGGTTGGAATACTTTTAAATAGTATTGTAGGTATTTATAAAAAAAACTTTCAGAATTCAGAATAAATAAAACCTTTTTATTGGAGTCAGTAATAAGATAAGCAAATAAAAGTTGCCCATCATCGACTCAGATAAAATCTCAGATAAAACTATTTCCAAACGTGTATGAAGAAATAGACATCGCTTAAAAAATCTCAACGAACGATATGAGCAGAACGAAATATATCAATCGAGATAGTCGTTACCGAAACGACTTCGACTGCAATATTTCTGCATAGTCCAATATGAGATGAGAGAGTTACGTAAAATTCTCAGAGGTAATATAGAAGATACGACATAACTTCCAAGGTAAAGAAAATTTTTGGATGGCAAACAATTTTTTTTATAAAAAAAGTGGCAAAGAGGCAGACGATCTGCCTGATAGTAAGCAGTCATCGTCGCCTATGGACACTTGCAACTCCAGAGGTGCTGCAGCACTTTGCCAGCTTAGAGAGAAAAAAAAAACATTTCAAAATATGAAGTTTTTTAACGTATCTTGGGCACTGATCACTGGCATATTCTACGTTTTATTTTCTATAATTAACTGATTCTAGTAAAACATATTAAGAAAGATAAGATAAGGATATGGATAAAAAAAACAAATTGCAAAAACAAATGGTTTTTAGAAACTTAGAACTTATGTCCTTATTATATATTTGCTTTGGCGGCAGACTGTTCTGGACCACTGAGTAGATGAAATTCAGGGAAATTAGGGAAATTCGATCTATTTGTGTCTAACCATAAAATTTATACTCACTTTCGTGTTTTTTTTTCTATTTTGATCAGATCATACCTTTTAACAGGCCGTATAAATATAATATTATTACCAACATTGATCCAATGTTTAGAAGTCACATGTTTCATGTGGACATTTTTGGAAAAAAAAATATAAAAAAAAAATATTCTGGGACATTGCTCACAACGCCATCTAACCCCATACTAAGCAAACGCTTGTGTCATGGGTACAGATAACGGATATAATACTTATATGTATACTTGCATGTCTTTTGTAAATACATACTTATTATACATACAAACGACCAGACTTAACACAAGTCATTATAAATTTTAGAGTTCAAATTAAATACTTGTGTCATGCGGAAATCGAACCCGCAACCCCTAGATTAGAAGGCAGAGCCATTACCAACTAAGCTAACAGGCCTGTTGATAAAGATGGATAGAAGTATAGATTAGATTTATATTGAGATCAGATCATACCAACAGGCCGTATAGAGATAATATTATTAGTATTATGAACAATACATTTATGCTCTCCTATTTATGCTACCTCCATGGCCGAGGCTCAAGATCGAGCGCGGTGAGTGACACCGCGCGTGCCGGCCGCATGCTGCCGGTCACGGCACTGCCTGCGTCTGCGCATCTTTTGCCGTTGCCCAGGACAAAATAACCAAGAGACAACTTAGTAATTTCAGTATTTACGGTATATGGTAGCGGCGCCCACAGTGTCAAATTATCTTGCATTAAAAACCATTATAAAAATGTATTAATCAAGGGTAAATAGCCTAACTATTAATCCAGATGATAATCCAGCTTATAAGACTTACGCGAACATTTTTTTGGCGTGAAAATCTACGGTTGTACCTACATAAATGTTGTATGGATAATTGATATGCCTTGATATCTGCATTTATAAAAGTATCCCAATTTATTTGAGCGTAATTTTTCAACTTCTTTCGGCTTATTTTGTTACAAAGAAAACAATAAATAAAAATATTGTACGTATTATTTCTTGATGTGATGAGGTGTTTATAAGATAATTGTTATCACTAACTATTTCCATCGCAAACGCCGTAGAGAGAAATTTGCCAAAAGTTACGCGTGTTCTTTACATATTCTTATAAAGTGTTACGAATTCGCACGCAATTTTACGCATTATTTATTGCTAAGAGAACAACAATCGCAAAACCACTCACAACGAATGCATGGCTGTGTGATTTACGTTTGTTGGGGGATATGCGGGATCATAGCACGACTACACACCGTACTTATTTATGTAAAGTTAACTTAAATGATACGTTTGTCAAATGTTATGGTGATTGGTGTCTCCATTGAAATTTCAAGTTTTTAGTTTTAGAAACATTAGTACATGTTCTTGTCAAACAACATAATAATCTGTGTCGCCATTGAGACAGTTCACACATTACAACAATTCCTTAAAAAACACTACTTCTTCTATTCATTGTTTCTAGTTATTTAATAAATAAATAAAATAAATAAATATTCCGGGACATTGCACACAGCGCCATCTAGCCCCACACTAAGCAAACGCTTGTGTCGTGGGTACTAGATAACGGATATAATACTTATATATATATATTTGACGGGGCAGATATCATAATAACTAGAGGCAGTATTTACGCAGGCAATATAGACATACGTTTAACTTGTTTGTCAAAAATTCAAAGGCTTATTAAAAACAAATTACTTGAACAAAGATTCATTGTGGCGCTTTTGACACTTATTTGTTCAAACTATTATAGTTGAGGTGAAAAACGACAGACAATGCCACAATGTGGTATGATAATTGGTCATTTGATACGTCTTATTAATATAAACAGGCGCTTTAACGTGGAGTAACCTGAACATAGTTTCATGCAAACAATCGTACTTACAGTAAAACTCAAAATAATAAGTAAAATAAAGATATATGTAAATAAAATTCTATGACAAATTATGCCTTAAATTTTAGATGTCGAAATAGAGGGAGCCTTATCAAGATTTTATCAAGAAACGGGTTTTTACAGTTTGTTAAAAATAAAGGTCATACCAAAAAAGTATACAAAAAAAAATACATCCACAACTTATCTTATATACCTGTAATATAAAGATACTTAGTTTTCTTGCTTTGCCATACAACATAGTTTGTATGAAACTGCGTTCAGGCAATATATACAGGCTATATACACATTATATAGTTATTCCAAAACACACACTTCAAAGCCTTCAAATCCTATTAACATTACCAAGTAAATAGGCATATTTTTGAGAAGTGCCCGCGATACATGCATGCATTTTTAGCACAAGGTATATTGGCATTTGAAAGACAAATCATGCAAGTTAGATTCAACTTTAGGTTGTTTTGTTCGTGTATCTACAAGTATGCATGAATCTAGTGCTTTGATCTTGACATTTTGTCGCTTGCTATTTTGATTTGATTCGCATTGTACGACAAAGCATTTGTGATGAATCGTGTAGAAAGATAATTTGAATAATATACCTTTTGCTATGCTTTCTTTTGACTGCTCCGTTAGCTTAGTTGGTAGTGGCTCTGCCTTCTAATCTAGGGGTGCGGGTTCGATTCCCGCATAGCACAAGTAATTATGAATATTAAAATTTGTAATTACTTGTGTTAAGTCTGGTCGTTTCTATGTATAATAAGTATGTATTTACAAAAGAAAAAGTATATATGTATTATATCCGTTATCTAGTACCCATGATACAAGCGTAAGCTTAGTATGGGGCTAGATGGCGCTGTGTGATATGTCCTGAAATATTTATTTATTTATTTTATGATCAGAGTTTATACTAGAATATCATATATCAGCTTATAATAGAATAAATATAATCTTCTAATTCTAGTTGTATCTAAAGAAAAGTCAGTATTCATTTATGTTTTTTGGTACTAGTAAATAAAACAGTTCTACTTTTTCGTAAAAATATATCACATAGGTAACATTATTTATATTGATAACAAATTATAATACACGTTTAAATATACATTTCACCCGTACCGTTAACATTTGAGAGAATATACATTATTTATAACGATTAGTTTGGTAAGGAACATTTTGTACAAAATAACAGAAGCATATACAAAAGCGTGTGGGAGCATTTAAAGGTTGACTTAGGCGGGAGTAGGGGCAGCGTCAGGGCTAGCTGGTGCTGCAGGTCCTTCTGCAGGTGGTGAGGGTGGCTCTTGAGGAGCAGATGGCTCTGAAGGAGTGGATGCTGGTTCTGAAGAAGCTTCAGGAGTAGAAGGTTCAGCAGTTGAGGGCTGTTCTGATGCTTCAGCCGTAGATGGCTCTGAAGCAGGAGTCGAGGTAGCTTCTGGAGTAGCAGCCTCAGAAGATGCTTCAGGAGTAGAAGCCGCTTCGGTCGTAGACGGTTCAGTGTTGGCAGCTGAAGTTACTTCAGGTGTTGTACCTTGTTCGGTACTTGAAGCCGCGGCCTCTGTTGTGGAAACAGCTTCCGTCGAAACTTGTTCAGTAGTGGATGCTTCAGGAGTGGAAGGTTCCGATGAAGCTTCTGTTGTAGAGGGTTCTGCGCTTTCACCTACTCTAGATTCTATGGAAGGTGATACTGGAGCTTTGGAGGCGTTATCTTGAGCTTTAGGTGTTTCGGGAGCTTCTGGGGCCTTGGAGCTTTCAGGGGCAGCGGGTGTTTCTGGTGCTGCTGGAGCTTTGGGAGCTTCAAGAGTCTCAGGAGCTGTAGGTGCTGGAGCAGCACGTGCTGATGGTGCTTCTACGGCTGCAGAAGCTACAGAAACCTTAGAGCTGTCTGATACGGAGTCGATTTTCTTAGCACGGCGTTCTGAAGTGGCAGGAGCTAGAGTAGGTGCCTTGGGCAGATGGTCGCCAATTGGTCTGAATCCGTTCTCATCAGCGATGTACCTGCAAAGTTTTAATGGAGTTGTATAACTAAGTCTCATTGTATGGGTAGCGTGGAAAAAAACTTCGTCTGTATAGTCATTTTATGGCTTAGGGTTCCTATCTAGATAAATCACGAGTTTGAATATATAAATAAACTTTATAATATTCAAACTCGTGATTTCGAAAAGTAAGTAGGTAGTATAAATTTTGAAAAATTTACATATCTGCATTGAATGTAAAAATCTTAATTTTTAAAAATGTAAAATACTTGAATGTTGTTTGTCAGGAGCGTACTAGATTTAAAGTACCTATCAATTGTTTCGTTAAGAAAATTAATTGATTTAAGTTAACGCTACTGAGTTAAGGATGACTTAAGACAGGATATTAGAATAAAACATTTTCACTTAATACCTATTACCAATCTTTTAAATGATTCTATATCTTAATTTGAAAAAAAAATCTTCCTTTATAACATATTGTCTATTTACCCCTCACTACTTACAGTAGTACATTAAATAACAATTAGGTACTCACCTGACTGAAATGAGGGTGCCATCAGGAGCCGTGTAGGAGTAAGATCCCTGCTGGACGTGGATCTCATCACTGTCATCACCATCTTCACCTCCCTCATCACTGGCACCACCACTCCTGGTCTTCGGGATCACCTTGTCGTAGGAAGTCTCTTCGCGCTTGATACCATTTCCGGTCTCGTAGCTAAAATAAGTTACATTCAGTCATAAGTTACATTCAGAAAGTAAAAATATTGATAAGTTAGCTTAGATGTGTTTGAAAATATAATAAAAGATTTATTTTGCAATATAAACTTTTTCTAAGTTCCCCAATGTGTTAACATTGGGGATCATGAATGACTGAAAGATTATTTTCTGATAAAATTTTAGTGCGTATGTAATAAAAAATATATGAATACTTTTTTAATACAAATTAATTATAGTAAAAAACGTTTAGAAAAAAAAATACTGAAACAATTTTGTTCAGGACAAATAAAAATAAATTAATAAAAAAAAACAACTGTAATAATATTCCTACCTAAACTTATAGGTTCCGTTAGCTTCCAACTCCTCTGACTGAGATATAATCGGGATCACAGTGGGCTGCTGTTTCTCCAGCGGCACCACATCTAGAGGGGGTGCGGCGAGTACACAGGCCGCTGCGACGCACAAACACGCTAATTGTAAAAACATGTTCACTGTATTCGCTCCAGGATTCCACTACTGATTGATCCTCCAGACTCCTAACCCACCTATATGTAAGACTCATCTATTTACACTACCCTCCCCCCGCCTTCCGGAGATGCCTCAGTTGTCGCTAAATACTTCAACCTTAGCGTTTGACTGATATGTTCTTCGGAAAATTGCACAACGTACGTACGTACGTACAGGCGTCAACAATGACACATTATCGGAGACGAATCGACGCGATCAACTTATTGCCCACTTTGAACAAGGCCTGTTTACTCGCTGAAATTCTTTAGAGGATACTTATTTTTTCAGCCGTGCATAACGTAAACAAACACTCATCAACAAATATTAAACGGTTACACATACATGTTTTGGCTAAAGAATATTCATATTTTTGTCATAGATTGTGTCATTCCGAAGACTTAAAGGGCGTGTTTAATTAGTAAAGCTCAATTTATCAAAGTAATCGTGCGTAAAAAGCGTTATTGAATACTAAATATAATATGTTTTGTAGTTTGATATCATCATCACTATAAACGAATGATGACCCCGCTGTAAACATTGTATAATCAATAAATAAAGTAGACGGGTTCTGGTCAGACTAGTAATTTTATTAGAAAATGTAAAAAACTATTAGCTGGTGAGACAGTTGGACTACGTTCATTAGTATGCCAAGCGTCTCTGTGTT
Organism: Macaria liturata; assembly: GCA_964023185.1. Taxonomy (NCBI): domain Eukaryota; kingdom Metazoa; phylum Arthropoda; class Insecta; order Lepidoptera; family Geometridae; genus Macaria; species Macaria liturata. The sequence continues at coordinate 2,127,002 of OZ026811.1, read as the reverse complement.
GTGTACACTTTGAACTGAGTGAAGCAAGTATTAAAATGATATCAATTAGTTTTTGTTTGCTTACTGTGTTTGTGTTTATAGACAGTGCTGTTTGTGACACGACGGGCGATAAGTTGCGTGAGAGTAAATCTGATGACACAGGATATCCATATAATCATCCTCCTTCAGTAGAATATTATAACCCTATTCCTGTCTCTATTGTATACGAAGATACAAATGACTTCTCTGGAAAATCTGGCACCAAATCTATTCCCGATGCGTCTGAAGAAAATGAGAAAATCAAAAGAGACGAAAAAGTTCAAACCACCAGTAAAGATGAAATCCAAACTACAACAGAAGCAAATATAAAAACAACTGGAACCACTCCCAAAATTACCAAGAAAAATGATACAGAACCAGAGCAGATAACTAGATCAAGGGCTTTAAAGGAATATCAAATACCTGTGGCAGTTGTATACGACAGTGAGCCAGTTAACAACAACTACCAAAGAACAAAAACAGAGACAAAACCCGAAATAATAAAACCACGTTCAAGTTACGCCCAAAAGAAAAATATTAAAACTGGAACAAACCAAAACGCACAAACACCCGAAATAGGTGACGCGAAATCTATACTTAATGACAATATCAAAACATTTAAGAAAAGAGCCCGAGGACCTGAACCAGTTATTCCTATCATTGACATGGAAAGCTATGTGTTTTCACATAACGGCAATTTTCGTTACAGGTATACAATATACATGGTTTAAAAATTTTGTTTACTTTCTTCGTCTTTAAGTTTTTTATGAAAGCGGTGAACTCTAGAGTCAAGAGTTTCCCATCGCTATACTATAAAAAACTATTATATTTAACGTGTTATCCGACTCACGGAAGCACCCAGCTGTTAATGTCAATTTGTCTTATTGCACCGGTCACCCATCCAAAAACTGACTGCGGTGGCAGTTGATTAATGTTGTTTGTTTGTTGATTAGTTATGGTAATAGTAAACGGATACCGCAGTACATTGAGCTATAGGCGCTTCAGTATGAAAAAAAAGAAACAACAATTAAGGGTTGGCTTGTTTCATATTTATTGTTTTCTTTTTACAGTTACGAGGGAGGCGATGGTACTAAAGCTTTTTCTGAAGGAAAACAAATAAATGTCAACGACAGAGCTGGAGAATCTGTAGTGGGTGGATTTTCTTACAAAGTATGTTGAAACTGTCACTTTATTGATGTAATTTAACTAACAAAACATGATACCTAATAATATAGATAAGAAAACTTAACTTTTGGTTACGTTAAATAACCCCTATATTTGCCGAAGCGGATGGGTATTCCGTTTCAGCCCCGTTTTTACGGTAAAAACACACTATTAAACACACTTGCTTAAACAGTTGTCACAATTATAATAAATCCCGGATTGGGATCATCATAAATTCAAATTTAAATTCAATTTTTTTTTATTGACAAAAAATACTTAGTCTAACCTAACACGTACATTCATTGGGAACACAGTTTGCTAGGTGCAGTCAAGTATCAGGTACGTGAGGTAACCCCGAAAACTTGCACTAGGTACCGAAAAGGTCCTGTAAAGCAAAATTTTGGGAAAAACCACCACAGCACAATATACAAATTTAACTACTTGCACATCACTCGTCTCAAAACATAACTAAATTTGACTACTGAGATTGTCACAATTCAACAGTTACTCACATATCTATTTCTTCTTATGGTATTCTAAACATTTTACCTATTGTTATGTAGAAAACATAAATAATTGTGTACAAAAAGGGTTCCAAAACAATAAAGCCAAAGCAAAAGATATGTAATGAATTGTACAACAAAGTATTATTTTTGGTAGCTGTTAGAATGTTACCATCTTATAAATTAAATTACGTATACAGTTTTTTTTTAATACTTAATTTTAATTTTAATAAATATCATAAACGGCAACAACTTGTGCCTATTTACACTCCAGCAACAATATTTACATGCGAGACAAAGTTTTGTTTCCAATAATATTAAAACAATAAATGTTCATGACTGATATAAGTTTATTCATAGTAAACTAGTTAGGATGATATAATGACCATGGCAATAATGAGTTTCTTCTATTAATGGATTAACACAATTAAAACCTCAAGCCGTTTCTAGTCAATTCATATATTGTAAGGTTCATTTATAAGTACTAGATTACTGTCAATAACACTTACCAAATTCATGATTTTTAATTATTTATTTAGTCGTATGACGGTAGAGTTAGGATGAACAGAAGACTTTTAGTTTATAGCTTGTTAATTATATATCGGATTTCAACCCCTGAATAAATAAATAAAGATTTAGGGGCATCGCACACAGCGTTATCTAGCCCAAAACTAAGCAAACGCTTGTGAATATATGAATGCTCCAACCTGCATATTATATTTATTTCCAGGACAAAGACGGCAAAGACTTCAGCCTGACATACACAGCTGACGAGAACGGCTACCGACCAGTAGGAGCCCACCTGCCGACTCCACCGCCCATTCCACCAGCCATCGCACGAGCATTAGCCTATCTAGCGACTGCTACTACTCCAGAACCTGTCACTAAGGCTCCAAGAAAATTGTAGAAATCATTATTTCATACATTCGGCGAGCCCCTTTTCCAGACTACTCCTGATACTATAACTAAGACTCCAAGAAAATAGTAAAGTGTATATATATAGATAGATAGTAAATTGAATATTCTTTCTACCAGCCACCGCAATAGATTTGGCTCACCTCGCTTCTGAAGATTTTTTAGAAACTAAACTAAGTCTTAAAAAATATGTAATCCATTCTAGAGTTCAAGCAAGATAACTCTGCGCGCGGATAAAATTGGAATGTTCTGATTGCAATTTGATCTGAGGCCAACTCTAGGCATAAGTGCTGCCGCCAGTCGCGCGCAGAGTTATGTTGTACGGACTCTACCAGCCATTGCAAGTACTTATGCATACACTGTTACTGCTCTAGAAGCTGTTACTAATCCTTAAAAAAAATACATCTTAATTTAAAGCCTCCAACAAAAATATTAAATGGAATATTGATATTGATTTGCTATTGCGATAGTGATACATTTCCTTGTCACAAACTATTCCTATTTAATATAGGAATAGTTTGTGACAAGGAAATGTTTCATGTATAATAACTTATATGTTAAATAAACCTTTTACAGCTCCAGTTAACAAGTTTTTTTGTTTAGTATATATAGTTGCATATTAAATCTCAAAATATTGTATATGTATTGCGTAATTGAATTAGGTATTATATAGGTAATAAGTACGTAAAGTTATACAAATACACGCAAAAAGCTCTGTCATGTTAACTAAGCAACTATAGTAAATCACAGTATCAAAATCACTTAGAAATAACCTGCGAACAAGCGTGTGTATTAATTGTTTTATCCAACTTATGTTAAACATAAATAAATTGGAATATAGTTATTTCATGACAAATTTACTTAAAATCACACATACTTTAACTTTGAACTTTCATTTGTTAAATTTTATTGCCATTGTTCGATTGATTTATGAGCAATGTTTTGCATATTTCTTGTTCATTTGCGTTTTTTATTAAATAAGATATAAGATCTAACTACGAGTGCTATTATTATGAACCTGAATGAATAAAAGGCGACCTTTTAGAAAAATAAATAGTAGGCCTACGCTTGCTAGCAATGTAGCTCAAATTTAGCTCCAAATATCGTGTGTTAACATAATTTCAATTTCCCTCCTCGAGTCGTAGGTAGGTATGTAGGTATATCCTCATAACTGAGACACAGAGTTTCTGGCAGATACATCGTGGTAAAACTATTGCAGTTTTTTTTTTTAAATAAATAAATATTCCGGGACATTCCACACAGCGCCATCTAGCCCCACACTAAGCAAACGCTTGTGTCGTGGGTACTAGATAACGGATATAATACTTGTATACTTTTCTTTTGTAAATACATACTTATTTTATTTACTCAAATCAAATTAAAATACATATATGTACTAATACTCAACTAATAAATGTATGAAAAGTAATGGAAATAACAAATAAACATGGTAATATGTAAATCTTGATCACAAATACGATCCAAACATATTATTTTGCCACTTAAAACTGAATTGATATAAAAAACGAGAACCAATACTTATGGATTATTTATTAACAATATAAAACTGAGCAGATAAATGCCCTATTAATGTGAGTAGGTTAATATTATAATGTTCGTGTTGTTCTCATCAGTGACCTTGGCATCACGTTCACTTTGAGTTCACTCAGGAATGTCGGCGCAGAATCACTCTTGCTTTCTATACATGGTTATTTAAAAAAACACCTACATCATATTAAAAGATATAAGTATCTAAACGAATTATTATTGGTTTTTTTACTCTGTCTGATCGTAATGTATATCATTATAAAGAGTTTCATTAATGCGTAAGAAAGTTTATTCGAAAATGGTTCAATCTGGTGTCAAGTTTTATAGTGTCTCAAGTAGATTAAATTAGTTTTAGTTTCTTTAAGTTTTTATGATGGTTTGGTGTGCATTTAAGATATATCTATCTATCTATCTATCTAGTGCCAGTAGGTTATATTATTAAATTGTAGATAATAATAAAACAATTATGATTGTAGTTATGTTTCAACTTATTATTTCACCTTGCTACTTTTGATACTTTTGCCTCGTAACCCTGTAACAGCAGCCGCGTTGTCATGTGATCCGAAGAAAGATTATACAATATTTTTGTAACTTCTAGGTATCTACACCTAGGTAGGTAGGTAGGACTGGCCTGTTAGCTTAGTTGGTAGTGGCTCTGCCTTCTAATCTAGGGGTTGCGGGTTCGATTCCCGCCTGACACAAGTATTTATGCATTTTAAAAATGTATAATTTCTTGTGTTGAGTCTGGTTGTTTGTATGTATAATAAGTATGTATTTACAAAAGAAAAGTATATAAGTATTATATCCGTTATCTAGTACCCACGACACAAGCGTTTGCTTAGTGTGGGGCTAGATGGCGCTGTGTGCAATGTCCCAGAATATTTATTTATTTATTTATTTATTTATCTTGTTCTGTCATAGACACCTACTTCATACTTTTCTCGAAAACAGTCCTTGGCAGTTGGGAAAAAACTTTTAAAAATAATGCACGTTGTCTTTATTTTCTTAAGAATTCTAAATACGACATGATTTGTAGATTAAGGTTTGCCAACAATTTGAAGAAATCATGAATCATGTACTTACTACGTGGGTCTATTTATTTTAGTATTTACTCCACATTACCTACTTACATAAACGTTGAGGTATATTAAAACTTAACTTAAAAATATTCTGTCAGCATGAAATTGGGTTTCTGGTAAATCACTAGTCATATCGAAATTTTTTGCAGACGATCAATGACAATTCTCACAATTTTTTCTTTACTAATGTACTTTGCTTAGGACCGAGACGAGTGGTGTACTAAAAGAGAGGCATGTCTTCAGCAGTGGGCGATAGCGGGCTGATGATGATGTTAATGATTGTAATGTAAGGTAAGGCATGTATTGCAATTAACATTTACTTGTTTGATGTGTTTACGAATATTTGATGGCGGTTATATCATTGTTACATATAACTGAAAATGACATCAACGCTCTTAACACCTCACGACAATTTGAATTGGCAAAGCCTATGCTAATCAACACATGCGTCATTGTTTCATCTCATCTACAGAAATAATACACGGAATTCATTTTGCAATGCATCTTTGGCACTGTGTTTGCTTTTATTAAGTTTAAAAAAATAATAAATATACTTTACACTTTGTATAAAATGATTACGTTTATCACAGGTCAGTCGTCGTTCAACGTACATATATAATTATTTTTATTTATTTTTCATTGCTTAGTTAGTAAATAGCGCCGTTTTGTAAATAGACCTACATATTACAATAGCATTTTCTGTGAATTATACGTACCGTCATCAGAACATTTGGCTGCGTCAAATATCTTTCGAAAAAGTTTTGCTGTCCGTTTAATGACATTCTAAAAGGTTTTTGATGGGTGCATTCGCAACAGCTTAACAAGCTTGATGAAATCTTGTGGCGGTCACGATTAAAACTTACGAGAGATGTAGTAGCAACCAGCTGATAGATTACTGTATAGTTTTTCTTATAGTAAGCAATTGTAATGTGGCCATTGTAACGTAATTCTCTTATCAAAACGGGGTTGGAGCGAGTATTCGTCTTGTTTACAGGTACAAGGTATGTTCAGGTCAAGTTGGCTATATTTTAGATTTAGTTTCTGCCGGGCGGTGGCGGCGGTAGTGTCGCAAGGTAGTCCAGAGCCTTCTGGATGGCTGGTGGTATCGGCGGCGGCGTGGGAAGATGCGCGCCCTGAAAAAAAGTTTAATTTTTATAAACCACTACGAAGTTAACATTTGGCTCTAGACTTGATGTAAGTAACTGATATACTCGTAGTCCAAAATTTTCAACAATATCTGCTTCTTTTATAAAAATAGATCTCCTTTATGAACTTTCGCATATAACCTAGATTTGAAAGCTAGAATCACGCTGTGTCGAAAAATTCCTAAAATTCTATTTTGCAAAACAGCTTCTTATAAACATCCTGGTCTACTAAACCAAATGATTATTTTCCAAATAAACCACGTATAAATATGAGAAGATTGATAAAATACGCACGTTTTTACTATTATATTTGTACACATACTCAAACTTAATAATGCAAAAGAATATCAAAGGTCAGTAGCAGCATTTTACTGCGTGTCCAGGTGTTAAAAGGTTTGTTCTATTATAGCCTAAAGGTTAACTGCAAAATAAACTGAGAATTAAAATCTAAGTATATTTGTACGAGCTTCAAACAAAGGAGTAGTGGGAAATATCATCCTATTTTTGCATAGCACTCAACTGACTAATCAACATTTGATTTTATAAATACACGCGTAATTTAGTTGTCATTCCCAGCTCATTAGGTCAAAATGAAATACTTCGAAGAGAGTGTTTCGTAATGAAACATATTTTGCACTTTTTTTCGTCAATTTATATAAAATTGGAGGGAAAATTTAATAGTACTAAACCAAATATTGTGGGAAAGTGTAAAGTGAATCAACCTACTACGACCGATGTTAAGGGGAAAAATAAATGCTAATTTATTTAATTAAGTCCTAACCTGCACCGTTTAAATATTAGTTTGGGTAGAATGATTAATCCATTTAAATTTTGATTGATCCATAAATAAACATAAACCTATTTCAGGTGTGCAAGCAATGAAAACCTGCTATTAGAAAAAAAAACAGTGACATTTGGAGCCATTCAATATTTGTTGTGGGATTATATTCAATTGTTTTTAAGAGTTTTTTATGTACAAATGATTAAGCGACGTGAATCTATGTACAAGTATATCCGACGTCCGGTACCTAAGTAACAATAAACCGAAACTTAACTGCCGCAACCAAACCTAAACTATAGATCGCGTGCGCATAGTACCTCGGGACATATGTTTTATTTTTTATCATTGTATACGTGCCAGTATGAATTAATATATAAATACATACCTCAGGCCTGAAACCTCCTTCGTCATCAGCCACGTAGTTCAGATTAATAACAGTGCCATCTGGTGCCGTGTAGCTGAACCCTCCCTGGGCTATGATGACGTCAGCCGCGTCTGGACCGCTTGCCTTCTTCAGTGTGCCGGTCTCTTCTGCCTTGATGCCATTATCAGTTTCAAAGCTGAAAAAATGTTCATTGAATTTAAGAAAGTTGTGGCTACGAGGTATATCAATTATATAGGTATATATAAACATCACAGAAAGTGTGATAGAACGTGGTGTTACTCCCAACAGTGCAGGAATTAGAAGTTGTCTATGCTGATATCCATGTCAAATTTCATCCAAACCAGTGTATACGATTGTGTCTCAGAATACAGAAAGGATTGTGTATAAAAAAGAGAAAAACATGCACACATTATAAACACAAAATGTTTGCTATTACGTTACTATCGTGTCGCGATTTGAAGAGTCATTGTAACTACAATGAAACATCACATTCTCATGAAAACTGTTAGTGAATAATATAGTTTAGGAGTCTAGTCTAGATCAGATAAGTGATGTCATGTCTTTTTTTCGCGTATTTTTAGCTTAGTACCTACATAATTAGTATTCACAATTCAGATTTCGGAGAAGTCATTGTTTTACGAGACACATCTTAGGCAAATGTTTTGCATCTCGAAATATTTGACATCATAGATGTCGTCATCAACAAATTAGTGTTTGATTTGTTCATCTTTCAATTAATGTATTTATGCGAACTGTTCAATTAAACACAACTGTTTGTCTTGTGCATTCCGGGTTTTAATAAAACGAAGATTATTCTCTAGCACGAATGATGAATGACTAATTTGTTTAATTAATGTAAGCTTCTCTTCATTCGTTTATTTACTTTATTAACAAGGAGCAGCACCAAATTTGCATTAAAATACAACACGTTTATTCATATTGTAATGATGCAATGGTTCAGTAAAGAAAATTGACAGCATGAATCATGTCACTAATGACTGAAAACTCCAAGCCGGAAAAAAAATCTGCCAGTATTTATATAAAAAAATATAGATCCACAATGAGGCTTTTTCTGACAGCTGAATTAAAAAATAAAAAATGGTGTAAAAAATGCTCAACAGGTGGCGTTGTACTTGTATGTTAACAACTGTACAAGCGAGTTCTTAATAGTACGTGAAACGGTATATTACATAAACTTTACAATGCAACTTTATTTATATTCAGTATGAGTAAGACAAGTTTTTAGTAAAATTAATTTATTCTGGTAATCAATTTACAAAATACTAATATAAAAGTTAGACAACGTCTTTAAATATATTCTACATTTTTTTTGTAAGATATGGAACGTTTTCATCTGACATGACATTTATTTTGACATCCCACCGAGATTGAGATTCAAGAGCAATGTGAGTGATGTGAGTGATATGACGACACGCCACACTAGTTGTCAAAAAATGTCAACCATCAACGAAATGACAACAAAAACCATAAATTTTACTTGCTCTTTGGTGTATTTTCACAGTATACAGCGACATCTATTGAACCTATTTTAAACTATTTTTTTTTTAATTGGCTCCCGGAAAAAGCCTCATTTCTTGAGCATGTCAAACGTCACTTTCATCACAGAATACAGAGTTATTCATAGATATATCCTTCGATCAACAATACCAACGATATATCGGTACATGCATGTACATTTTGGAGCCTTTGATTGGTTACTTTATTTTTGTTAACTTAATACCCTAAGAATTGCATCTTAGATTGCTTGAGAGACATATATAATATTAAAGGTAAGTGTTTGGCAGCTTTTATTAGATTTTTAATACTTAGAAAAAACATAGTTCATATCCTGCCAATTTAATTCCTATTAAGCCAATATTAATTCAGTTAAAACTTACCTGTATCTGTAAGAACCATCCGGTTGTTGGTCGAAGTCCTGGCTGACGATGGTGGCATCGGCGTCAGACTTCTGCGGAGCCGCGAGCGCAGTCGCCACCACGCTTAGTAGTAGTAACACCCTCTGGAATGAGATGATAAATAAGATACTAATCATTCATTCATTCAAAATCTAAGGGAGAGACTTCATAAAAGTATCTGAATATGTAAAACTCAAAAGTGACTGCCTGACTGACTGACAAAGTGATCTATCAACGCACAGCCCAAGCCACTGGGCGGATTGGGCTGAAATTTGGCATGCAAATGTAGATGTTATGAAGTAGGCATTCGCTAGGAAAGGGTTTTTGGAAATATCACTTTTAAAGGGGTGAAATGGGGGATGCTACTCATTGCGAGCCAAGCCGCGAGCTCCCACTAGTTCTTCATTAAATTCTTGTATGTGAACTATATGCCACTTTTCTTGATATTTGGTTATTTTCTTATTTTATGACATGCACCTACATTATATTCTTTTTTTTTTGGTCAGTGTATGCCGTTCTAGTTAATTTTTAGTTCAAGTTTACCTAAGTTATGCAAATGATTGACGTTTACGTACACAAAGTGTATAGAAAAAACAATTTTAATCCGTTTTCGAAAAAATCAAAAGTAATCGAAAACGCCTTTTGTTAGTGTAATATGAATGCTAGTTGGAGTGTGAATGTATAATATTTGTTTAGGCATTTGCAATGTCGATTTATGTTGAAGTGGTTTGATCTGACAATTTCATCAGGCACTTTAATAGACAGAACACTATGTGTTTTACGAGAAGATACACTTTTGTCACTTTTTCCTTTATATTATTTTCTTAGTTGTTAGCATACAGATGATGATTATATTTCTTATCTAAGAAATATAATACATAATAATAACCCTGTTCTTTTTTGTTCTAAATTCCCACTTGTAATTTCAACATCTGCATAACTGCATTGCAACTTTAATTTTAAGAGTTAGTCTCTAGTTTTAAACTAAGAATTAGTTAACATTTTACTTTTTACCATGGTTTAGGATAATAAGTAAATAAATATAGGTATATAATTGTTATACGAGACCATCAATGCAATGATGGCATGCAACCTTCTCAATGCAATCACTGTGGGGTCACCGGGCAATCACGCACATGACAGTTTTTTTATATGCCTCGCAGCTATTTACTGGAATTAATTCGTTTGCGTGGATTAGCTGAAGCGTCAATCAACTCGGCAGGTTGAGATATTCATTAGGCGTAGAAGATTTTTGTCGTTTTTAACTAAAACAGGTTAGCATTTGACCTTACTTTGCCTGATAGTAAGTATTAGCTATGGTCTAAGATGGATTGTGTTTACCCAATAAGATCTGGTTCACTCTCGCTTCAAAGAGATTATATATAGATCGTGGGATTATAGTTCGTGGGGAACAGGTATAAGAAAGTAGTAGTTTATTATATGTAAAGTTATCAAGGAAAGCAAGGTTGATGCGGCCTGTCTTTTGATGTAGTACCGTAAAGATTTTGAATAAATTTATACCGGGGTTGTTTCTAAATTTTGGTGGTTATTTCAGATGTTTATTTTAGCAGTCTTTGCAGTCGAATGTACGAGTAAGAAGCACTTTTACTAAGTAAAAGTGCGTCTTACTTGTACATTCATTCATTCTTTTCATTCTTCTTTCTGCTTCTTCTCTCTTCTTCTCTCTTCTTCTTCTAAGAAATAAGAATAAGTCTTATTCTTATTTCTACACCGATTCTTTTCTTTGCTTAGAGTAAGTTGACTATTACTAGATTAGCATTGCTATAGTAGATATAGTTTTTTTTATTTAATTTAAAGAGTTATTTAATGTGCTTAAAGAGTATAATGAGCCAAAAAATATTAGAACTAAAATTTCAATTTCAATTGATGCAGTACCACTACATACCTGTTAAATAGGTTTCTTCTAGGCAAGCGTGCTACATCTTAGACTATAGTGGTGCTTAACATCAGGCAGGCTATAGTCAAACGTAAGCCTATTTAATGTTAAAAAAAAAACCTACTTATCCCATATTCGGGTTAATATAGCTTTTTGAAAACAATCCTAATTCCAATAAATTACTATATATGTGTATCAAAATAACATGTTTAACAATATTATTAGCGCAATGAACTCAAAACCTACATTTTAGGACAACAAATAAAAAAATACTTAATAAAAAATAAAATGGCTAATGATGCATAAGTAATAAGCTTAGGTTTCAATGACCGCACATTTCAACGTCCTTAGAATTAGGTCAAAGAAACAAGATGCGTCTTATACCTACATGCCTCACTTTAACGTCACTGATATGTGAACTAAATGTAAATAATATCTACAAAGCTATAGATAGCTAACAAGCAACTTTATATAGTACTAGACTAGAAGAGTCCCATGGTTCCACTCGCGGAAAAATAGTCATATTGCCCATAAGTTGTGTTTTAAGTGTAGATTTGCATGGCGACCTTCTACAAACAGCCTAAAAATCTACCCAAATGTAGATAAGTATCGTGTTTTATTCACCTGTCCGAAAACTGGCCTCTTTTCTTATTGTTAATTGCATATGCCTTATATAGATATATAAAGCATATGCAATTAACAATAGAAAAAAATGTATTGAACTAATTTGATGTACTTATAATGTGCATATAATACTGTGCAAATAAAATGTAATTATTTTTTGCTCATTATATCAGTAACGCTGTAAGTATCGAGGCGCCAAGGCGAGGATATATTACAAATAGCTTGGGTTACAAAGGTTGTTATGCTTCAATTACCACAAAGTATGATCAATAAATCATATCTTCTACATTAAACGATGTAAATGACAACTTGATGTGTTTCGTATTTTAATACGAAGGTAATTAATTTATAATAAACGTCTAAACCTAATGTCTCAAATGGGTCGTTAAATTTTCAAGCATAGAATCGGTGGAAAATGAATTACTCCTTTACATTATTCTATTAATTGTTAATGAAGGAAACGCGTAGTTTAATGAATAAACATAATGCTTCTTTCATCTTAATTATTTATAATAAATATAAAGATTGATCATATCAATTTTTGACACGATTTGAAACAATTATACCAGTATTTGCATCATGAATAGAAAGTCTCACTTTATTTATATATTCACTCTTATTAAGTACTTAGAAGAGACCATTGATGCAATAAGGCCGCCCGATACACTCAGGTTAAATATAATTTTGTAACTTATCTTTCTCTGGTGTAAAATTAAGTTGTACTTTTCATATAGTATTCAAAACATTTTCCTACACATACGCAACCATGAACTGATTCTTGTTTGCGGTTTTCCGAAGCAATAAAATAACACATTAACATTCTGTTTGCCTTGTTCTATAAGTACCTAGATCTTAAGATTTGCCCCTCAAAAATGTATAGTTCTACGTGTTTAAAACAATATGTTCCACAGTAAAAGTAAGTAAACAAGTTTTCCCTTTTTTAAATAAAAATAACGGCCGTATACTATTATTTTACACCTGATTAGCTCACACTTGACTACAACTCGCCTGATATAGATATATCTATATCAGGCGAGTTGTAGTATATGTAGTATAGTACTATTTTATTGTCGTATTGACAGGTTTGTATACAAACCTGTCAATACGACAATAAAATAGTCTAACCCAAATTTTTTTTTATCTATCTTATAGCCGTTACTAGAAAAAAAACAATGTCGGAGCTATGCTGTAGAGTTTCATTTCCAAATCAGCGGCAACGTAACATATTGTATTGCAAGCAATAGGTAACTTTACTTTACCTAGCTACTTGACCCATATGCTAAGTACCTAGGTATTTTTACCACCTTCGGCACGTTTGGAATGCAGCTATGCAGATGTCGGTTGTATATTTTGCAAGTGGAGTGGTATTGTGGGAATATGTCATAGAATTTGAGAGTTGCCTCGGAAACAATGTAATACGTGCAAAAACAAAGGTGTGCGCTTAATTAGCCTCGTGCACGCGTTGGCGCTGCCAGGGATGGAATAAGTAGTTGTGAAAACCTGAATAGGTAAGTAAAAATGAATTGTTTGTTATACTGCAAATACAGAAAGTACGTTAGACTCGCTAAAGCACGAGAACGCTGAACGGATGGAACAATTTGGTGATTTTTGTATTTTTTTTAGATATGAGTATGTATGAAAACTTGCAAGAAATACTGCAAAAGCAACGCCTTGTGGAGATAGAAGAGGCCTATACAAATAGCCTTTTACACTTTGAAAGATATACACCACAGAACAACGATCGGGCCACATCGCCCCCGCGCGCGCCCCCGGACGACAAGCATGGATTTCAAAGCTCTGTGATATACGCTTAAGTGTATGTAATTTTTTTAAAAATATAATATAACCAAAAAAATTTGCTATACTAATCATCGGCACTCAAAATTGCAAGCTCTTGGAAAACGTGTAGGTACAGCTACCATTACTTGATATAAAATCATTATTATTAATTCCAATAATCATATACAGTATAAGCTAGGAAACATTAACATTTCTTGTAGGCTTTGAGTACAGTAATATGCATTAGTATTGCATGAAACAAATACTTTGACCACTCGTCTAATACATGTCATGTAGCTTCAACACTTAAGGCTGCCCTTCTACCACCTGCGGCGACTTGCCTGTTTAGGCACATTGCTTTTTATAGGCCTTAGTAATTTAATACTAGTGGCTTCCCGTGGTTTCACTCGAGTTTTACAGTAAACTGTAGCCTAAATTGCTCACGGTAGGACTGCTTTGAGATAATAATCATGATCATAAAAATCAATAATAATTTTTTTCTTGTGTGCTTTTTTAGGCAACACCAAATGCGTACAGGCCTCATGGCTAATTGAGTACATGCATGTACTTATAGTTGCAGTCATTTATCATTTACTGTTTCAGTTGTTCTGTAGTGTTATTTTTACCTGATCACCTGCTATGTATCAACTCGACTAGTATTGTTCTAAGACTGCAGCGGGTACCATTTTCATTCATTCGTTTTGGTTGTAAATATTGTTCAAACAAATACCAGCAAAGCAAATGACCCAAGACGATATTTATCACCGGTAAAGGATTCTTGAAATCCTCGGCCTATGTTTAAGGGCGTCGCCAAATGCGCATAGGCCACTGTAGGTACCTTATGCAATGTTTGCGCATCTTGCATCTCGGTAACCTTTGGCGCATCGACGCTGTATGCCTTACCTTAGAACATCCATAGTTTAGCGATAGACTGGCTTTGTCAATACAGAGATTAACTCAAATAAGAAGGATACTGAAGGAATCCGTCGTGAGGAAATAGACATGTTAAGGGCCATAAAATCCGAGAACAGATTGAGTCTTCAGTGAAAAGATCAGGGTTAACCATAAATCAACTAAGAATCAAATAAAACGAATGGTGAACGATAACGTGGGGAAATTGATATGTTTGAGGAGCACAAAATCCGAGAACATTTGGCGCCCACCACGTGGTACTTGCCCAAATTCAGGCGAATTAAAAAGAAGCAGGAGAAGAAGAAAAAAATATGGGATGTTATATAAAGAGAGACGAGGGTAGAAAGAAGCTTTTGTGGTTGTTATAGCTCAATGTATTTACATATAACTGAGTCTCGCTTTATTTGCTCGATGAGTGGTGTACTTAAGGTAGTCTTTCACTGATCCATGTCAATGCCTTAGTGACACATCCTCGCGCCCTGTCCTATTTAATATGGCTAATAGAATTGACATTTGTAAGCAAGTATGAATTGGTCGAGTGTTTAGATGATCGTAGTTAGCAATAATACAAAGTTAGCAGTCAGATGTTAGTTACAAATGGTGGTTAAATTAAAAGAATGAATATTTGAATAACAAAAATACACAGTCTTATAATATTTTTTAAACTTTTCCGTAAATTGGGACGCTAGTGCAATGTGCGATGCAAACGCGCAATAATAATCAAATTGGTTTTTGTACCTTGCGGCAAGATCAAAATGACCATATAAGAAAGGGACATAGGTATATTTTACCTAACTAATTACCTATACCCACGTTGTTCATGGAATGAGTGATTAAGTATTACGAGTAATAGTAATAAATATTTATATATTTAGTCATATATTCATAAAATTATTACAGTCTCGTAAAAACTTGTGGCTAAGTACAGCTTAAGTTATTACCTACAAGTGTAGGTAATTCCTACTTAGTTACAAATGTCAAATCTATTAGCCATACAATATTAATATTTAGAAACAACCTTGTACATTTACCATAAGTGTTTGAATTACTACTTACTGATTTATATATTTTCATATGTTTATATAAAAAAAGAAAAAAATAAATAATAATAATAATAATAATAAATATATGTTTATATAATATTAAAATAATATTAGAGATTATAAAGCCTAAAAATATGGTTAGGTTAACACCAATCCTGTCATTAGGCACAAAAAAGAGATAAATGCATAAATATTATTTACATTGTTATCTTATTCATGGGATGTTTTTCTTACTCTGGGGAGGATAAAAGCCATGTTGTACAGAACGTGTCAAATGAACAATAGCTATAGAGAAATTCAGAATAAAACAGGAAACTATATCTGTTCATTTTAACACATTTTCAATACTAAAATTGCACCATAGGAAAATCGAAGTCTCCTGACCCGAGGGATCTTTGAAGTTCCATAAAACGGGATACAAATAATTTATCTGTTCTATTGTTTTATCTGCTTATACTAGTACTTACCATGTTTCCGTTCTTGTGTACAAGTTTTTTTTCAGCGATGCGTAAATTCAGCAAAATTCAGCAATTTCCCATGTAGCGTAGCGGCGTATGCGCAGAGTGTACTTAGCTGTATAATCACCTGTCCCTTTTATAGAGACGCGGGTTTGTCTAGACATTGCACGCGGCAGGGGGAGTCTACTGCCTAGGGCACACGGATGGACCTAGGGCTTGATACTTAGGTCATATCTACTGGAAAAGTAGAGGATTTCAATATTATTGGATGTGTGGATGTATCAGATCTTTTAGAATGATTGGATATGGATGAAAACTTTGGCATTATACAATGTACAGTTTGCAGGTTATTATTTATTATTTGTTTTTGTGTGTTGATGTTCTTCCTATGTATTTTAATGGTTACTTGATATGTTGAACAGTTGACAGTGTCTCATCCAGTAAGTAACCTTAAGAGAAACAATAGTTTTCTATGGAGCTAGATGGAACTATGTGAATCTCCTAGTTTTTTTTACAAATTATTTTATTGTGTCATTTGCATATATACATACTATGAAAACCTCTCGTGATTACTTCCTTTTAATTAAAATAAGTCTTTTGACTAACTGCATGTATCCGTACATATCTCAATTTTCCTAATTAAATAATTATCATCACCATTGATGAGGTATTTTAGTGTTGTTACATTTGTTTAAATCATTTCCGTGCATGCATTTTATGAAAAACAGCGCTTGCAGCAGCTACAACTGAGTTGAGGCTGTTAGTTGGCATGCAATTTTTATTTGTGTTTTACTTCGACTCTTTTATATAGATAAGCGAGTGTGGCTCAGCGGTGTGGGACGCTGAGCCACACGCTTTTCATCTAGACGCACCCTGGTTCGAATCCGGCCCTACACCAATGACTTATGTTTTCAAGTTATGTGTGGATTTGCACTCGCTTAGCGGTGAAGTAAAACATCGTGAGGAAACCGACTTGTTTCAGGACCACAACATCCGAGGACATGTGTCTTCCGTGGAAGGACCTGGGCGCCCAACACGATGTATCTGCACAAGAAAACTCCCCTAACGAATTAATTCTGCGGGGGAGTCACGACCCTCAGTCAAAATATACGACTCAAGAGATGATTCATTTAATTTGTGTTATGTTTCCTGTTAATATTATATCTATCCATCTAAGCCAACTAGATACGGCCCATACATGCAACATTATCTTCACTTCAAGTACAATGGAATATAACTATCAAGTCTCGTAAAACCGAAGCCTACACTTAAATGGTACGCACGCTTTATGTCAAATGAAATGTAAACTTGAGGAGTTGACATTTTACAATTTTATTTGCAGTCACTAACTGCCCCTGTACCACAGGCTTGTGTCATTCAAGGATACAGCGTGATTAGAAAACGTTTCTAATTCTTTTAAACGTATGATCAAAGAGTAGCCAATTCAAGTGTCGATAAATTAATAGATTAATTTCTCGAGTAAGGACTCTGAAATAATATATATTACATTCAAATTATGTTCACATGTAAGTGATTAATGTAATGTAATCTTTGTGCGAAATAAAGTTCTTTAAACCTTAGCCTAATAACGTCTCTGACATGATTGGGCGACTGGCATATCATCAGCTGGATCTACAATTTAACATGACTTCATGAAAATTAAATGTCACTAAAAATAAGTTGATTGACTGGCCTGTTAGCTTAGTGGGTAGTGGCTCTGCCTTCTAAAACTAGGGTTGCGGGTTCGATTCCCGCATGACACGAGTAATTATGAATTATAAAAAATATATAATTACTTGTGTTGAGTCTGGTTCTTTCTATGTATAATATGTATGTATTTAAAAAAAAAAAACTATATAAGTATTATATTATACGTTACCCACGACACAAGCGTTTGCTTAGTGTGGGCTAGATGGCGCTGTGTGCCATGTCCCGAAATATTTATTTATTTATTTATACTAAAAATAAGTCTTCGTGTGTCTTGTTTGGTTTTATTTTATGTGGTGTTTCTGTTACTCTCGGATTCGAATCTATTATAACTAGCCTATTAATTTTAATAAAAATCATTTTGAAAGACTTACATGGTAAAAAATACTTACGGATGGTTAAAATTAACAACCACTTCAAACATTTTGTTACCATCATTATCCAATATAAAAAAATAATAATACTGGTTTGACCTCGACCATAGTTGGCCTGATGGTAAGCCAAGGCTATGGCCTAAGATGGAGCGTGCTTACCTGAAACGAACCTATTCACTTTGGCATTTAAGATCGCTGGATGAACTTAAAAGACTCACCTAAGCACCAAAACTTTTAACAACACCTTTTATATGCAAGTGTGTGTCTTTGGTCTTTGCCTAATTGAAAACATTAACTAATGCATGCCTACCGGTGTTTGCGTGGGCGTTAACTGCACGCATACCTATAAACTCCACATGTTGTACTAAAATACCTCAGATTTTGACACTTTCCTAACATATATAATAGGGTAAATAGTAATTCAGTATTCATTTTATATCAGATTGTGTTCTGTAGTCTGTCTGTCTGTCACTTAATTGAAATGAGTAAATAGTAAGTTGTGTTGATTTCTAAGCAAAAATTCCATATATGCTTCCGGTTCGGTATGTAAATAAGTTTGTTTGGGTGAGCTGAACTCTGGTGTCAAGAGTTAAAAAACCGCTCAAAGGGCTTCTTACATGATTAACAACGAGATACAGCCGGGACTTACTATACCTACCTTCAGTTTGCTATTGTTGCTTCAGTATTGCAATTCACACGCTGACAAGCTCTTTGGCGGCCAATTCACTCCTTTTATTTAATTAATCATTTAACGACCAACGTGGTGGCTTAAAAACATACGTTAATCCGCACAGAGGATTATATCTACGAACGGTGTGCATGAAGTGACTAAGTTAAGCAGTGGATGAATAAGCTGATGATGATAATGATGTTTTAAACCATTGAATAATTTTGACATCAATACTGTTTTTTTTTGTTCTAAGTAAGCGCAATATTTTATAATCATCATCAACATCATTCGCCCACGGAAGTCCACTTCTGGACATAGGCCTCTCCCAAGGCACGCCACTCAACCCGATTTTTTGCTTCTCGTCTCCACCTGTTCCCTGCTACCTTCATGATGTCCTCGCTCCACCGAGTGGCAGATATGTATGGATATTTTATAATATGTCGATAAATAGCCAAATGAAATAGTATTATTTTTAGTAAATATTTATTGTGTATTTAAAATGTAAGTCACAATGAGTCACCAAAGCATTATTCATTAAAACGTTAACTCTAAACCATTGAACTAAATTAAGTCATTGAACCAAATCGAGATAAAAGATCTATACGTTAAACTATTGCTGTATTGTTTTCGAGCACAAAAGCCCATTATTATGCGACTATGCGAATACCTTCTGAGGTTAATCTCATTGCATTACTAGATGCGCGATTAGAGCTGGAAGGATCTTTTGTGGGCCGGTCTCACACCTCACATAGATAGAGGTGTGTTGAACAGGGCTGTGTGAAAATTGTCTGATCAGCCGGTAGGTATAGGTAAGTAGTAGGTTTATTTATAACTGACATCAAAACAAAACAATATCAGATTGTTTTGTTTTAATGTCAGTCATAAATAAAAAGATGTTCGAAATAAAAAAAAAATTCATGGGTTGAGTTAGAGTAAAAAAAGTAAATATAATACATTCATTCTAGACAGAACTTTACGCATCAAAATTCGTCTGAAAAATTTACCATTTTTGCTACTCACATTTTTATATTCTTTTATATGTTACAATTGCAGCACTTAGTGCGAGATTAAAAGAAACATGTGTGTTAATTCAAGGTGTAATCTTCCTCACAAAATTTCAACCAAAACAGATCAGTTGTTTGAGTGTGACTCACACACAAGAGTTGGCCTTAAAATTTGTGTAAAATGATGTGTAATGTCAAAGCTATTCTTTAAAATATCTTTCTGATAGCTGACAGTGAGATGCAGGACTAGGTAAACATATCTTAAAACTATTTAGCTGAGACCAATCACGCATCTCACGGAAAAACTGTAATTAATTTTACTACCTAATATGCAAAAAACAACCTTGAAGATTGCAAGAAATTAATTTTGACGTAGATGAAAATGACAAGTCTCATCTATTCAATGTTATTATATAGAAACATAAGACATCAGAGTTTTTACGCAGATTATTCAATCAATTCACCATTAGTGGGTAATCAGCGTTAACATGGCAGCGGAAAAAATGAATTTGTTGGAGATAAAGATGAAAATGTTTGTATGGTATCGATAAATAGAAAATAATTACATTTGTTTATCTTTATAAATTATGTTTGTACTACTAAAATAATGATAATAAATGATAATAATGATACCTAGTAGAAACCATTTAAATAAATGATTCCTCACCCCTGAAAAAAAAATTGCCGATGGTTTTTGTTGGATGTAAATTCAACATAAAATTTATATTTCGTAACAAACTGTTCTGACATGTTAATTTACCTAAATTCTTATCAAATAGAAAACATATATCGATACATTTCATGTAGTAAAAGTCTAAGTATTTTAAAGTCTGAACACAAAAGATATTAAAAAAATATGTTTGAAGATACTTTGAATTGACAGCAGAACACGTTCCAACAATTTCTAGAAATTTTGTGTGTTTATCTTTTTATCATTCATCGCGCTAAAACAGCTGAATGGAGGTCTTAAGAATGTCATAGGCTACTTATTATTCTGAAATAACGTGAGTGAAGCTGCGGGTGTCCACTAGTATAGTTTATATGTCAAGCATTACATATGCGCACGAGCCGCTCACTGTCCGTCATTCGTTGAGGACACGATCCACACAATAAATACCATTTTCCTGACATTTCAATTGTATAGTTCTAGGTTAACATTCCTTCTGCAATACTAACACCACCGTTTATATTAATACAAATAGTCACGTAATACGGATTAATTTCAGTTTGACATGTTATACATCATTTGTGTAAGAACCGGCACGTACGATATTTAACGCTAGCATTTGATACCCGTGCCATCCAATGGTTACTTTATTCAAAGTTACCGATCTTCTGGCATTAAAATTGCCTACATAAGGACATCTATTAATGTACACGAAGACATCTACGAATAGTTTTGAGCAACCGAACTTGGTTTCTGAGTAATCTCGGCGGATTTAATAAAGTGGCAAAACGCTGGAAGAAAACTGAACTCTGAACTTTTGACTTTTGACTGAGAGTCCGTAGATATATCTATATATTTTAATCATGCCTACGGCTGGCGCCATACTGGTTTTAGCTCAAGCTTTGTGAAATTGTCCATAAAAGGAGAATTTTAACATACATAGATCAATTCCATCAAAAGAACCCGAAATAAAAGACGATTATATAACATCTTGTGTAGTACAAATTAAAACGTGAAGGCGACGTTTAACCTTAGTAAAATAGTTATTTCACGTATTCAAATTATATTGCTATAAATCATACATGTTTACAACGTTTTGATAAACTCAGTGCAATAATGTTCCTACTGTGGAACAAAGACCGTGGCATCTATAAGCGCGTGTAGAAGAAGACACTAATCCGTTGTCGACCTTGATATCTATACTTGATTTATGCGCAGACGCAACTTATTGAATTTTAAATTCACCTTCCAATAGGATGTGTGGTATTTTTATATGGCTCGGTTACAAGACTTCTTGGCTTCTTGGTTTACTGGCATTTTGTAAATAACCGGCTTGAAATGGGTTTGGTTACAATGTCATATCATGGTAGATATACATATCATTATTATACATATTATACTCATGAAAAATGTCTATGAAATTAGCTTTAAATATATCATCGTGGATTTATTTGGTGAAACGTTTTTGTGCCTAAGTTTTGTCCCGTGTCTGTTCTAAACTTTTTACATGCACCTGGAGGCCATTTAATATCATAGAAACTGGAAAAATATAATTTGCTGCATATTTCTATTTTTCAATTGATAATTTTTTGGTTCGAAGATGTTTACAATAAGGGTTGTTATGTTGTAAATAAAATCGATGTTAGTATAGTTAGTTATCATTGTAAGTTGTTTATAAGTTTTGTAACAATGAAATGTTGATACATATAATATTCGGGCAGGTACGTTAAGGATGCCTGTTTAAAATTATATTTTTATTTTCATTCAATGATAATATTGCCTTTTACTACGGAAAGCGATGTCAAGTGAACTATTTTTTTCCCAAATTTACCAAGCATCATTTACATAATAAAATAACTTTTAAATTAGCCCAACAATTGATACATGCAAATATGTATGTGAAATGTATGCTTAAAATTATTACATACATATTTCAGTAGGTATCTACTGAAACTTCTCTACAGCATGTAACTTTAATGCAAACTCGTGTAGTGACGGTTACTACTAACCCTGTATTCATTTTGTTTATATTCAATTTAATTAATTATCGACAAGTATTTATGACTAGTGTCGTTTTATAACGACTTTGTTTTAATCACTACAAATCATCTACAGAATATCATTAACAAAGGAATCTCTGCCTACTTCTACAAATTAGCATCGATTAGGAATTTGACACTCGCATTGTTTAGGGTGGTATTTAATTTGATAAATTTTGTTAATATACAATGAATGATGGCTATAAGTCAGGGCTGTAATAAGTATAAGTCCCACCTTGTATGGTAAATGTTGGTGAGTCAAGGTCATCTTTGTAATTTGCCAACTTTGTGTGGGTAATCTGATCTGATAATGCCAAAGATCAATAAAATAAGCATAGACGGAGCAACTTCACTTCTGACAACTTTTTAGACAAGTATTCTATGTAAATTACAGACCAATCAAGAGACTGCTTCACGAACTAAGTCCCACAAAAAAGTTTAACTAAAATGACAAACTAACATTTTACAGTGAATAGTTGTTTAGGCGCCATTGCTATCACGTGTTAATGGCGCCTGAGGAAACTCCCTCTAAACGGGCTTTTGGTAAGCTGCCGTACAAGATCTGACAGTTTGCAGTCAGTTGGTGACTTGTATACAATACAAACTGATGCTTGTTGTACTTCTATATATTTTAAAATCTTTGGATAATACATAACCAAAAACCAAATATGATACTGTCAGTCAATACAAGCTGATGGGCTCTGAACTTTGCCTTTTATACGATAAATAGGTCTTACAGTCATTATACATAATTTTATGATAACGAACGACGTGTCGCTCTTGTCTGCGATGATAAAATTAATCTACGACTCCCAGTTTTTGTATTCAAGAATAAATTAGCCTAATCTTAACAAGATTTTTAGCTCCAAAATCTCATCTGATGAATTAATGAAAACATAATTTTGGCGGCTTTGTGGTTATATCTTTATCTTTCAACGTGAATTTTGAACTTTACCTTTAAATATTTGCATTTTTTATAAAAACCTAAAATAATACGCTTATTCAGTACCTACTAAGTTTTGTTACGTTAAAATTAAACCGAACTTTGAATAACTTTCAATTTTTTTGAACTTATCTTTCACCAATAGGCCGCCATTTGTGGCATAAGATTTAAATTTTTCTTTTGTTTGTGTTGTGTTCTATTTTATTTGTGTGTCCAATAAAGCGTTAATCTATCTATCTATCAATCTTTTAATCAGTTGGTCGTCTAACAAGGTTAAGTTACCATAACCCATAAAAATACATAAGTACTTAATTTTTTTTTAATTGGCCCATCACCTGAATAAAAATACAGTAATTTAAACCAAGATAATATAAAATGGTTTGTTATGGAGACGATTCACTTTTTCTTTTTTGTTGGGTTTTATTTTATTACGCTTTGCCAAATAATTTTGTAATATTTTGTAACATATACAATAATTATGAGTTTTTTTTTTAAACGGATCCTGAAGTTCACGCATATAGTTATTAAAAAGTTACTTTATTATTTATGATTATTATGTTGATTGTAAAAAACGATTGTGTATGCTTCTAAGTATATATGTCATTAATAATTCTAAGAGAGAAAATACTATTTACAAATGCAAATATAATATTTTGTTTAGGCTTAAGGGGGGTTAAATTGTCTACCACAGTGCAATTAACGCATATTCAAGCTCTTTAGGCTTAGCTTAAGGACACGTAAGTCACATTAATCTTCACAACTAAGTTCAAAGCGCTTATGTCGGTAAAAAACGGTACATAAACTTCAATAATCCGATATTCCAGGATCAGGTACCTGACATAAAAGCAAATATAAATTCATTTTGCACCAATCTAATGTCATTAATATTGTAAAAAAAAACATAAATTTAAGGCCTCTCAGGAAATGTTCATCGATATACATATCTTTAAAAGTTCTACTATCTTTACTGTTTTATTTTATTTCAGTAGTACCGGCTTTTAATTAGAAAATTTGTAAAATACTGCAGCTGTAAAGTGCAAATTTGACGCCTTTATATTACAAAATCATGCTCGTTATTATATTTCGTTTCGTTTACTACTACCGTGTCTGTTTAACGTATTATATTGAGACAATCAGCGACTTATAAAATTATCCAATGTGTTTTAGGATGTGGGCCGTGACTCGCAGTAAAGACATCTTTGCTCCAGGTGGAGCGATGACATGGAGCAGGATGCGGTCTGGAGATTTTGGTTGTGTGTTTATATTGTTAATAATTAAGCTTACACGTATACAGATTTTAGCTACTGGGCATGTCATTACATTGTAAGTATTCCGTACGAACCAGCAAGCTATGGTGGTGCATCAAATGCTAAGGTCGGCGGACTGCATAGCATCATGACTGAGGTGAAGATCGCACCGCAATCTGCCGCTCACACAATAACCCTTTGTTGACCGAACTATACCTACCTGTGCTAGGTAAACTTCTAGATTTGACTGAGATAGAAAGATAAACTTTTCATTTCTGACACAATACCAATACAAAAAACAAATTAAATCTAAACTAGTGCCACGCGGCAGCCTTGCCGCTAAAAGACTGAGAACTATTATGATTTTATTTCAAATTTAACTCAATACTTGGACTGCTTTTGTTAAATAACGTTTTGTGTTACTTAGCTTGTGGTCCAGTTTTTCGGATGTCCTTTTAATTTCCTAGTGAAATGCATATAATGACTCCGAGAGGTGAATATCGCACCAGACTACTATCTGCCGCTCAAACAATAACACTTTGTTGACCGAACTTTACCTATCTGGTAACCTAACCTACCTAACTGGAAAATTTTGGTAATATCTTTATTAATATAAAATGGATGAATTTGTTTGTGTTATTTCATTGTATGAGTATCTATGGCGCCTACCCTTGGAAAGCAATTAAATCTATTTCACATATATTGAAAATTAATGCTAATACGAACTATTTGGTAAACCAAGACTAATTTTGTACTCCTTACAGTAGTACTATAGTAGGATCCAGAAATGATCTACCCGTCCCACAATTGGATGGCAAACTATTCTGTAGATTAAAGGGTAATAGCACAGTAATAGTATTCTTTGTGTAGATTGGTATACTCAATCACAATAGTTTAGTAATGACAAAGTCAAAAAAGGCGTTGAGGCAAACCAGTCCAAATATTTAAAAAATATTCAATTTGATCTGTCTGTAGGTAGGTACTTATTGCCTTATATTGGTCATTTACAAATTTTAAATAAAATATTCAAAAATACTGCAATAATTCAAAGAAAATTGCCCCACATTCATAACCCGTTGAGCCATCCAAAACTGATAATCTCTTAGATGGAACAGAAGCAAAACTTGTTCTTAATTGTTACATATTGGAACAAGGACTTCGCACCAACTTACGACCCTCTCCGTGAGACTTTTAAAAAGATCAAAAGTCAAATGTTTCAAAAACCTAACAGGCGTAATAAATAATAACTTCTACGCATACAATTATCTTCCAATCATCAAGAATCGATCGGAACATCCTTAAATATGGAATACATCTTGGCAGAATATAAATAGTCAGTAATAAAGTTCACAACGAATGAGTCAATAAACAAGAGCGGATTTTAATCAGTTTACAAATATCTATTTAATGAATCTCGTAAGGTCAGAGAGGAGATTAATCTTTTGGACGAGTCGGGTACAAAATTTGGTGGATTGCGTAATGGTGAGACAGATGATCAGCGTGCAATAGCGTGGGTATAGGTCCAGCGCCGTGAACCAATGTGACACCTATAAAACACAAGGCCGGGCACTCCTCACGAAACCATTGCGATCGACATGACTTGATTTATTGGCGAGCTGGCTGACTTGCCAATTAGCACTCTTACATCAAACATGCGTAATCTTGTTCTCTTTTAACTTCACATACGGGACACAACTTAACTTAATATCTAGACTAATTCGTTTTCAATCAATAAAAAAATTCATGAATGAATTATTCAATTAAAACATGTTCTACGAAATGGTGTTTTCATCCTCGCAATTTACATAATTATTGTAATTCTACCGATCACAATTTTTTAGACTAAATTACTCTATATTAGACCATAATTTATGTGATTGTTACCGATCATTAAGGTTTAGGGTGGGGCACAAATATGTAGTACCTACTTAGAAGTTGTTAGCAGTTAGAAGGTGGATTGACATGAAGGTTTTTGCTGAAAATTTATAATTTATTTTTTAGATGCCTTAGGAAATATTTAAACCATTTATGCTTCAATTAAAATATTTTCAGGATAATAATCAACATTCCTCACATTCTTTCACAATTTTTTTATTTTTATTTCACGATGCTGGTGAATTTTGCAAATTCAAGAGTTACGCTATAAAAAGTTCTTTTTTATAATGTGTTGTTTGGCATTTTAAAATAATAGTATGATGAGTTACATCGCCTTGATCTATATTAGTATATATATGTAACTCAACTCTAGATTATTTCCTGATTATATATCTTCTATTGTATAAAATCAATAAATTAGAACATTATTAAAGAACTTATTTGGGGCTCTTCAATGATGTCACGGTCTGATAATCCGCATTCCATTATTTCACTATTATTAGGTATACTAGTAGAATTTCCGGGGCAATAATTTGAGATTTATGTCACATAATTTATAAATTAGTAACTAATATTTTGTAATGGTTATCTACTCGTAAATATTAAAATTTTAAATCTGTTGGGTACTTTAGAAATATGTTCACAATAATAAGAATGCATGAAATATAAAAAAGCCGGAGAGATACTACAAAGATATATTGTACTACGTTTATTCATCACTCATAGAATTATAATACCTATTTTTTGTCAAAACTATTCTGATAATAATTAGAGCTGTGAGGCGTGAAAAACTCAGCATAATTATTAATAGTAGCAATTATTTCTAAAGCCGTAACGCTGGGGAAAGGGTGCGTTCCAATAAAAAATGGAGTATTGTTTGTACAGTTTTACACTTTATTTACATTTGCACATAAATATTACTAAAAGGCAGTATTTGAGAATCTAATATCTTATATCACAATGTTCCATTGGTTGGAAGGTATTATTGACTAATGTTCAGAGTACGTTGTATTACGCGGTATGATGGGTGCCCGCTTACTGGGACTTGGAGGGGTTGGCGGCGATGTAGGCGAGGCTGCGGAGGATGGCCTCGGGGATGGGGTGGGGGGTGGGGATGGCGTTACCCTGGAACAATAACATTACATATTGTAACACATTAACATTATATACAGGAGACACGTGATGTAAAGGTAAGTTGTATGGGCACTTTGCCGACTCCAAGTTAAGAGTGTATACAATAATGATACAGCTAAAAATGTTGTATCAAACATTTGGTTGCTTGGGGATTTATTATAAAGCTGTTCAATGCTGTGTTGTATACAACTTACGTATACAGCAACTAAGGAAGATTCTTATTTTGAACGAATCACCGTACAAATGTGTCCGATATAAATGTGCACCTCTCAATTGACCACTCTATGTTGATTAATTACATAATTATACAAGTCCAACAATACAGTGTATAATGAAGTAGCGCTTACAGTGGGCTGGAATCCGTTCTCGTCAGCGACGTAGGAAATCTCGACAATTTGACCGTCGGGGGCGGTGTATCTGAAGGAGCCGGAGGCAGCCAAGGCAGCCTCGTTGGGGCCAACAGCCTTCAGGGCACCAGACTCCTGGGCAGCGATACCGTTGTCAGTTTCGTAGCTAAAACAAAAAGAAACATTAAAAATTCACCCACTACCCTGCAAATTAATCAAAATAAACTTTTAGTAAGTGTACTTACGCGAACGCGTAGGAACCTTCAGGGTTGATCTCGTTGTCGTAACGGAGGATGTTGGCGTTTTGTTCGTTACCGTTGTAGGTGACCTTGGGAACCACGGGGGCGTAAGTGGGGGCGATGGGGGCGAAAGTGCTGGGCGCGAAAGTCAGGGGAGCGGGGGTGGAAGACCCGTATTGACGGAAGGGCACGGGGGTGGGGTACTTCCTCTGGAAGGGCTTGTATACGCTGGGGTTGTACGCGCCGGGGCTGTATGCGCCGGGCTTGTAGGTGCTGGAGAAGTACTGCGCGCTAGCGGCAGCCACCACGGTCAGGATTACCACCTGTAGCGGACAAAGAAACAGTTACCCAGTTTTTTTCGTTAAAGATTGATTTTACTATTCATTTTTAAAACATGAAAAAAAATATGTTTGTAAAGTCACATTACACTTTAAAGTATATAGGAACATAAAATATTTTTAGGATTTTTACTATATTTTTTTTTGTTCTTTATTAAATCAATTATAAAAAACCTCTTTATTCACAAATATATTCGCAAAAACAAATGTACTCACTGCGAATTTCATTTTTGTAAATCTAGCTCCGTTGGTCTAGTTCGAATGTGGATATGAAATCCGCTCAAGCTTATATATATCACTCTAGGAACCACCCACTTTACACGTCAAACTGCTTAAACTGCAATAATATTTAAATAATTTGACGCCAGACTAGAAATTGTTTTATAAATAACACTTGAACTATCCATCCGCGATGGTGGCAAAGCTTGGTAAGGTCATTACCGACTTAAACATTGGTCAGGACACTACGGATAGACAATGGTGGATGGTGAGAGCTTATAGAAACTCGTATTAAAGGAGAATTTAGGTCAATTGTATAGATTCAAAAATAAGTAAATAAAAATTTAACGTATTTAAATTAATCATTATTATAAAACTTTAATCGAATAAATTGGTTAAAAAATAATGAATAAAATAACTTACATTTAATTTATATTATTAATTATTATAAATAATATTTTCAATTACTTAATTATATAAAAGACATAAAAATCAGTACCTAATTTGTCGTAACTATTTTACTGTTTGTTTAAATTACAACAATTAATTACATTTTTTATAAGCTAGCCGCATTGTCAAAGTTTTCAGCCTACAGTAGAAACCGAAATTTTGGTATGGATTTTAATAAGCATAAGTTAGGTAAGGGAAAAATTATTTATTACTTAACTATTAGTAAAAAAGTTATAACCATTAATAAGTATGGAATTCATTTTATGAATATACCACGGTCAACAGAATTGAGAAATTTGGGCAAATAAACTAACCATTCAATAATTGTAACATTACTAGAATATGCTTTCAAAAATAAAATAAACTCGCGATATTTGGGGAGCGATGAGTTTAATACGAATTTGTAAAAAATCAGTAAAATTACATTATTTAATTGAATAGCACAGATATAACCAGCTTTTGATTGCGAACTGACAAAGGGTACATACCTATATGGTTCTGTTTGAGTAAAAAAAAGGTTTCAATATGTGTAATACATAACTTATAAAGTTTCACTGCAATTTCTACACCAAGTATGCTTAAATACTACCAATTTCTATTTATACTTACAATCAGATATCTATCTATCAATCCCGTTATAAATTGAATCAGTCAAACACCTGACGGCCCGTATCATTGTTATTTTTATGTTAAAACAATTAAAATTAAATATATTTATTTTACACAAATACTTGCCAAAATACATTTGTATGATTACAGAATATACGAATATTAATATTACATTTGAATTATACATTTGATTAATTATATTACAATTACACTGAGATACCTAATACATTACAACAATAATGTATTAGGTATTGTCTCTGCTAAAATTACTACTACGTTTAATTGCTGAACTTATAGTATTATCATCATGCATCGCTTTACCAAATCAGGTAAAGTTGAAATGCGACGCTAATATAAATATATAGTACATTGTACATATATGGACAAACGCTTGCAATCGATTACTATCATTTTTTTTTTAAACATCATTTCCGTAAAATGAAACAAAACACTGCTATTCTATAACTATGTGAATAGTTTAGATTTTTATTTATATTTAAATTATATCGTAACATAAATCTCGTTGAAGTCTAATGTATTGAGGTTTTTTTACCTTTTTTTCCAAAGAGAACGTTATGCACTGTACATACAGTAATGCCCAATGGGATCTCTAAGCTTCTTCCTATACCAAAGTTACCTATAATTCGATTTCAATCATGTATAAGAAAATTAATTGCGGTATCTCTTACAACAATGGCAGAAACTACAACCCATCCTTCACAACTAGATTCAGATATTCATGTAATATGTAAATTAAATAGTATAGTTAACTATAAAATACTAGACTATTTAAGTCGAGTATTTATTTAGGTCGAGACTATTATATATTATTTACTTGTATGTAACAATATCTCGACCTTGTCAGAATGATGAGACAACAGAAGTGATGGTTCTCAAAATTACTCAAAGTGACCAATATTTTAATAAAATTAGATCCTTAAAATGTCAATGGCTCCTACTTGAAATCCTTGTGTCACTCTTATTCAGGCATGAATTTTAAACTGTAGATGTATTCTGTGACTGTAGCCAAATTATCATATTCTTTAAAAATAATGCCAATGCGTTTGACATTCATGTGAAGTAGTTTTATGTTATATTAATCCTGTTTTTTATATAGGTAATCTAATTTTTAAATAGACATAAATCAACATAATTGTAATTATTAATCTTGATTACGATAGCCATTTCGTACCATTCAAAAAAGGTTTTTTCAAAAGCGTATGTGTGTTTGTTGTAGACATTTTGTTTTAGGGCCCTAAAATTTGAAGAACCTAACTAAAACCTTGTCATAATGTGGGAAAAGCCTCGATCATTCCTTATAGTTACAGAAAAAAAAAACTAAAATAGTAAAACTACAAATTTAATATAATGTAGCAAATTATCTTTTGTAGTAATTTTTCAAAAAGATTATAAGTGTAATCTCGCACGCACCTCTGAACTATACCAAATTAAAATGCCAACAATGATCAATAAATTGAAAATATCTGATGTAAATAGTATTCAAATATCCTAATTTTAAGACGATAACCGTCATCTAATAGAATCTTCATCACCAACCGTTTTATTGTATTTTCTAATGGGGCTTACACACTACGGTATATACTCGTAGATAGTAGCTACCAAAGTACAAATAAAAGAGCTCACTAAATGCTAAGGAACTAGAATAAAGATAAAGAAACAGTTAATTGGTTTTTCAGGTAAATTAGGATTCATGAATTTGTATGTTATTACCCATCAAGTATTTTGGTAATATTACTTAACTATTGGCGCCCTCACTGCGTTCGGGCGCCAAACCCCGTCTCGGGACTAAATAAGTTACTTTCACCCCTAGGGTAACAATGTACTATTATAAACTGAATTACCTACCTAAAAATAATAATAGTACATTGTTACCCTAGGGGTGAAAGTAACTTATTTAGTCCCGAGACGGGGTTTGGCGCCCGAACGCAGTGAGGGCGCCAATAGTTCGAGGGACTAATTAGGATTCAGCTAATAAGTATATCTTAAACTAGCTGTGCCTGTGACTTCGTCTACGTGGAATAGTTATTTTGGGCATTAATTATTTCATTATCTTGAACCTTTTTCGCAGCGCACGCAACGGAAGCCCTCAAAGATGAATAATTTTCCCCGTTTTTTCCACATTTTCCATTGTTTCTTCGTTCCTATTAGTTGCAGCGTGATATTATATCGCCTAAAGCCTTTCTCGATAACTGGGCTATCCAACACAAAAATAATTTTTCAATTCGCACCAGTAGTTCCTGAGATTAGCGCGTTCAAACAAACAAACTCTTCAGCTTTATAATATTAGTATAGATTCATATTATATTGTTTTATTATTGATCTCCCTATTTTGTTACGAGATATCACAGTCACTACTGTGATTGTCTTATGTACATACTATTAGCATATATTTGCTCATTCTAATAATTAGGTACTATTAGACACTCACATAGCTTGAAAATAAATGTAGTGTGAAGGGACCTTATGTTTTATTGTTTACATTAAAATACTCGGTGTGATTTTATGACCGAAAATCTTCACTATGATTTCGTTACTGGGTTTTATGATACTAAAAATTTGATCTAATTTTATAATTCGTAAATAAATATTCAGAACAATTATTTCGACAGGTCAATACCAAAAGTAGAAATCCTCGGCCACACCTTGCATACAATCACATTATAAAGTGGCTTCATGTCAATAATGTATTGCTCTAATAAAGATAATATCTAACATCCAATCTCTTTTCCTACATTTTTTACAAAAGATTTTAATATTTTAATTACGTGTATACTTTAAATCCATAACAGAAAACGTTTCAGCAGTTTAAATTATTTTTGACTCTTTATTTAAACGCTCATAACGCAAAAACGGCTGAACGGATCATCTTGATTTTTGGTATAGATAGATAGATAGATACTTTATTAAAACACGACATATGAAAAACATTACAAAAAACATAGGAATTAAAATTAGCGTCTTAATTGGTGACCTTATCGCTAAGAGTGATCTCTTGCAGGCAACCAATCTGGCAGGTATATAATCTTCAAATTAAATGAGTAGGACGAGGTGCTTAAGATATAAAATAAAATAATAAAAAATAAATCAAACGGTTTATACTACTTACATATTATGCATAAACATAAACAAATAATACAATGATATATGTATACATACGTAATAATATAAGAGACAAAATAAAAAACTACTTATGTCAGAACCAAAGAAGATAAATACAATTTCTTTACATTGTTTTTGAAGACATCTAGTGATGGTGTTTTCCTAATATCTAGCGGCAAAGCGTTCCACAGTTTCACGGCGTGCGCAGAGAAAGAACTATTATAGTGGTATGTACTCGTATGTAGGTAGTATGAGGTCTTAGAAGAGTCATGGACTTTTTATCTCAAAATAATGCGAGCGAAGCTGCGGGCGTCCACTAGTCTATAAAAACAAAGAAACATACTCGCACAAACTTTTTTATTAAACTCTTATATTTTATTCTGAAAAGTGTCAAATTTGTACCTATTCCTCGCTAGTTTCTTTGATCTCCTTGAACTTTAATTTAACGGTTCTTACGACGAGGCTTCGTTGGTTTCTTCTAGGTGAGCACGCTACATCGCAGACTGCAACGTTGTTTAATAGACGGTGAGTTGTAGTCAAGCGTGATTATGTTCCATCAAAAAAAACCTTCAATCTTTAAGAATATCTAGCGCTACCAGTTTTACCCTCTTTTTATAAAACATGATACAAAGCCACTTATCTGTTAACTAGTGGGTGACCGCGGCTTTGCTCGCGTTAAGTATTGATAATCAATTAAAATTTTATACAATTGAGCAACACCTTTTTTACTCCCTAAGCAAAGCAACTTATGTGTTAACTAATGGTGACCGCGGATTTGCTCGCGTTAAGTAGTAATATTATCATTAAAAAGTTCATACAATTGTGCAACCTATTCTTTACCCCCTAAGTAAAGCCACTTACGTGTTAACTAGTGGGTAACCTCGGCTATGCTTGCCTTAAGTAGTATTATAATCAATTAAAATTTTATACAATTGTGCAATCCTTTCTTTAACCCGTAGGACGAAGAATTTCTAAAATGCTACCATCAATCAGTCGAGTCCATCAATCTTCCATCAATATATCGAAAGTTTTATAACTTATCTCTTGTGAAATTTATTAGTTTATATAGTAAACCGCGCGTCAAAACTTAAGAGATCTATAAAGTGCGGCAAAATAAACGAAAATATATCTCTAGTTGTATGGGTTGTAAACACAATACGTATTGTACATAATATATACATGTTTATAGGTAGTTGTGCTCACAAGTCATAAACAAAAAGCTCACTTTTCTTTTGTTTTTTTTTATTTTCTTCGGTATGTTTAATATTTTTTTGTATATGTAAATACTGTCTCAAAATTAATCTAAGATGAATAATGAGCATAAACAGGGAATGACAATTGTAAATTGTTAGCGGGTGCGGTTATTGTCAATCAAATTATGTAAGTTTGTTTTAGCCTACTGCGGCGCATTATACCTTTTTTTTTAAAATCACTGAAATGAAATCACACGTACTTTGAATTATTTCTGAAACTTAACTTCGATTACGGATATGCGTGTGTGTAGTTTAGATGACAAGTCAATTTTATTTAGCACTATCGACCTAATCTTTCATATAGTAACTGTGTTTGTGTGTGTTAACTGTTGCTTACAAAACTGACACTGACACTGATCTGACACCAAAGTTAGCCACACTCATACGAACTTACGTTTGCCTAATTTTATGTTTTTATTGCAACGGGAATAAAACATTTTACTACGTAGGTTTTTGTATGCATGCAAGTTGAAACATCTTTTGTGTGAAAACTAATTTGTAATACTTTTCTGAACTGATTTCTAACGATCAATGTGCAACCTGAGTTGTAATATGTATGTAAAATTATATAATAAATACGTAAGTTGATAAGAGTGAAAAAATAGTATTGTAAACCATATACCTACTTGATAAAGCTTTATTATTAAAATTTTATATCTTACCTATCGTATGTATATGTATATTGTTTTTTTTTTGAACCCAATAAACGTTTTTGTATTGTATTTGTATTGTATTGTAGTAGGCTGTTAATTAGTAGATATCATATTGTCAATGATAGTATGTCCATATAAATAGCATATTGTTATTTATTGCTTGTTTATGACAGTGGCATTATTAGATGTCCAACATTAATTACCATGGTCATAAGTTTATTGCTGTAAATATTTTTTGATTAGTCAATAATATTTTGTAATATGGCTTATCTAGCGAATTTGTTTTTTTACTACCCTTTGTATAATAAATCAAACCCTCTTCTCCTTTTTCATTCTTTCTTCGACATAACTAAATTAGAGCATACACGAATAGTATTCATTCACTAATACAAATATTAACGAATTATGATTGTGAAAAGAAAACAGGTATTAAGGAAACGATTTTTAATAATAAATAATAACGGTTACATATCAATCGTGAGACGCATTCAATGGTTTTCTACCTATATATTTAGTAAGGTATTCCTTAATTTACTTCTTCTGTTGCTGAGAACCGTTCTTCGCGATGTAGTCGAGAGCTCGCAGGATGTACTCCGGAATCGGGTGAGGAGTGGGGATGGCGTCTCCCTGTAAAATACAGTAATCATTCATTAACACGTGTAAAAGGTGCGTAAAAACATATTGTGTTTAAAAAAGTTTGTGATTCTTAGCGTTGTTTCTCTTCCACGCCGTAACAGTACGATGAATGTAATTTTTGTTAGTACCATGGGTTTAGTTAAAATAAATAAATATATAAATATTCCGGGGCATTGCACACAACGCCATCTAGCCCCACATTAAGCAAACGCTTGTGTCGAGGGTACTAGGTAACGGATTTACTACTTTTATACTTTTTTTAGGTAAATACATGCCTACTTATTATACATACAAACATTGTTATTACTAGATTTTTATTAGACTTCAAGAAGGAAGTTATCGATTCTAGGGTAGTTAAACAGTCCGTCAAACAATACTGTTACTCATTTAGAAGCGATTGTTGTTTGTCTAGACAAAATTTGGATTCATAGATTTTATTATGGTATTTATAAAAGTCTGCTTAGTATGGAGCTAGATGTCGCTATGTCAAATGTTCAGAAATAATACATTTACATATAATACAGTTTTATATAGTACCTACGACACAAGCGTTTGCTTAGTGTGGGGCTAGATAGCGCTGTGTGCAATGTCCCGGAATATTTATAAATATTTATATTTATTACCTGAGGCTGGAATCCGTTCTCGTCAGCGATGTAAGTGATGGCAACCACCTGTCCTTCAGGGGAGGTGTATGCGTAGTTCCCCTGGATGACGTCGGGACGGACGGGGGGATTACCTGCGAAGTCGCGGGGCGTGCCTACAGCCTCGGCAGCGATACCGTTGTCGGTTTGGTAACTGGGATTAAAAATATATTTTCAGATTTCATGCTTGATCAGGTACATTATTAAGTTTGTGTAATTTGATATAGGAGAAATAATATATAATGCAACTTTTGACTTTTCAGTGATTTATCCTAATGTCTCGTAGATAGTAGGTAGAACAAGGATATGCGTAGCGTAATCTGTGGTCAATGTAAGATGATGCCTTTTCAAAGATCACTTATTCAAAACGCCAGAAAAGAAGTTTGCAATACAACTAATGATAGGCTCATATGAAATTTAATTGTAATAAATCTATGCAAATCATTATTTTAAGTCATTCCTCATTTTGTTGCAAGCATTGCCAATACCCATTGAGCGATACGATTCGTACAATTATGTTTCTATTCAATTCACATAAAATTTCAACTTACGCATATCTGAAGGCTCCATCGGGGCTGATGTCATTTTCGTAGCTAACAATGCTGGCTGCGGCTTCACTGCCACGGTTCACGAGAGGAACTGCTGAAGGACGAGGAGGCAGTGGAGCGGCCACGGGGGGCAGGGAAGGTGACACCACTGGCAGAGGAATCCTGGTCGGCTGCACACGGTACTGCTGGTACTGACCAGGGTTGTACCGACCAGGGTTGTAACGGCTAGGTTGCGGTGTCGAATACTGGAACTGGGCTGCTGATACAGCCAGAACAGCTGCGAATACCACCTTTTAGGAAAAAAGAAATTTGGTGTTGTACATATTTATATTGTATAGATTTTTTTTTGGTAACTGTGTGTGGAATTGAGTTATTTATTTAATTATTTATATGGAAAAATCTTTATACTTGTGCACGGTACTTACAAATGATTTCATTTTAGTTGTCGTTTGGCTGTTTGATAAATGATGCTCATCTCGGATATTCTTTTTACTTTTATACTGATCCACCGATTATTTTTACGCAATACGGCATTGATATTGTCATCCATTTGCATCTTAGTATATTAATTAATAATTTATCTGACATCGCTTGTAAGCTATTCAAATACATATTAGTGTAAAATATGAAAATAGCAAATTGTATGTATTAAAAATTTCTATTTCTAAAAGTGTGTCCCTTGTTCCATAAGTGATCGACTTACGTAAATCAATAAAAGATTCGGTGTTTCGTAAAAATAACATTAATTTTGAATCGTAATGGTGTTTTTATGTCTCGTTAAGGTCGTGAATTCTTCTAATTTATGGGTCGTTATGAGAATATTTTTGGAACTAAGCCAAATGCTTTGGTTTGTTAGATCTTACGAGATTTACTTTGGTAAAGTATAACTTTCAAAAAGTTAATATCAAATCATGTATTCCAATCTGAAAATAATTATATTGTAAAAATATTTGTTATTTTCCCTACGTGACATACCCACACCTACTCAAAATGTAAAACGTTCTTGACATGTACCTTGTAATAATATTTTCATAAAAATGATAAGGTAAAGATCTTCATCTTATTGTGTTCAAGTGACTCAGAACAGGATATAGGTACATTAAGTCTGTCTTGGCTCCGATGTGTTGGACAAAAAAGTAAAAATGATCATAAAATTCCGTACAACGTTGACCTCACAGGGATATCCAACGAAATAATTCGCAACAAGACATGGTAAATACTTTATTCAGCTCGCCCTTGTCGACATAAAGCTTTGCAGTGCCTACGCTGAGCTTAAAATATGTCATACGGTTTCATTTCTTCGTGTGTAGAATTAATTAAATCCGGCAATTTATTGTTGGCAGTGTTTATTTATTTGGCTCCGAGGACGGGCAAATGGCGCCCTACAGGTCGGAATCCGTTTTCGTCGGCTGTGTAGTCTACTCTGTATGTGACTCCATCAGGTCCCACGTATTCGTAGAAGCCCCGGACCCTGGTACCAGCTCCAGCGGCTGAAGGTTCCACGGCTCCCTGCTCCTCAGCAGCGATACCATTGTCAGTTTGGTACGCGTAGTGGTAACTGTTTGAGTTTACATCGTTTTCTTGGCGCACAATATTGGCTGCCTTATCATTGTTGTAAACGGTTCTAGCCACTACAACTGGGGCTGCAGTGGAGTAGGCGAATGGCCTCGCAGTGGTGGAATATACAGCTGGACTAGGGGTAGAGTACACTATCGGACGGTATGTGGTAGCGAATGGGCGATAGGTCACAGATTGCGCTGATGCCGCTGGGACAATGTTGACACTAAAACAAAAAAATTCAAAATAAGAGAATAATAAAGACAAAAAGATATCATAAAAGATGTAAAACATAAGATTACGCTCAATTAATATGGTTTAATGATAGAATTGATAGGCGTTATGTATTTCATACATCTTTCAATGCTAATGTAGTATCATTAATAAAAAGAAACGAAAGCCAAATGCACAAATTTTCGTAATGCACACAATTTTATTTATGTTTATTTATCATGATCGTAAAACGTAGGATTTTATGGAATGACGGAAAAAAGAAGATTTTATGAATCACACTTTGATAAAGTAGCAAGACGACCTAACGCTTCTTTCAAAAACCGCAAATTACTTTAGGCGCCAACATATTTTCCTCTAATCATAAGGTAAATTCTTAAAAGCCATGACAACAAGAAATCTGAGTTTGTATGAAAGATGTTAGTTTTGTATTTAATTTTGTTATTTCCTCAAAAACGACTGAATGAATTTACAATAACGTTTATTGTACCTATATAGCTTACACGTAAGATTTGGTTACTTCATTTTGATTAGATTTATAGTAAGTGTATTTTGCCACCAGAATACCTGATTAACACCAAATTTCTTTAAAAAATATAGAAATTGATAATAAACAATAAAAATACATTCTTACCTGTCTCCATAAGTGACAAAAGGTGCCAGCAGGTCTCTGTTAAGCGCCTGTACATTTGTGTCGTAGATAGTCCCGAACTTGCTATTCCTTTGCGCCAGGCTGTAATATCTACCGTTAAGGGGAGATTCGTAGTCATGGTAATACTTGCCACCTCCGTGCACTTCTGGATGGTAGCTACCATCATCCAGGGCGTAAGTGGAAGCTACTGCTAGGAGCAGAACGGCAATCTAAAACACGAAAATTTTGTAACATATTTAAACGTCAGCATTGGTGTTTGAGAATATTAAAAGAACAGATTTTTTGGTTGAGCACGTCTCTATATACGTATAATTTCTTTTATTGCCACTTTCACGTTAAATTTTCACTAACTCACCGATATCGTTTTCATGGTTACACGTAACCTATAACTAAACCTAACAATATCTAATAATAGAATGATAGGCCCAACCGCCCAACGTTTCTTTTTATACGACCATCAAATTCTAAAATGGAGTATTTATTGCAACAATACAATATAATCTGTCTCGGAGCAAATGCTAATTTCCATGTAGTGATTGCCTTGGGTGCGACTTATTTGGGCGCAAGAGTGATATAATACTTTGCCTGTCAAAGCGTATCCTTGTACCTGTATACTTTTATGGAAAAGAAGCTACTTTGCCTCCTACCTACATTCGATAGTTCGATACTTCTATCTATATTCCTTGATGCCATAATGTATCAAGTAGGAGGTGATATACATTTTACAAAGTGTTAATTTTTATGAGGCAGTCTAATTGACAACTTAGGACAAAGGAATCTCTCTATACTAATAAAAAGTTATTTGTTAAATAGTAGCTTTTTTTTTAAAACAACAAACAGTTCAACATTAATTTGATCACTTATTTTTAGATAACAAAGCTTTGAATCCAATATCTTTTTATAAAACCAATTAAAATATATCACTTTATACATTCTGTTGGCGTTAATAGATAAGTTGTTTATAGGCTTGAATGGTCTATGATTCTAAGAACGAATAAGAAAATTTAATTAAAGACATCTTATCACGCTCTAAGTATGGGTTAAGTAAAGTAAGTAATGAATTAGCATTTATTGGCAACGGTAATAAAATAGTATAGCACTTAAATAGTAATAGTAGATTCATACTAATTCGATTCTATGGATTCGACTCCTAGGCAAACATGCAACATCTTAGACTACAGTGGTGCTTAACATCAGGCAGGCTGTAGTCAACCGTTGGCCTATTCCGTGTAAAAAAAAAACATACGAATTGTATATCAGCTATCTACTTTCTGCGCCATACAACGTTAGTCATTTAATTGTTATTTCGATACAAATCACGTTACGTTAATTGTAAATTTTAACATTGCAAAATTAATCTGAAATCAATAGTCAAATTTATATTTTTTATGTTTACAAATCTTTATAATTTTATTACCACTCATACCCATGTACACATATGAATAACAAAGTAAGCTTATAATCTCTTTCCGAAGGCCTAAAATAACATGAAGGGTTTATGACCTCTGTGATTCATCAGATTACAATGTTTATTTGATCCAATCGAAGGGTCAAAGAAAGGAAAATGATGATACATTTTAAATTGATCGAAGTGAAAAGTCAATGGCCTCTCATGTTTAAACCTTTTTCAACCTTCGATGCAAAAGGAGCGGTCTGGATTTGATGTGTTTGTGTATTTTTAAGCATGAGGTTTTCTAACATCTAGATGGATGAAGCTATTATTGTAAGCAGAACCTTTATTAAAAAAATGAAATCAAAGTTTCTACTTCTAACTACTACAAAATACAACATCAGGTTAAGCAAAAAAAAAGACCAAATGCTTTTAAGGTCACTACGAGAGGACCTTGGAGCAATTATTATTAAATTATAGTTTATTTGAAAAAAAATGGGGTACCTTTAAAATTGTAATTATTTTAACGGTATTAATTATTATAACGGTTAAATTAAATCAAAGGAAACAACACACATGACTTCAAAAGTATATTATTATTTAACCATAAATACAATTTTGACTTATTTTACGAATCTAACCTAAATATCTGTGATATTTTACAATGAAGATAAATCTTTGCGAACTTAAAGCTACTAGTTTTATACAAGAACCAATCCAATGATTATAATATTAATCAATTTAAAGATTAGCCGTATCTAATAAAATCACATTTGCCACTAGATTCAATTATATGGTCATTTTTCGTAACACAATTAATCCGTGTACGCCGACGCAGCTTTACATATTATACAGAGTTACAAGCAATACATAAATAATAAACGACCATTTTTTTTTAATTGACCGACATTTTAAATAATTATAATCAGTAGTCTTTCAAACATCAAAACAAAGAAACGACACTTAATGTTCTAGGAGTCCGTAAAAAACAGCTATTTCATGTAAAAAGTTCGTCGACCTGAGATGATCTCTAACAGTAAACGTTATTTTTTCATTTCATCAATACGTCGTCGAATAAAAGCAATATCTTAATGCACTAAAACCACAACGGTGCGTATCAAGTACTAGTAAGTCTGTTACTATATTCACTTTTACATAACACTGGTTTCCAAATGATACGTCTTCAATTTTGCACACGATATGATCTGGGATTCGAGGGTCAGATACCATATGTATACGTAGGTGGAATCAGATAACTCTTACACATTCAAGTAAAATTATTGAGCTTCTCAATTACATTTCGTGGCGCCAACACTTTCTTTACTCTTCCTTTTTCATAACTAAAGGTGCAAAAACCTCAGTGACTCCGTGTCTTAAGTGTTACAAATTGATCGTATTAACTTTTACAAAAATAATTTATATTATTAGAATGTTTTTTTTTTTTTAAGCGCTGAGTCCAGAATTAAGGTTTTTTGCAAAACTTATCCAAATAAGTATTTTGAAAATAAATACATACTAATAGTATGGATTTTCGCACCTACGTGATCCGTAATCTAATCGGTAAAGTGCCGTGGGCGAATTCCACAAGATGCAGGGTCAAATCTTGCCGATTGTTATTATTTTTGCTCATTATCACAAATTAAAAAAATTTGAGCTACATTTTATTTTCAAGTAATATATTTACAAAATCTCATATCCACATTCAAAAGTAATAAGCGGTCTGAACTACGTTAGTAACAATGTTATTTAAATTCCATTTTTATAACTATTCTACTTAAAGTCGTTCCTCCGTTCCTCATAATCTTCAGCCCTTGTCAACCCATTGCTGGGTATAGGCCTCCTCCAACAAAAATAATCACACAATTAATCACTCTTTTTATATTACTACTGCATATACATAAATCTACGTGCCCTTTTCGGTGAATTGGCTACTCTAAATATTATCTCAAGATGTTTTGACGTTTCTTTCACAGAAACTTTTAATACTTCATAATTAGATTTCCTGCCTTTTTTTACTCAAGTTAAATCCGGCTAATTAGTTACGTGAATCACCATCAACTTCGACGACTCTGACGAATACTTCGTATTCTAGCTTCAGTTTCTTCGTGATGGAATCTGAGAGGAGCTTACTTCCTCTGAAGCTGTAGTAGGTACCGTAGTTCTCACTGTCAGGCACGTTGATTGTAGGTGGATATCTGAAGAAAAAACATTATTTTATTATCTCTGAAACATTCTTATCAAAATGTACAATCATTTTTCAGAATAACCTATTATTAAGCACAGCTATGTATTATTCTAAGGTTTCATGTAATCGTTTGTGTAAATAAATAATTTGAATTTGAATTAAAGGCAAACTTCCATGTTTTATTAATGTCATATAAGAGTGACTATTGTATCGACGAACTAATGTTTGCACAAATTGCGAAAAATAATATTATCTTAGGTACAGTAAAA
Organism: Macaria liturata; assembly: GCA_964023185.1. Taxonomy (NCBI): domain Eukaryota; kingdom Metazoa; phylum Arthropoda; class Insecta; order Lepidoptera; family Geometridae; genus Macaria; species Macaria liturata. Next base: position 2,083,838 of record OZ026811.1, on the reverse strand, counting down.
TCTTTTTAATGAATACATAAATCATTTACAAACTTTGATTTATATAATAATGATTAAATAATACATAAATCATTTACAAACTTATCAAGCTAATTTAGGCTATTGATCCATCGTTAGATAATTGGGAAACCAGTATCACTTCACTTTGTGTAAAAAATAATGACATTGTGCAATGAAGTTACTAAGGAGCCCTAAGGAATATGTAGTGTATATAGTAATTAATAAGTAATACTTACTGAGTAGTGAACTCCGGCTTTGTGTTATTTGGCATTATATACTTGCACTTGACCGCAATATCTTTGTCAGCGTACACCTTCTTGTAATGGTTGACACTACTATCGTAGTTCTCGGCAAAGTTGTCCAGGGACACATACTTGTCGACCAGCGACTTGATTACTTTGTGGATGTAGGGGTAGCGTTCTGCGTAAGTTTTTTTGATATAGTGGTATGTCCTGGGTGGTGGGTCAGGACCGAAGGGTCCAGGTGGGCCCGGAGGTCCGGGAGGTCCAGGGGGTCCGTTGGGGCCGTTTGGTCCGTTAGGGCCGTTGGGGCCACCGGGGCCGTCTCCACCACCATCACCGTTCCCGCCGTAACCCCCATTCCCACCAAAGCCTCCGTTTCCTCCGAAACCACCATTGGGCCCTACTTGGTGGATATATCTGTTCCCATCATCGATGTAAGGGTACAATCTGTCCTTGAACTGCTGGTATATGTACACGTATTTACCCTCGTCGCCAGGTATATACTTCCCCTCTGTTAGTGGACGGTAATATTTTCCATCGTCGTAGACCTTGTATTTTTTTGGATTATATTTACCGTCGTCGTAAGGAGAACATTGTATCAAAGCTAGCAAAGACACCAGCGTAGCCTGAAATAAAAGACAGTAATAAATTGTTAGATTAAATAAACAATTGAATTTAATAAAAAAAGTATAGAAGGCGGTATAAAGAAACAATAGAAACCGCTCAATATTATTATCACACACTTGCAAAAACATGTAATATAAACAGGTCATCGCTGCTTCATTGCATTGGCCAGTTCAACAATCATTCAACAAGTCTAGCTACATTCCAGCCTAGACTGTCACTTGTCACCAATCTAGCTCCTACATATATAACACATGTAAACCTATTACCATTTTATCGGATGGACATTGCACACAGTTTTACATATCACCCGTTATACTTCTTGAAACGTATTCAAATTCAAACTTTAATTTACATACTTAAAATAATGTTGAAAACAAAAGAATACTTACGAATTTCAGGTATCGAAGCATTTTTCCCGATTTTCTTCAAACTAGCTGTAGCATGCACCGTGGTAGACTTAACACCCTGTTGACGGCGCAGATTTTGTTTGTGATCTGAAACTAGATCAAAACATATGCTAACTTATTGCGTTTAGGAAACAAATAAGGACTGTCAATATCATTTTATTCTTCTCTGACATTTAATTAACATTTAAAACTGTAATAAATTGTATTTTAAACATACCAAAAAGTGGAACAGAATCCTTAAATCAAGGCGCGACGAGGTCAGGCAGATGGATTAACATATCTTACAATATTTTATAGTTCCGCTGCGATCCTATCGATAAATTATTCACTGCAAGTCTAATCTTGAGTTTTTTGTATCGATTTAATAAGTTGGAGCGCGTGCGGTATCTCTGTAGCAGTATCGAGACGACCGACTTGCAAGAGAGTCGTAATCATCTTTGGGAATGTTTGAAGATCCACTTCACACATCGATTTGCATAAAACAAAAATGATTAAAATGCAACAATATTATATGCCGACTGCGTTCCGAGAACCTTATTCCATTTACATCGAGATGGTTCACTTACCTGCCTCGGGTGACATACAAACTCAACTCTTCTCTTTGTACATGTCAAAACACCTATTCTAGTCTAGATTATTTAAATACGAAAATGACTGTTTCGTAAAATATGCGGTCGACGAGAATATAAAGATAATTTTGAAGATTATTGGATGCAGAATATATCCACGCAGAATGCGGTAGAATAAAAAGAATAAAGGTCATACGCTACCTAAAATGTATCAAACGAATTAGGATAGTTAGCCACTGCCAAAAGATAAGTTTCAAAATATATACTTTTTTTTTAATTTTGACTAATTCCGTGCATTTTGCAGCGGAGCATGACCTGAGTGGATATTAAAGTATAAGTATAAACACTGCCATGTTTCGTACGTTGTTTTGAACAAATATATCTATAATAAAAAATAAATAACTAAAAATATGTCCATAACAAAATGCTATAGAATAGCTCTTACCAACATTTTATTACTCTACATAATTGATGTACATGCATATACACACATTGATAAAACTTTGACTAGTTTTAGCTGAAATAATTATATAAATAAACATAAAATACATGTACTTATATAAAATCTGAATGAAGACATAAATTGTTAGCAGATAATAAAATATGATGTTAGATATGCGGAAGAAAAAATGAGAACAAAATGTTTTAACCGACTTCAAAATAAGGTTATCAAGTTTTCTGCAAGTTATTTTTGTAATGCTTACTTTTCGTAGAAGTATAAGTAAAATACAACGAGTTAAGTTTAAAATGATACAAATATATGTATCACGTTATTGATTTAAGATCAATTTATTGTTAAGAACAATAAATACAAGATGATCATCAAAATGTCTCACTAATTAGCATGTTTATGGCTTTTATGGAGTTTATGTTCTGTTTAGACAAAAAAAACAATAAAGTTACCTACTTTATGTTTCTTTATTTATATAAGATTCAGTATGTAAGTAATTTATTTACCTGCATTCTTCCGATAAAATACTAAAAAAATATGAATGGTGAAACTTTAGCAAAATAATAGTAAAGCTGTGACTTTTTAAAACGCTAGAAATGTTATCTAACAAACGTTACTGATATATCATTTAAAAATAATAATAATAAACGTTTTTGTAAGTATTTATAACAAATAAGAAATAAGTACTAAATTAATAGGCACCCTGTGTGTATGTAATTACTCGCTCCATAACGTGTATTGTGTAAACATACAAACTGTTAGATTTGTGTAATGTGGTCCAGTAAATAATGCACAAAACATATGCCCAAAATACATTTAATATTGCTGCTTTAAAAATTAAACTAAATGTTACAAGATTAGTCATCCAATTTAGATTATGCAAAATTAATAAATCACCCATAAAAATAATTAAAGGTGGGGTGGGTCACTGCGAATCAATAATCTTTAATATGCAAAATCATAAATTTTGTAATTAAAAAATTTAATTTAAGAGCTCCGGTTTTGTGCTTACTTATTCATATTGATAAGCAATTATAAAGTTTGTTATACACGTGGAATGTTTTAGAAACCATAACAATAGTACACTTATAAAGTATAATATATCCGTTATCACGTCCCACGACACAAGCCTTTGCTTAGTGTGGGGCTAGATGGCGCTGTGTGTTGGCCCAGATTATTATTTATTTATTTACAATAAATGAATTGGATTTGTTTCTAATGATTTTAACCAAAATCTTATAATGATCACATCAAGTTCACAATAACTTATTTTTTTAACAACAGCTATAGTTTCTATACTAAAAAGATAATACATAAAATAATTCAATACTAGTATTTAAACTTTATAGCTTATCAAATATATTATTTAATTAATTCATCTATTGGAAATAATTAAGCGAATACTAGTGCAAGTAACTGTTTTTATCGATGTAGTAAAGAATAACAAAAGGTTTAGAAGCAAGTAGAAATATATATCATGTAACTGACGTATGTAAATAAGTTTAGTCAATCATGCTTTAATACTTAACTTAAATTTTCTAAAGACAAGCAAAGCATGAATCTGTAAATATATATAATTTTCTATCTTTTGTTATTTTACTTATTTATCTACCATATAATAACTGGCGCTTCGGTCGCGACACGCAAACCGAACAAAACTTTAATTGGACTAAGAAGATATTTGCTCAAATGCGTCTTTACAATACGATTTTACCAAAGATGCTCTATATAAAAAGAACAAACAATATAAGTACCTTATTTTTCTCTGCAGTTTAGCTACGATTTGCACGAGGAGGTCGACGGCCAGGATCGTGAGGGCACCTTGCAATTTTCACCAAATTTGGCCACTCGCCTCTTCACCCGACCCGTTTGGTATGTTACCTCGATTACGGTTTTTACGGTTTTATACCACTGAAGGAAACAATAAAGGAATGTAATGACACATTCCTCAGGAATCTCTTTCGATGCTGCGTTCAATAAATTTTAGGAATTAGAGTGTGAATCAAATCTCAGTGTTATTATGTTATTGTAAACGGATGCTGAGGGACTCATGATCAAGTTTCCGGAAATCACATCATTTTATGCTTATTGTTTCCCTGAATGCGTCAAGTTGAATTGCTTAGAATGAATCGATGTAAATGTAAATGTTGCATGCTTTGTATCACAAATGACATCAAACTAGCTTAGGGAATGAATTTGTAATTGACTAGCAATCTTTTAAAATAAAATATCCCATAGTTTTTTTTTTTTTGTCAACAGAAAATAATTATTCTTAATCTTAGTGTAAGATTTGAAGACTTCACCCTTTCTGATATAAACAACACGAAGAAACTTAAAAACAATAAAAACAAAATGAAAAATCTAAAATGAATAATTTTAGATTATTTTTAACTTGTTTTAGAAACTGATGTTAACGCTAAGGCAAATAAATAAAAATCTTACGTATCGTTGACTTAAGATGTTGATTTACGTAAATACTTGGGTAAAATCGATTAAATAGAAGAGTAAGTATTCACTTATGTAATAACTAGTAGACGCCCGCGGTGCTGCTTGCATTAATTTGAGATAAAAAATTAACCTATGACACTCCTAAGACCTCATACTACCTACATCCCAAAAATCATGATGCTCCGTTCAGCCGTATTTGCGTGATGAACGTTTAAATAAACAGACAAACAGATAGAAAATATAAAAACTGCGAAAACGTGATTCATTATCGATTTAATTGGAACCTATAAATATAACGTGTTGTCCAACCTACGAAAGCACCCTTAAATAAAATAAAATAGCCTTTTATTGCCCAGAAACAAGATAATTAAAAAAAAAACTTAAAATTAAATTAGTTTTAAAATATCGCTAGAATAAAATAGTTATAATCGAAAGTACCCTTACTGAGTATTAATAACACATATATTATATACAAATGCCGCATGCATATGTATACAAATGCCGCAGTTTCATGATTCACTGGCGCTAATATAAAATTTGAATCTCGAGTAAGTAAGAGTCGATACAGATTTAACATTCCTTCACCAAATAAAATTAGCATATCCTTTTTCGAGAAATGTTATAAATGATGTAGGTACCTAACTTTGATTGAGGGAAAATACCATAAGGTACTTTCATACGAATTTGGCAAATCCTGTTTGCAAATCGGAATGTGGGCGAATCCGATGATAAAAATAAGAACTATAACAGTGACCAAAGGTAGGTATTCGCAAACAAATATTCTTGAATTAAAAACAAAGCTTGTAAAGAACATAAAACGAATATGCCATAATAGCAATACTATATTCCTAATGACGCATGATAATAGGCATCGATCAAATGAAGTAGTTTCAAAATAAATACAAAACCCGTATACTTAGAGCTACTGACTGGAATGACCATCATCTCAAATTTCATTATTTGAATAATACAAAGTACAGTAACATCTGAATTAATAATGAACAGGTTTCCTATAAGTACTTATTTATGAATGACTACAACTGTAATAAATGATAATTAGTTTATTTTTACGTTATGAAAATAATGTTTTAATTTACGCAGAGCAATTTTCCATCAAATCTAAATCACGGAGTAGGTAGTCGAAGTATGTAGTTTTGTTCATTTGTTAGGTACATTTTCATTTCCCTTCGATCAACAAACATTACGTCGCGACGTTTCTTCAGTGTTATATATTTGCCAGAATTTACTTTTCTTGTGGTCAAATTAATATTATATTAGATCTGAATATCAGAGTGGCAAATGGCTTTAAAATAACCAGCTATTTTTACTGTCATATCAAGCATAATTTTACAGAGAAAGATGTTATAAAATACTTTACATTGGTGGATTTCAGATTATTTTAAGCCAATTACTCAAATTTACCGATGCATTAACTGATATTTTGCTGTGAACCCGGTTCTAATCTTTACTTGCACCTAAATTAAGTTTTTCATCATGTTCCATGACTTATTAAAGGATGACCCAAGAAGAGGTTTTTTATCTGGTTATTTTAAAGAGTTTCATCTTCCTGATAATTTAGCATCCTCGAATAAATTAGTATACCTATCTAAAAGTATACCTTAAAGGGCGTTACCAATTTCAGGCAAAAATTGTAAACGTAATTTTGGAATTTAATTTTTAAATTACCAATGAATCACATTTTCCACAACCAAATTGCACAATACAAAACACGATTGACGAATAGGTAGCTTCTTTATTTAACTTAAAAATTGTACAGGTAACAGACCATATCTTATTTCAGGTACGAGTAGTATGTCTATCAGACTAGGTGGTGTTTATTGAGGTAAATGTGCGCCGGAGGCCACGAATCCGTTCTCGTCGGCGGTATAGTCTACTCTGTAGGTGATACCGTCGGGAGCGACGAACTCGTAGAATCCTCTGACTCTGATGCCGTCGTTTTCGTTGTCGATCCTCTCAACCTTGCCGGATTCCTCGGCAAGGATCTTGTTCTCGGTCTCGTAGAGGTAGTGGTAACCGTCGGGGAGGACATCGTTGTCGTAACGGATCAGACCGAATTTGTACTGGTAGTCCCCAGCGTTGCCCTTGGTAAGGCTGGTGGTGGGGTACTTGGTAGGGGCGGGGAGACTGGCGGTCGCGCCGAAACCGCTGGCACCAGTCTGACCGCTTCCGGAGCCCTTGTTGCCGGTGTACAGACCACCAGCGCCAGAGCCGCTGTTACCACTGGAATCAAAATTATAATTCTATTAACAATTCATGTACATAATATCTGTCATTCTGTCGCTTTCAGCGATAAAGCCGCCGCTTGTGGCTCTAGTTTAGATATAATTTGTTTTATGTACGTACTGCATTTTTTAAGTTATGTGTCAACAATAACGATTTTATCCATCTATATGTATATCTGTCATTATCATGGATGTGTTCTTCTTAGGTTGCTGGTCTATTAGTCTTCATTTAAAACACAAAGCAGCGATGGGTCATAATTATGTATGGTATTGTTGTAGTATACGTTAATTGCTATCGCCAAACAACGCTGATGGCATTCGTTAGTGGCAAGTAATTATGAAAAAAGGTTTTCAAATATTATATTTGTTTCTAGAACCTACGAGTAAGAAAATAAAATTCGCATATACAATTTTAATAATGCTTTATATAGCTTGAATATGTTGCTCCATCTATGATATTGATCTTTGATGTAGAACATAGATTATTTTATCTTGATTAAAATAGTTAGCAAGAATTTCGGCAGATGGCATTTTATATATTTTTGTGGTCGAACCAGTTTGTTCGAACTCCCGCCGCCGGGTTGATAAAAAAATACACAGTTTAATGAAAATACAATGTACTAAACATAGATGGAGCTTTATATAACTCAGTGGTTAAGAACTTTTACTTTTGGAAAATTGTAAAGAAAACGTCGGTTTTTCAAAGGTTCTGTTACGAGTGAATTAACTTTCTGATAGTAGTTGTCAGATATTCTTTAAGGTCAATAAAGTGAAGTAAGGTAAGGTTTATCTATGGGGTGAACGGGTAAGAAAAGTGGTAAAAATGGCCGCCCTAAGGGCCTCATGGCTTAGCGACTGGCTTTTTGTAAAAACGTAGAACAGTAAGTTACTTACGGAGGAAATCCACTGCCACCGGGCTTGTATTTGCCTGCGTCGGTAGCTTCGGGCGTGTATCCGCTGCCGGGGCCGCCGGGGCCGCCGGGCCCGCCGCGAGTGCCTGATCCGGTGTAGAAGCCGCCAGCGCCGCCGCGGTCGCCGCGGTCACCGCTGGTATGGTGGAATGGCACTTTATTGGCAATGTTAATAGATAGACAAATATTTTCGTTGATTAAAAATATACTAGAAAGTACTGCAAATAAGTTCCAGTTGTAGCACTACTTTTAGTTTTTGTTTTTGTTGTTATTTTTATAATGCGTGTCTCTTTTATAACACGCTAGAAAACAAATTTTTAATGCTCCTAAATGCTTATAAGGTTCATAAACTCGCGGACACGCGTTGATGTCTTTTGTTTGACATACCTACCTATGCGCGTCCAATGATGTACTTAACTTGCTCAACTAAAGGTGTATTCCATCAATACTTTCGTAAAAATAAATTTGTAAGACGAGCAAGCTATTTATAGAAGGTAAACAAAACGCTTGCTCATTTCATTCGTATTATATGTGACTATTATATTGTGCTTTCATACAAGAATAACCAACATAAATCAAAATTACTATGAGTATTAGAATTTATCAATAACAGATGTTATTTATGTCATTGTTGTTTACTTAAGAATAAGCTAATTAATGTGCTGATAGATGAGTAAAGTTATGTGTACAAACGACAAATATTTTATGTTTTCAACACGCCCACAAGTACATATTTACCTAAAATAACTGGACTGTTGCTACCTAATTCCTTGAAAATGTATTTTATAATTCAATTAATTATAAATTTCTTGCACCTACGCATTGATTAAATATTTAACATACAAATAATTAATATCATCCGTTTGGAACCGGCTTTTGAAGATGGACCCATAAATTATTTTTAATGTCCTTAAATGGCCTTATTTTTAACGACTGAGCTGTAAAACAGGTATTATATTTCAAAATTTAAATGCTTAAGCATTCAAAAAAATTAAAAAAACAAGTAGATTACATATTACTAGATCATAGTCACATCATCAGCTTTTTCCAACCTAGATTTTAACAAAGCTTAGGACAAGATATTAACGCAGTAGCGTATTGTGAGTACCAGTGGCGACCCTCGAGTTTACCTGGGATAGTAAATATCTTACCAAATTTCGTTTTTTGAACGTGATGAAGTTAAAGACGTAGAAACATACATATGTACACACGCACAAACTTTTACCACGATACTTTTACCTTTTGTTTAGGCCTATCAAGAGTTTTGAAAGCAACCTCTACTTTATCCTTTGTATACGAATAGATTTATGTATCTTACGACTACTACCTATCTATTATAGTGAAAATATTTGAATATCTATTGTTTATGTATCATAGCGAATTACAATAAAAATTATTTCTAACGAGAATTTTCAAACCACGAAAATTTTGTACACACAAACAAATATCTGTCCTTTTAAATTATGCAATTCTTGATTTAATATATTTTTACCGGTGCTACAAGACATTTGGCCTTTTTGCCTCAAACCAGTTTTACGGGAAAATATAAAAGCTTCTATTGCAGCCTTGACACTTTGTTTAGCTCTTCACATGACCTAATTAGGTATAACATCCGAGAGAATTAACGTAATTTACGCATAAAATGTGACATTTTCAAAGCTCTCTTCCGTGATAATAATCGAAATCTATATTATCTACTTGGCAACAGATGTATCCTGTTCTATTATACGAATAGCTCAAATACATCAATATTACTGCAACTCTTTTGAAATGCGATTTTCTATATATCAATAAATTTATAAAGTATATAAAATACACCGTTATATCATTGATTGTATATGTTCATTTTCAGGAATATAATGTAATCTTTGTCAGTAACTTTTTAAAGAATATAGCAAAAATTGGGAAGATTAACTAAGAGCTATGAAGTTTACGAGAAAACTTAACTAATTAACCCGTGGAAGGATCTAGGCGTCCAACACGTTGTACTTGTTCAAAATAGTTCCCTAATGGGGAGGAACTTATCAATGTATACTTTTCTTGATTGAAATGACTGATACCCACTATCACTTTACTTAAGCATGCCACTACAAATACACGTACTTGTAACGGCCAGAGTCATCAGGGACGTAACGGCCAGAGTTGTCAGCCCTAGGGTTGTAACGGCCAGGCTCGTAGCGAGCGGGGTCGTAACGCACGGGCTGGTAGCGGGGGTACACAGTGGTGGGCCGGAACAGGGGCTGAGGAGTCGTGGCTTTGAACACTGAGGGGAAGCTGGAAATAATTAAATAACATCTGTTTATGCTTGATGGACAGGCGTTTGATTGTACCTGAATTGATACTGTATTTGAAGGTGGATCATGACTGAACTGAAATGGAACTGAATCTATACAGAGACTATCAAAACACTTACACTATTATTAATACACTATTATAATTTATTTATTATTTAATTACGAAACTTCTTGCTTGCAAAATGTTTTATCCAAAATCATTGCAATCATCATCCAAAAATGTAAAAATATTTTTATCATTTTATAATAGGTAAGCAATAGATCGATAATGATATAATTACTTACGCAGGTAGGTCAGCCGCAAGGGCTCCTGCCAGAGACAGACAAACAACCTGTAATGACACAATTTATAATTATATATTTTATATTATATTTTATTATTTGTTTTGTTGTTTACGAGAATCTCACTGTGAAAACATTATTAAGCAAAATACCCACTGATTGTCTAAAATAGTGATTGTAAAAGAAAAATAAGTAATTTCATTCACTTATTTCACTATACATTTACCTATGACAATACAACTCTAAAAAGAAAACTCATTATGTGTTCGAAGGCTTAAAATTTTATTGATTCCGTTGCTGTTATGATTGTAAAATATGAAAACCATATTATATTACATGAACTGTATAAATTTGAATATCAAAAGCTTCACACTTTAATTATTTACTTAGGCCGAATCAAAAGCTCGTAAATCAAATGGACTGATATTAAATTTGAATATCACTGTGTTACAATGCTTAATGTTCAGAAAATACATATATCAATAATATTTTTAAGTAATCGACTTTTTAAGTAAACTGGGCCTCACAGTTGAAAACTTCAGGAGTTGTGTTTTTACAGGAACGGCGGTAGGTAAGTAAAAATCAGCAATTTAAGTAGATATTCCTTAATAAAAACAGTTCAGCACTATCCACATGATATTAACAATGAATAAATATTTCCTATCATTCAAACAAGCAAAATACAAAAAAAAATACAAATAAGCTATTTAGCTAAATATATTTTGGCTACTTACCAAAAGCAGCCGCATTTCCGTTGTTATCATGTGCGGATTACAGCATGAATGTAGTCACCTGTCCACCGATGCCTATTTATACCTTTTTAAACTAATTTTACAATGTTCCTCGACGTGGATCTCCTCATTTATAATGTCTGCTTTGACGTTAGTACGGACACTGTTTCTCAATTTTAGGTGTCGGTGATAAATTGATCTCTAGGTGGTTTGACATCAGACTTGAAAGATTTAAAATATACATTTTTGTAGCGGTGCCTCGCGATGTTGTCTTCATTATTCCGGAATAATGCTTATAAAAGCAGCTTTTTTAATTCAGACCAATCTATTAAACTTCAGTCTCATTTATCTTTCTCTATACCAAGATTTATCCGAATCGGTTCTGCCGTTATAGCGTGAAGAAGTAACATAATAGACGAACACGCAGTTGCCAACGTATTTGCCCTTATGTTATAACTGTGATAGAGTTAGTAAGATTAAATATTTATTTCACAGATCGTGATCGTGATGTTATTTTTAAAAATAAAGTGTAACTTGTGTTACTGTCCAGGTTCTTTCTTACAGCATACAGGAATACTTGAATATACCAAAATTTACACTTTTACTTTCATATAATGGTATAATAAATATTTTCATCAATCATATCGACCTCCTTGAGTCGCATTCTTCATTGCTGAGGCTCGTACATTATACAGGATATATTCCTTGCGGGAGTTTTCTTATAAACCTTGACCATAAGAAATGTTTTGTAGAGGCACCGGTTTCACTTCTACAATTACGATTACGATTTTTCACGATGTAATTATATTTATTGGTAAGGGTGAATAACAAATCATTGGTCTCAGGAATTGAATAAGACCAAATCACCACACCACATATAAATTTAACCAAAATAATTTTTAAATTTTATGTAAATTTTATTTTGCCAATCAGTTAACGTCTCACTAATTACAATGTAATGTACGAATTAAACCCTTGATATGGAAATGTATTTGAACTCAGACTCCATCACTAATAAATAATAATTTTAGAAATAAAAGTTTGAGATCCACATCTGTGTCAGTAATTAATGCACACATCTAAATAAAATTCAAGTGATCTTTACAGTTTAGTTACCTAATCTTAACTATATTCACAACTTCATGGTAATAATAGCAGATCCATGGTCAAAAGTTATGCCATCAAACAATTATTAATTAGGTATAAGAAACAAAAGAAACACTTTGATTTATGAAAATAATTGTAAAATTACATAATCTTGAGCTAAGTTGGGGAAATTTTCTGCCATGTCAGAGGCCCTTAGGGTGACTTGATAAACTCTCGACACCAGAGTTGGCCACTCTCATTCGATAAGAAGAAGAAGAATAATATAATATAATTCATATTATATTATTACAGTTGACCGGATATTCATAAAGCATAATTAATAGTACTATCAATCAACTCATGGATCAGATAGAAACAGTAGACCAAAATCAGTGCACTGTTTGGAGAGCTATATTGCAACAGAGACGCAGGTCCTCCTATGGATAAAGTATGCACTACCAACGCAGGTGGCACATGCAAAGAGAGGCATATGCCAAGCAGTGGGATAGAGAAAGCTGTAGATGATGATGATAAAACAGATGCGTCAATATTTAACACCCCTTTTTGAGGGTTTAAAATTACTGTTATTGATGGAAATAATATCAATGCTATATATTTATTTGCATAAATAAGTATCGTCACACCATATTCTTATGAATATGGATTTACTAATCTTCTACTATTGCTAAATTTTAATGATGTGATATAATTAAGCAAATATTCAAATAGAACAAAAATGTCCGCAAACATCCGTGCTACAAGGAAATTAAAATAGATTTATGGACACTATCATCTGTCCCTTAAATGCTATCTATTTTTAAAATAAACATTTAATGTGAGGTTCTAAAACGGGTATTCTGACAACTAAGTTACCTAAGATGGGTTTAAGAAATATGGGGTAGCAACACTAGTAACCTTCTTATGATTGGGTTAATACATTATTTAACTTACTCATGTCTCAAATAAACTCAGTTTAATTTTTGTTTTTGCATTTTAGTGATAAATGTAAGCATTTACAGTTAAATGAAATTTTATTACTCAATTCCTGCGTAACATTAATTTTAAAATGGCATTTTGGTGTTTTGGTACATATATTTTTGTATATAATTATAAGCCATTGCTTTTATTCCTCGTTTTCATTACTTTACACTCGCGCAAGAATTCTTTTTCTTCTTGTCGAATGAGAGTGGCCAACTCTTTTGTCGAGGGTTTATCAAGCCGACCTAAGGGTCTCTGACATGGTAAGAAAAAAGTAAACAGAAAGACAAGATTATATTGTATCGTAGTTATTTAAGTTTCACACCAACACGCTTACTTTATCGCCACGCAGCATCTTCATTATGACTAAATTATTGTTTGACAATAAACTAATATTTTTACGATGACAACCTTCAGAAGTAAGATGGTAATTTTAAATTGAAACAAATTAACTGGTTGTGTTTATAGCTTGACAGTAGACATCCTCGGGAGCAAATATCTAATTGACAGTTGTAAGTGGGCAGTTCGTAACTAGTTTCTAAGCATTTACACTATGAAACGTAGTTAGATGGCGTAAATACTCAAATATAATTGTTATTAAGATGATGTTATGATTATTGATATGCAGAGACAACACCCTACATTTAAATGAGTCATGTCGGATAGAATTTAATACAAATGGCATGATTTCTTTTTTGTTAGCGTTCCTTTGTTATGAAATGTCAAAGTTTGAATAAATGCATCACTTTGCAATAAAAATAAAATAATATGATAGTGACGTGTGAACAAACTATAGTCAATTCCAGTGTTAATGAAAGTTATAAATAAATTTAAAACATAATATATATTTCTTAAGTAATACTTAAAATTACTCAAAAACTGTACCCCTACCCACCTCAGTAAAATAAACGGAATTTCGATAGAGGATGGAAGTAGCACAGCCAATGTTTCCCAGGTTTTTTCTGGTGAAAATTATGCCGCGTTAGATTCCCTACTACGTGACCATTCTCTAATATTGTATTACATATCGAGTGAATCGGTTCTTACTGGGTAAGCACGTTCCATCCTAGACCGTAATGATTGCTTACCATCAGGCGAATTACGGTCAAGTACAAAACCATTTCTTGTAAAAAAAAAAATTAAACACGCTGCAACATTTTGCTGCTTCGATACATCTGATCTTGTCTTATCACAAGACGGCTGAAACTAACGTTGCCCTCCAGAAATTGTATTAAAATATTGACAATGATGATCTTTTATTTATATATATCACTATTATGTGCCCGGTCCCATTATATATTATTCTTAACTAGAAATCTAATGTCGCTGGTGACTGGAAAATAAATGATACCTAAGATTAGAATTTAAATGGATTTCTTTTCTGTGTGTTCCGCCTGATTATGACTCATTTCAATAACAATTTATTTAAGAGGTATCAAGTTTACACTATTACAACATTTGATAAAGCATAAAGCCACTTGAGTAGTTAAATAAATTCATTCAATACAATTATAATATTGTTACTGGCGCGGCAATTATACAAATACAAACTAAACTTGCATCATTTGTGGTTGTAAAATTAACATGTAGATGATAGGTTGTGTGCATTGATGAGTATTTAATATTATTACTAGATATCAGTCATACAAACACTATGATTTTAGGGTACTAATAAAATAAAATGCTAAATAAATAAATATTTCGGGACATTGCACACAGCGCCATCTAGCCCCACACTAAGCAAACGCTTGTGTCGTGGGTACTAGATAACGGATATAATACTTATATAGTTTTCTTTTGTAAATACATACTTATTATACATACAAACAACCAGACTCAACACAAGAAATTATACATTTTTAAAATGCATAAATACTTGTGTCAGGCGGGAAGCGAATCCGCAACCCCTAGATTAGAAGGCAGAGCCACTACCAACAATACATAATATTTGTTCTGCTCTACTAAATAATTCTTCGTTAAGCTAAAATTAATGGTTAAACGAACTTAACTTAAGTGAAGTTCGATCATAATTATACGAGACGACGTTACATGCGCAGCTGGAGCTAACAATAGCTTATTTGAGAAAAAAAAATACAGATTGAAGAATAAGTTACAAATATAAATTTGTATTACAAGGGATCAACTTATCACATTTTGTAATTAAAATTGACTCTGTGAAAATATTTTACTGTCATATGCTCTGCTGTAATGAGGCGCTTATATATTTTGGCGACTATAAATGATTTACATGACCCTATTCGTTATACAATTACAAAGAAAAGTCAGCTGCAACTTGCAGTTGATAATCTATGCCCTTATTGTAACAGAACTAGCATCAATAATTGATTTCTTAGCAGTTAAAATATAGTTACTTTTTGGTGAAGTAACACATAAAGCTTCTGCAGGGCAGATTGCCTCTCTATGAGGAAAGAGTCTTGTAGGTTTAGGTATGACCCTATTTGGGACCGATGTCTTAATCAAGACACTAATATGTATGCCTATCCTCAAATCACTTACATTAATATCAGTTAAACATATTGAGGATAGCGTCTGCCTGCACCCGCTGTGCAGTTGAAAAATGTAAGTAGGTACAGCTACTATTTGGTCTGAATGCTGATCTTTACTATAATGGGTAGGTAGGTAGGATATCAGGTTGGTGGTATACTTTAGGAAGACGATCTGTTTCTGTAAGCTTCTTTCATGAATCGTATGATTCAATCATCATGAGTAGTACATTTATTTAACTTGTATAAATGTGATTCTGCTTGATCATTAGCCAAAAAATCTAAGATTAAGATTACTTGCATTATAATAAAAAAATATACATATTATGTTTTCTTACAGCAAAGTCTTAACAGTAACATTATATTGTTTAAACGAGCTTTCAGCTAGTGCCTATGTTATTATATTAATAGCAGCACTAGATAAAAAAGGATTGTCTGTATCTTTATACCTTTTGTTAAAAAATATTAAAAATATTAGAGTAAACCGTTGCCCAAACGGAATAAGAGTCCTGATAGACGATAATAATAATGGAATTTCTGGGTTCAAGTAGATTAACTAACCAAGAGAAAAAGACATGAAAGTAGATAACATGGCTTAATAGGCAAAAATGAAACGATCATTATGCCGCTGGCGAAAATTACGTGAAAATAATAAGTTGTAACTTCCAGTCTATTGTGAATGCATCCGTATTATAGGCTACAGAAACTCATTCCTAGCATATGCCCATATTATATTCCATTTTGTTTTAAGCCGTGTGGCAAATAAACCAATGTCAGGTACCTTAAAATTTTAGTAAATTTATCAAATATGTATGTAATAGTAAGTTAGTAGTAGTAATCTCAACATTTATGTTTAAATGCTTCGACCTCTTAATCTATGAGTCTTATAATATGTCACACAAAAATTAAAGAATTTTCTTTAATCACACTACTGTCAGATTGTTCTGACCACATGTATACTTCAATGCCTCAAGATGTCGATCATCGTATTATAAAGATTTTATTTACTGAATACTTTGTTGTACTTCGCATCATTTCAAAATCCACTGACTCGTTTCCCTTAACCAATTTATCAGAAAGACACATGAGAAACTCACAAAAATAACCATATACCAATAAGTATTGGATTATATCTATTTTAAACATTGTTTTCTCTCGTAATCAATTTGGGATTAAATTTGCGTAATAACTGCATATATGTGCAAATAGCGCAGAGCTACAAATTTATCGACCTATTTCTCTAAATGAAATATGTCTGCTCAAGGAGTTTCAGACATTTCTCTGCCGGTAAATTTAGAATAACATTTTGTGAAGTTGTCTCAAAGCCATAAACTGAAAACTGAAGTGAGTTTCAGTTATTTATAACAAGTTTATTGTTTTAAAAGTGCTTTCTGAGCAGGTATTGTGAGTAAATTATGCCTAACATGGCATGTAAATATACAACCAAAAAATAGGACCTCATAGGTTTAATTAGTTTTATAAAAACTACAGGCATTTGTGATGAAACTGAAAGTAAAATCAAGAATGAAACTCGTAAGTTAAATCTTAAAATACCAATCTAGGTATTCATTACCAGAATTGTGTACTAATGGGTACTAAAAAGTACGCGTTTTGGAGGTCAATTATAGTTATACGGCAATTTTTAAGTAGCAATCGGCTATCCGTCCGAATATCCTTCGTTTCAAATCGATCAGAATATATGAATTCGTTGTCACATCTTAATTTTCAAATTAATCTTAAGGTCAGGCCTTCTTGGGATCAGAAAAAAATAACCCAGTATAAACTGATCCGGCACACTGGGCTACATTCAATTAACACACAACTAAAATTAATATACTGTAATTAAATTAATGAACGACCTCTATTGTCTCTTGCGAGGCCCGGTCTCGTCCCAGTAGCTGGGAACAGGTGGCTCAAGGTTGGTTGCCATCTACTGGACTGGGTTGGCCCAGGTTTGGTTTGTACTTTGTTTTATTGGTACCCTGTTTGGGTGCTTTGGTCAGTTGAAACTTAGAATGGACTTACTGCAGTTGTGTTTCTAGCTTTTCTTAAGGACGACTTCTTTGAGCAGTTTTAGGGGCTTTTATCAGAGTCATGCCGAATAAAAGATCGTCTCATTTTACGTCAGTAAAAACAGCACTTAATTCTTGCTTCAGTGATATAAATGTGAACTCACGTTCACCTTTTGTATCTTCGAATGGAAACCCAAAGAAGAGCTTATTCAGGATCTCCACCTTTGTTTTAAGTTGTCTTAAACAATGAAGACGCTAAATTAGTTAGTCCAGCAATACGCAATTCTAATTGGTTTCCAATAGATTGTAGCGGAGCTTGATACTTCTCATAAAAAATGAAAAAGCTTTGGCGCTTTAGAGTGGCTGAAATTTTCAGGAAATAAAATTTTCTTTATCCTTTAAGTTAATATTAGTTTTAAATAATTCCTTCCATTAGGACTTTACCCCAAAGTTTAGATAATTCTTCAATAATGTCATGACCTAATATTTCTTCTAAGTGGATCCTCCACGTTTCACGTAGGTATTTCCATCGGTAATGATACTGAAGCAGAAACATCTTGTGCAATATAAGTGCATGGACCTGGCTAGGTGATTGCTTCGATTTGAATTGCTCGCAAACATACCTGGCAGGATAGTTAGGAAGTATTGAGTTAGCTCCAATCTGGTAATCGTTGTCTGACACGTCTTCGTTATACGTGCTCCCCTTATGCCGCTATATATGGGCTGTATATTTGACAACTTGTCATAAGTATTAACATTTTAAAGTCATTGTACGTAATCACGTTACGCCACTAGACTAATTCGTTATCAACCGGGCTCCAATGTCCCGGAGTATAACGCTTCAATGTAGGTACATTGGATGCACTATTGGCCATTAAATTAAATATTTGTTAATTTGCTACGAAGCAGAAACACTTTTAAAGTCATTGTACGTACTCACGTTACGCCACTAGACTAGTTCGTTATCAACCGCGCTCTAATGTCACGGAGTATAACGAGGGTACATTGAATATAGGTACTTTATGCCACTAAATTTATTGATTGTTACTTTGCTATAAAGCAGTAACACTTTTAAAGTCATTGTACGTAATCACGTTACGCCACTAGACTAATTCGTTATCAACCGCGTTCTAATGTCACGGAGTATAACGCCTCAATGTACATTGAATATGGGTAATGGGTGCCACACAATTTAATAATTATTTATTTGCTATAAAGTAGTAACACTTTCGTCACTGTACGTAATCGCGTTACGCCACTAGACTAACTCTTTATCAATCGTGCTTTATTCAACGCCCAATATATACATTTATTGTATGTTGGTATTGTATTCCACTAAACTGAACATTTGCTTATTTCCTATGAAGCAGTACACTTTTAAAGTCATTGTACATAATCACGTTATGCCACTAGACAAGTTTTTTATCAACCGTGCTCAAATAAATATGAATCACAAACAAAATAACCGTTATAGGTTAGAAAATCTAGTTCTTTTTACATTGAATAAATTGTAGAACAATGTATGTAAGAAAATGGTAATAAATAAATTCATATTTTGTTGTATTGTATTTGTAACAAAAACAACAAATATGTCGGTAAATAAAAAAAGATCGTTACAGAAACATTGCTAGAAAAGTCATGTTTCCGATCTACATGACAAAAATGTGGGTATTTCAAAAAAAGATCGTTATATCATTTGTTGAAAAAAAAACTATATTTACGATCTATTCGGTATAGTTTTATAAAATATATAAGATTATACCAAGAAAATGAAAATCGATGATGAATAAATGCAGTAAGATTGCTTTGGTAAGTTAGTAGTTGCACTAACCTTTATCCTTTGAGCTGGTTGATGAATTGCTTAGTTTTTGTACCAAACGTTGAATTTTCGACGTTATTTTAATATTCCGATGCTCCTTTTCCTAATTTACCACTAGAACACATGAAATTAACACTTTTTTCCACGAAAAATTCAAATAGTAAAATTAAACGAAATTTATGATGTTGCGACGCCCGCACACAAGAAATGAATGAGGTTTGACAGGAGGACGGCGCTACAGGCGCGACATTGACAGTGACATTTGTAAAAAGGTTATTTTTGTGTTTTTCTTTTCACAGCTATAAAAAGTGTGACGCCTAGTACATACAGAAGTGAGACTACATAGTTAATAAAGAAATCTCGAGCATGTAACGTCGTCGTAGTATAATTGGTCATAAGCTACTTAACATCTCACTTCTTCATAGTATTTATTACATTGGTATACTAGCTGTGCTCGCGACTTCGTCCGTGTGGAATAGTTATTTTGGGCATCATGTTAATTTTTGCAAACAACCTCTTCAGCTTTATAAATTATAGCTGTTACCCACGACTTGAACCGTTTTCGCAGCGCACGCAACGGAAACCATCAAAGGTGAATAATTTTCCCCGTTTTTTACACATTTACCATTGTTTTTCCGCTTTTATTAGTTGCAGTGTGATGTTAAATAGCTTAAAGCCTTCCTCGATAAATGGTCTATTCAACACAAAAAGATTTTTCAATTCGGACCAATAGTTCCTGAGATTAGCGCGTTCAAACAAACAAACAAACATACAATCAAACAAACTCTTCAGCTTTATAATATTAGTATAGATTTATTGACGCCCGCGGCTTTGCTCGCGTTATTTCGGGATTAAAAGTAGCCTATGACACTTCCGGGGCTTTTTTTCGTGAGTGAGTTGGGACACCTTTGCCCTGGAGTAGGACAGTATAAGGTAAATAAAAAAAAAGTTAATGTTATACTCGTACTAGGGCTACTACAAAAAAAGTAAAAGGCATATTGAAGAAGTGACGTTACCAAATGCTCACATGATTTACTTATCATTTCAGTAGTTATATTTCTATTTGATATTAGTTGATATAGTATAAATACCATAATATACATAGTATACATAGATAAAACATATAGTGTCATTTATTAGCGCATCTTAAGCTTACATTTGATCACATCATGCCTAATGTAGTTAAGTACCTTTGTCAATAATAACCTTTTCAATTAGTATTTGAAAACACCTGTATTGTACATATTTTATGGGAAACAATGATAATCGTAGACTACAATATGAACTATCGTCAGGGAAGCCAAAACACAGCCTAATTGCTTTAGCCCATCTACATTAGCAATTGCAAACCTGTGGCTTGCTATGTTTATTAAAACAGGCTTTTGCAAAGCCACGGACCGTGACGCCTAGCAATATTTTCACAGTGGGCTAAAACATTTATGGAATTATTTTGTAGACAGGCTACTAACTTAAACATAACTTATAATTTAATACCTACTTACATTTTATTCTCCTATTTTCGTTGAAAACAAACTATTGGCCTAGAAGAGCCGGCCTTCTAAGAGAGGGTTCTTCTTCTTATCGAATGAGAGTGGACAACTCTGGTGTCGAGAGTTTATCAAGCCGCCCTAAGGGCCTCTGACATGGCAAGAGAGGGGTGAAATTCCTTGTCTACAACTCGGTCAACACAACAATAGAAGGCACAGCCATACAAAATTATAAGATATAATTTTGCTTAACTGTTTACAAATAAATATACATTTATTCTTATCATATTACGTATGTAATTTAATGTAAGAATAAATAATTTAAACAAAAAAACAGGGAGTAATTCTTAATTCACATTTATTTTGTCATCATTTTGCTACGATGAACATTGCACTTTTCTGTTTTAATTGTCCTTATATCAGCCTTCATCGTGTTCAAATTAATAAGCGTATTTACTTGTTATTCTAGTAGTTTTCGGGCTTGGCGTGAGTGCGGATGTACTCGATGGAGCGGAGGATGGCCTCGGGTACAGGGGGAGCCACGGGCAACAGGTCGCTCTGGAAATAACAATGTCTATATTAGATACTACATTTCAGATGTGAAAGTATTTTTTTCTTTACAATAATACAACATAAAAACAAGAAAAGAAAAACTAAACATACCACTTCTAACTACAACATAAATAGGACACTTAGAAAATCTTTAAAAATACAATATAATTTTTTTTTTTAATGAAATAAGTAACTTATTGTCTTGCAACTAAATAAATACACATACGTAAATACATGCTTCTTTTTCAATATACCTACATGCTAAAAAAAGTGGAATCGTAGACGTAAGTATCCGTTAGATCGTATGAGAGATCTTTATTCAATGGTCAAGAATCAATTTAGGCATTCAGTAAGTTAGCTAGCAAGGTATGTCACATAAAAAGAATAAAATCTCCGTTTTCATTCCCTAACTAAGTACCTAATAATAGTACTAGTCTAGTGGTAGTTATACTAAGTGCGTATATAATAATAATAATATTGGCGGGTGCTGTTCCTCGTCCACAATAACCTGAATTAATACCATGTCTAAAATAGTAATTTTTATACCCTTCCATCCACTCTCTGTAATTTTTGTACCTACTTAATTTTAAGTATTCTATTGTAAAAAGCCCTTTGAGTGTTGGATACGGCCTTAAAAATACCGGGTGTAAGACCCATGATTCTGTAAAGATGAATTTAGCTGTAGTTTTTATAAGGTAGGTACTTGGTTAGTCGTATAAAATGGTTGATCTCTTACCCTGGGCTGGTATCCGTTCTCGTCGGCGATGTAGGTGAACTGCACAGGGGTGCCGTCGGGAGCGGTGTACTGGTAAGATCCTTCGAACACCTGCAACATGAAGTTGTAGTCAAGCGTGAGTCTATCTCATGTAAAAAAAGACTTATACAGTTCGATTAAATGATGGTTCCGAATTGAATTAGGTACGTATCTTCTTATAGAATGAGAGTGGCCAACTCTGGTGTCGAGAGTTTATCAAGCCGAAGAGCCTCTGACATGGCTTAACTAACGACTGCCGTATAAGACAAACCGCCGGGACCTACAATTACAATACAATACAAAATCTTGGTTAAGGTTTATTTCCTATTTTAATGCTATTCTAAGCCCAGTTTTTCCGATCGAATATTGGTTTTTATTAAAAACCGATATTCAGCTAAATGTGGTGGGATGGGAGCCAACCTCTTAAATTTGAAACATGGCTAGGAGGGATGGCACTAGTCCAAGTAGATAGTAGGTAATACTAATATACTCCCCTAAATTATCTCAATCTTAAATAATGTGTTTCAAAATGTGTATAAGCCAGAGACTTAAAAAAAGAATTGGACAATTATGATAAGATGTAAAATTTACCAGAGCTGCGGTGTTGTCTACGTTCTTCAGGGAACCAGTCGCGGAGGCAGCAATGCCGTTGGCAGTTTCGTACCTGAAATATTAAAAAAAATATTAAAATATATCTCATGGTGTCAATTGATTGCAATAATTTAATTATATACTAACAAATTTCTACTAAGTAAGCGTAGTAGATCAGGGTGCATGTATGACTTGCTTCCCACTGCTGAATAGATTTTATTTATGTATTATGTTTCTATATTGTGAATAAAACTTCCACCTAAAATGACAGACTTGAAATAAAGAATAAGTGATTTGAAGCCAAGTATGAGCGTATCAAACATACGGAAGAAGTAATTACTTACACATATTTGAAGCCGTCAGTGGCGACTTCGGACTCAGAGCGCAGGATACCGGCGTTTAAGTCATTTTCGTAGTTGTAGGTCTTAGGGGCGGTGTACACGGGCTTAGCCACGGCGGAGTAGGTCTTGGGGATCACAGGCACAGACTTGACCAGGGGCTCAACAACAACCGCGGCGGCGTCGTACACGGGGGTAGGAGAGACCACGGGCTCAGCAACCAAGGGGGCAGCAACTACTGGAGGAACGACCTCTTGGGCAATCTCAACGGTTCTGGTGTTAATAACGGGAGTAGGGACGACTACATTCTTGTAGGTCTTGACGGGGGCGACGTATTGTCCAGCGTTGTACACGGTCTTGGCCACGGGGGCGACGTACGTGTTGGTGTTGACGGCTTGGCGGTAAGGAGTGTAAGGGGTGGGCTTGTACGAGCCGAAAGGCTTGTAGTCGATGGATGCAGCGCTAGCGGCGCATACGCACAGGGCAAAAACCTGAAAACATATTTTTTTTAATACAAAATAATACTATACGTGACGTCACGTAAAATTTACTAGTGGCAGAGCATCACGATGTTATCCTCATTCATTCTGGATAAAAGATAGCATATGCTATGTTAGCTTGTTTTTTTTAGGATCAAATAAATATCCGTAACTAACAAAATGATTTCAATCAATTCAACGCAGGGAGAAAGTAAAAAAAAAAGTAATAAACCAGAAACACAATTTACATTAACAAAAAACAAGAAGTGTGATAATTTATATAATTTGATATTGAAATTAATGCGTTACTTAATCCAAATAATTTAATTTGCATGATAAGTGGCTTCAGCTATATTTAGCTTCTGACCTAACACTCATTATTAGAGAGCTTATTAAAAACTTACCAAGAATTTCATATTGAGATCTGTGTCTGTCCAATGTTCAGTGGCAAAAGATAACTTCCCATGGATTAGTAATCCTTATATAGATATTGTTTTCGAATTAAAATCTAATATCATATCATAAATCATGAGGGCATTGGACTCGTGATAATGGCCTCGAAAATCTATTATTTGTTGCAGTTACGTGACGAGTCCATAATGCTAATTTTATTATCTCATTATATCATCGACTTAAGTCTTCTTTTTTCGTGAAATTCCTTTCACTTAAGTAATAATATAATATAGAAGTACAAACTGTTCTGTACATCAAAAATTCGATTTATAGTAACTTGTACGTTGTTTTACATTATGTATGTACATACATAGGTATAAATAGGAAGAACTTATATAAAAAAATTCAGATTTAAAGATTTGCTAAGAACTTTTATACTTTGTAGTAGTTAAAAGTAAAATATAAATGTAGTATTTTTTTTAAACATACCTAGTTGTAAGTAAATATGAAAAGTTGCAGAAAATTCAAAATATATTTTGTGACAGAACAGGAGATCTCACAGATTTAAAGAAAATTATATTGGTTTGTTAATCTATTTATATTGTTTCATGCAATATTGGAATGCCATTGCGAAATTTTGTGTGTGTAGCATGGAAATAATATGAGGGAAAGAGAGGGATTAAATAAAAAATCCTTGGTGTGTAGTATAAAAGTGCGTATATTTATCTCTTTTGAAATATAAAACTTGGAATAAAGATTCAATTACGAAACTGCAAAATCTACTTGAATAAGATTTATTTTTTATAAATTATAATAAACATTATCCTAATAAAGAGAGTATCTTTAATTTTATGGCAAGTCAGCCGCGCGCGCCAGGACAGGTCAAAAACAAGTGTACTTAACGTAATATTATAAACATAGTTTTTTTTTTATAAAACTCACACTGAACCCTAAAAACGATTTTGTGTCATTTAAAGTGTGACGACCTGTTAATAAAACCAATCAAAGCTCCTTGTTGGCCTTCGAAAGGAACGTGTGCCTATTTGGTTAAATACAATAATAATGGCAAGCGTTAAACTGATGATACAGGATTGTTGTAACAGACTTTTTTAAAAGATACTCGTAATTTAAAAACGTCTTTTAACAATATATGTGATGGCAACAGTTTTCCTTGGAAGGACCTGGGCGCCCACCACGATGTATCTGCCCTAAAAAACTCCCCTAACGAATTAAATCTGCGAGGATTCACGACCCTCAGTCATGAGAAAATACGACTCAAAGAAATATAAAAGAAGTGATGGCAACATTATCCATTAACAAATTAAAAATACTCCCTCAAAGCATTCTTTTATAATTAAGAATACAAAATGAATAACAGAGAAAGCAATTTATTCACACAATGAGTACCTACCCCGTGTGGATTAATTTTAATTGATGAATGTTATATGTTATAAATTGATTATCAAGTGTTTTTTTTTTTAGTTTTTGATATAGACCGAGTGTGTAATAATTTATTGATTATTTTTTTATGGAAAGCTATGGAGGAGGCTTTTACTGCCCTAGGCGGTCCCTATACTTAAAAAACTAATAATAATAAAGAATTTAAACCACTAACATACCTATATATTTATTTTTATCTTAGTCCACAAACTTCACGAAAACTAAAGCTAATATCGGTATCTTTCTTTTTGTATTCACTATAAGTGGAAGACAAGTTACATCAAAATTTGTTCAGCATTTTTTTAAATAGCCATAATATAATTCTGGAAAGGTCAAGGTTCTGGACATATAAGCAAAAGAAAGTCGTTTTTTTTATTTATAATTGCATTTTATTCGAATAATTCAAAAACTTAACAAAGGGCTCAAAAAACAGAGCCTGAACTTGCTTACCAACTCTCTAATATAAATCATTCATGCATACTCGTATATGTATTATTTACATACAAGCACAAAATTGTATTATATTTTTATAGTTTGTATAATATTAGTAAGACTCTATTTTACACAAATACAATTTCGACAATTAAAAAAAAACACTTCATAAAATAATACCTATATTAGGTATTATTTTATGAAGTTATTTAGTTATTTTTAGGTATTATTTTATAAATCATTTATAGAATTCCTAAAATTATTGCTAGGAGCAGATGTTCTATAAGACAAAAAGAGTAACCAAGACACTAAGTTTAAGTTATTATATTTCATGTATATTTCTGTATTGTGCTGGTGCTTTAATAAAGCGTCTATCTATCTACTCTTTTGGAGCTTCCATAATTTTTTCAAGATTTTTCCACCATGAAATACATTAAAAGCAAATTTCTATAAATCGCTTAATAGGTAGTGTTGTTGCATTACCCGCATTTAAATTTTATGAAGAGTAAATCATTTGGTGGAAATATTCAAAAACACATATTTCTATGTATGTATCTCTTTTTATCAATATCATGTATGTAACAAACTCACTTTTGCTCTCATATAATGGTATGATAACTAATAATACATATTAGTCTGTATATTAAAATACATAATGAAAATAGAGCCTAAAAATATCACTTGATTACACCTGTTGTAAATAAGTCAGAGTGTTTGTGCAGGCGTTATAAAACATATTTTGTTATAAATAGAATTTCTAACTTTTTGAATAAAATTTATATTTTATAAAGTAATTATACTAATTACCACCATATCTCTAAGGTACGGTAGTATCATTATTTTTACTATACGTAGTGTACGTACATACAGTCAAGGGCCATTCCTGTACTGGAAGCAATATTGGCTCTCAAAAAAGTTGTCTATACACACTTTTAGGTCCTTGTTGACTGTTGCTATATTCTTTACTATTTCTTACTAACAAAATACTGATTTGCTTAATCTAAAACTGCATTTCTTTGAAGACAGGCGGTCGAAACTATAAATGAGCCTAATATTTAAACAAAGAAAAGAAGAATAAAAATCCAATAATATGGCACAATAACTTTTATTATTTATTTTTTAAATAAAATATCAATATGTTCCATTAATTTGCTTGTTTCCGTCACAGTTTATCATCAGCATGTCCGTGTTTCGTAGATTTGGAGAGTTAGTAGTTGTCCTTATTGACTGGAGCGTTGGCGCGGATGTATTCCAGGGATTTAAGAATGGCTTCGGGGATAGCAGGAGCCACGGGGAGGACGTCACTCTGAAAAAAAACATGTAATTTAGTTCAAGTTTTGTTGGTCCTTGCCACAGGAGATGTCAGAGCTGGCAGCTATTTCTATCAATGTTTAAGTCTATTCATTCAAAGAGGAAATACCAGCCAGCATCCTGGGATCTTGCCGCGCAGCGACAGTATGGACGGTGTGCTAAGATTTTTGTAAAATTATCAGTGTTTTGTAAGTTTTTTTTCTTCTGTATCTTTAATTAATTTTAGTTTATATGTAAATAAATAATTAAGTACTGGATATTAAACATTTCAATAACTGATTTGCTAACTTGATAATGGAATTAATAGCCACATGGTAAGATTTAAAAAATGAAATTACTTGAGTATTTTTGCAAACAAAACTGTTAGTTTCTTAAGATTTAAACCTAATTCTAAAATAGATTGTTCGAGTAATAATCAAATTAGGTATTCATACAAAAATAACGGATTCAGGAACTAGGCACATAGTACATACGTGATTTTAAGGTTATTTCTGTAACAACAAAATATTAGATTGACAATAGAAGAGGCCTACGGGAGACGCAAGATTGGATCAACGAACGTTATTAGATCAGTTGTAGGATGTTTTTGCAAGCGAAATTAAGGACCTTCTTTTAAACTAAAATTTTAAATAAGTAAAAAATTACCTCGGGGTGGAATCCGTTCTCGTCAGCGGTGTAGTGGACCAGCACTGTCCTGCCTTCGGGGTCAACGTATTTGTAGGATCCCTCGATCACCTGTTGATGTTATAGTTATAAAGAATTATTAAAAGTTGGTAAGTAATTGGTGGCCAAGGACTGGTCACCGTAACGTCGGGTGTCCGGCTGCAAGATGGGTCGACGACATAACATCTGTCGCGGGTCTAACCTGGATGAGGCTGGCTAAAGATCAAAGCTAATAGCATACTATAAGAAAGACCTATACCCAACAATGGGGCAAAACCGGCTGTGGATGATGATGATGAAGTAAAAAAGTTCGTATGAGAGTGGCCATCTTTGGTGTCAGAGTTCCAGAGATGGCCACTATCATGTGTTTGTAATTGGTATCTCCTTAAAGTCTCATAGGGTTACAACTGTATTATTTGTTTATTGATTTACTATTTATATTATGATAATCTATTTAACAAAAAATACTAAATATCAGTGCATTTAGGTAAAACTTATTTAAATAATTACTTAGCGTGTTATCTAAATACAGAGATACTCACGACGACATCTTGGTCTCCAACCTTCCTCAGGGTTCCAGAGGCCTGGGCAGCGATCTTGTTGTCGGTTTCGTACCTGAACAATAACGACAAATAATATTACAATAGAATTACCAAAAACAATGCTATACTCCTTTTTGACAAAAGCATCAAGCATGTGTGCAAAAACGACAATAAACATACCAGTTTACTTGTAAAATATAACAGTACATATAACAATAATTTACTGAACATTGTATAATTATAAATCATAAAATTGATTTGGTGGATACGGAACAAAACTATCAGCAAAATTTTACTTACGCGAAGTTGAAACCGTCGGGGTTGACTTCCGAATCGGAACGAACGACAACAGCGTCAGCTGCCTTGCCAGAATATGACTGATAGGTCTCGGCCTGGTTGTAGGCCTTAGCAGCAGCCACGGGGGCTTCGGCGACGAACTGAGCGGCGGCGTACGCGGTGTTGACGGCGGGGACCACGGGGGTCTGCACGTAGGAAGGAACCACGAAGGCCTTCACCTGCTGAGGCTGGGCCCTCTGGAACTGGCCGAAGGGAGCCACGGTGGCGGCGCTAGCGGCGCACACGCAAAGAGCTAGTACCTACGAACAAATGACACTATTATTACTCATAAATAATGCTAATAGCATGTTATTTTTGGTGGGAAATTTTGCACACCACTTGACAATATTGATCTATATATTTTTGTTCTTAAAATATAGAAAAGTAATGTACCAGGAATTTCATTTTGCTAAGATCTGTGACTGTTCGATATCCAGCAATAACAGGTGCCTATCCCAAATTAGTTAATCCTTTTATATGGAGATCAGATACGTGCAAAAAATATTAAGTCATGGGGCAAATGACCCGTCATGGTGGCCTTGTCGAAAGTTTTAACAAATTTGTGAAGCCGGGTTTTATGTCATCAAATAAAGTTCAATCTTTAATGACCATTGTCTGTTGAACTCCTTCTATGACTTCTTTAAGGTTCCGTATAATTTTTTTATCAATTATTTACAACATACAAAAATATACATACGTTAATTCGCGCTTTTATGAGCTTGTGTCTGTATGATCATAAAGTGAAATGTGTGTATGTTATTATTTATGTAAGTTGTTTTTTTTTTTATAATTGCATATCTATAGTATATTTAGTGAGTTATAGACATCGTGTTTGAGCATGTTTCTTCAAAATATGGAAATCAAAAAAATTAACCATGTCATAAAATAATTTCGCATAAATTAACTATCACAACTAGGAAAATGAGCATGGAATTTTGAGATAATACTAGTTTATGGCATTTTTTCATAGTTTCTAGACCAATTTCCATTTAGATTTTGCATATTATAATGCTGCAAACTCTAAAATCAGGTTCCTTAGTTAGAACAACGCCCAGTTAACGAATATCACATAATGAGTAGATTCTCTGTGGCCTTGACAGACGGGTATTTAATTTTGGGAAACTAGCTATTAGCTCCTCTTCAAAACATCTTTGTATTCAGGGTTACAAGTAACTAATGAAAAACTTTAATTTACCTGTAGACTAATTTGTACTGTGACGTAGTACGTTACTTATCACCTAGGTCTATGTTTATTCTAGATTACCTTGATTTTTGGCGAAGAAAGTTGAGTTCAATTCACAATTCGTTTTTTCCCATCACAGTTGCGTAACATAGTTTCTGTCAACTATATTGATGGGCAAATTTACAACTGCTTTGCGCTTGCGCAGATTTAGATCATATGTGGAATCTGTGGAATCTATACCAATAGCCCAGTATAAAGTCTATCCATCTGAGATTGGGATCCGAAACTAGTTTCGTATTAAATGTCAACTAGTATTATTATCTTCTTCGGAGGTCACCCGGGTCAAATGTCGGCAGACGCCAACCACGCAACAAATTATATTGTACGCATGATTCCACACCTTATCCTATTCATTTTATATCAAACTAATCCATGACATCACCTAGATGTCAATTTTAGGCCACTACTTGTGGGTTAATATCTTCATACTTATAATATAAATGCAAATATATGTAGGTATGTTACTTTCTTTGTTTATTGATCTGTTTATTCTTTTTTTAGCCCACGACAAAGCAATGTATTACCATATTTTTGTTAGTGTGACATACTTTTGACATAAGTGTACCTATTTTAGTAGCCATCGATTGGTAAAACGCCTTAATTAAGGTACATAATTATTGGGATTGGGATGGCAGCCATAAATACGATCATGAAAGTTCCTATTTTTCAAATCAAAACAACTTTGACAAAATTTTAGGCATGTTCATATAAACATGTGTAGATAATGCATAAGTTTAAAAAAATAGGTTAAACGTGTCTAAATAATTATAATCTTGAATTTGTGTCTAAATTATTGAAACTGTGTCCTCTCCGATATGATTATTATTATCATTATTACCTGTGCTAAACATACAAACATTACACTTATCAATCATCAGAATTAAAGTCTTTGACGCTTCTCTTTTAACGTGGAGCAACGAAACATTAAAAATTTAAAGTTGCTGCGCGCGTGACTTTTTATACGAATACTTTAAATTTAATTGTAGCGGTTAAAAAAACGCTTATTGCGCTTTATCTGTTAATCGAATTAAAAATGCTTCTTGTGCTTACTCGCATATATTTATTTGTCTCATTTTATGCGGCAAAAATTTTCATGGTAAATAAATGAATATATTTGTTAAGTGAGCGCGTTGAAGTCTTTTGTTCCAGACATTTGGAAAATCGCGTTATGAATCGTTTTACTTTAAAAGTAACAAAAAATAACTAACAATTTTTTATACTTATTTTAGCAAAGTAATAGGTACATTAAAAAAATCTCTTATCATGGCCCTGACACAATTTTCTGCATCATCATACCACAAAGCAAATTTATTTGATTTTGAGTAGGTACTAAACGATACATATTCTGGTATGAAATCAGCTACATCTAGATTATTTGAAATAACGCCATCTCCTGTAATACATCTAAACCTTAACTTTGATTATATAATATGTTAATAATTGATTAAATTATTGTTTTAGCATTATACAATATCTTGCTGACAACGTAATTCCTTACTATTCCGCTAGATGGACCCAAATGGAATATTTAGATATTTTATTATTCATTGGTTATGAATATTAATAGATTATAAAAAAGTATTTTTATTTTATTACATTTTGATTCTATAATGCTACACTTAATAATGCTTGTGTATTATTGAAAAGACAATATAGATATGATAATAAAATTGATTTCAAGAATCATGACCTTACTCTATGAGTATGTAGTAATACTCAATGCTACCTATTGATAATATTATAACTTCTTAGGC
Organism: Macaria liturata; assembly: GCA_964023185.1. Lineage (NCBI taxonomy): Eukaryota > Metazoa > Arthropoda > Insecta > Lepidoptera > Geometridae > Macaria > Macaria liturata. The sequence goes on along the minus strand of OZ026811.1, from coordinate 2,051,919 downwards.
GTAGTTATCCTTAGATTGTTATAAGTAGGTATTAGTATAGGTATATATAGAAAGTCACAAAATAATTTTGATATATCGTTTATTTACACAAGGTACAAACGTATAAAAATGTGGCAAATATTTGACTACAGAGACACATTGTTGGTGACTGGTCCTTCATTATTTACATTTTTACTCTAGAGTCTCATTGGGGCGATATTGTACTATGATAGTTAATTAACCTACATTTGATGTGAACTTAGCGCCTGTTCTCAGGCTGAGGAGGGGCGGTGGCGAGGTAGGCCAGAGCGCGCTGGATGGCCTCAGGAATGGGAGGAGGAGTGGGAAGGTGGGAGCCAACGGGCTGGTACCCGTTCTCATCAGCCACGTAGCTCAGCTGGATGATGCTTCCATCCTCAGCGGGGTACTGGAACTGTCCTTGGACGTCCAGGGAAGGTTCTTCCGCTCCAGGCACGCTCTTCAGGGATCCCTTTTCTTCAGCCACAATACCATTGCCGGTCTCGTATGAGTACTGGTAAGAGCCGTCGGGGTTGACATCGCTCTCTTGCCTCAGGATGGGGATTACCTCTGTCGGGGCTTGCGGAGCCGCGCAAGCAACCGCCAAGAGTCCGAAGAATACCTGCAATGGTAACATACGAGTATGGGTAATTACAGTGTAATATGTTTTCAATAGGATTTTTCAAGGACTGGGTTAGCAAATGGTTGGGGAAGTTTTTCTGGATGCTTGTCGATCTGATCACTTTCACACCACTATTTTATGCTATTAATCCAGTAAAAATCTCTGGAACATAATGAGTGAAATCCAGGTCCACCAGAACCATAGCACGAACACCTCACTATTTTCTATTTGTTATTTTATTTATGAACCCACTATCACTGGCACTTACAATGGTCTTCATGTTTCTGTTAGAATGTCGGTGAAGGCACTAGACAATGTTGATCTAAGGCTGTATATCGGTATATATACGCACGGGTCAATATGTGCCTACCACCTCTGGACACTCTTGCACCATAGCGCACGTCACAATAAAATCGACAAAATATGTATATGTGAGTCTACGGTATGTAGGGTCATACACACACACACGCGCAACATACTTCTATCCGAGCTTAGTAATTAGCAAATTTACTAAAAATGGCAGCTGTGATGGCCTTTTAGAATCTGATCTTCAGTCTTTCACTTATAACTGTGACTGTTGGTCAGAAATTAGTTGATGTTAATACATATTTTGAAAATAAATATGCTTACATAGGTATTGAATTGTTGGTATTGGTATTTTTAATGTTCTGTTCGAACTTATTAATATAATTTATTAAAATAACTTTATTATAGAAGATGTCAATTTTAAATATTTTTAATATCATCTTTATGAAAATCTTTCTAATTGCCTAAAACGTTCAAATACAACTGAGTGCTTTTAAAAAACTCATAAAACATACAGTATGTAATAATAAAACAAACACAATAATCGTTTAACAATATTAACAATATCCTTGAAAGCTTTCGTATTATTGCATCAATTAAGGATGCCAAAGTTGGCCTCAGCCATAATAATAATTAAATACATATTAAAGAGCATGCCTGCTTTATAAGAAAAATATTAATTTTTTTAAATATTTTGAACGATAATTTTATGCATTGTTTCTTAATTTCAATGTTACACCATAGAATTTCAAGGGCGATGACACATTCACGAATTATTTAATATTTTAATAACATCTTTATCAGTAAATAATATTTATCAAAATGTCATTACTTAAACGCTTACAAGGATTTTCATTGAATCTAATTACGAAGTTGAATTCTACCATTATAATTAATAAATTGAGAAGTAGAGAAGTACTAGTTCAGTTATAACAACAGCTTCCTTGCTAAAACAAGTTTCTTTTTTTTTATATAAATAAATGTGGGTATCATATATTTCAAAGAGGTGTAAGTGGTTGCTTGGTCATTGCACTAATTCAGCTACTGAAAATCGTGTCAAATATACATCATGAAGAATCTAATTTCTTTACTTTTTCCAAATTTATCATTAAGACACGATCGTTTCAGAAGAATATGTATACATACATATGTACATACTCGTACTTATCGATAAACTTCACCTCATATGAATCATCGCATGTGCTTATTAGTCCATAGATGAAAGGTGGTTGCAGAAATCACAATTTGAAGCGCCCGTAGCTCAGCTAGCGGGGGAAATCGCATGCGATTACTAATGTTTACCAGTCCTTGGATGGGTGACCGAAAAGAGGCATTCCATTTTGGGCGCTCCCGTGGGTTGGATGACACGTTAAATTGCAGGGCCCAGCTGTTTTTCTAGTACCGCAGACGTTTAGCCATGTGAGAGGCCCTTAGGGCGGCTTGATAAACTCTCGACACCAGGGTTGGCCACTCTCATTTGACAAGAAGAAGAAGAATTTGAAACTTTATTCCTGCCAACGATGCCTATTAGCAAAGACATCTAAGAACTAGTTACAATAAATTGGATGAAAGACATGATAAATTCGCCGCATCATTATAAATCTTTTATTATGGGCCTAATTAATAAATTACGTAACAAAATCAACGTGTGCAAACTTACCTTACACTTATGAATAGCTTCGTAAAGGTTAGCAGTATGCCAGCTCACTTTGCGAAATTAAATTACGCTTTTCTATGCTTTCTGGATAAACTCATTCGGTCTTGGAGGTGTTGATATAATTATTTATTGTTTCATGTAAAGCTAATCTTGCCTCAAAACTTTTGTGCTAAAATATTATATTCTCTAGATGGTGGAATCACCTGATTAACATTCTAAATTACCCTGGTTCAAATCCGGCCTGATACTAATTAATTGTTTTTCAAGTTAAGTATATGTGGATTTGTTCCCTTAATACTGTAGTAATGAAAAATATCGGGAGTAAACAGATATCTTAGATGAACAGAAAATTCGAAAAACATTATGTATATGTCGTGGAAAGATCTTGCGCCCACCACAATGTACTTTTCCAAGAGAACTTCCCCAGTTAAACTTATAATTATAATAAATAAAACAGGGGAATCACTATTTTTTATTTTTATTTTTACAAGAAATGGGTTTGCACTTGACCGTAATTCGCCTGATGGTAAGCAATCATTACGGTCTAGGATGGAACGTGCTTACCCAGTAAGAACCGATTCACTCTCGCTTTGAAGATCGCAAGGTTATATTCCGCGGGGAAAAGGGAGTCAGGCAGGGAGTTCCACAATTTAGGAGTTCGCACTATAAAAGTGGAAGCAAAACGCTTCGTGCGAGTCTTGGGAACTTCCACCATAAACCGGTGACGACCTGCTGTACCCTTGCTCGTCCGGTGGTAAAAAGGGGCGGGCGGAATTAGATCGTGCAATTCCGCTGCACACTCTCCAAAGTGTAATCGATAGAAGATCGATAGACAGGCAACTTTGCGACGGTGCTCGAGACTCAGGAGTCTCGCCTCGCACAAAGCGCCGTTCCCAATGATCTTCTTAGCTCGCTTCTCAATTGTCTCTAACGCCTCTAACTGGTACTTGGCTGATCCATCCCAGAGATGCGAACAGTACTCCATGCAAGACCGAACTTGTGCTTGATACAATGTAAATATTATATACTTTATTATTACATATACTATATACTATATTATTAAAAAATACAACTGTAAGAGAGAGTGGCATATTCAACCAAATCAATCAACAGTTCAGTATGTGTTAATGGCGTCTTCGTTTTTTAATTTAATTTCAAGGATAAATTATATTATTTATTTATAATAGGTACACATAATTTTGACAATATTTTCTGGTAGCCGCCTGGCTAGCTAGGATACTCAAATTAGTAAAATCTGTCGCCTAGCGCCTAACGGTGTGTCTCGACACGGTCCCGACCGACGGTCTCGATTGAGATCTGTTTCTATTCAGTACAGGAATGCTCCATCTTAGGCAATAATATTATCTTGTGCGGATATCACTTCAGGTGACCTAGAGATCAAATGTCTGACTATAAAGTGTAATAAAAACCGCCGCCTGGTCGCTAGAAATAAACGCTAGATTTGTCGTGTTCGTGTGTCATTACGCTACCACTGATAAGGTTAAAATAGAGTCTTGTGTACATATTTACTCATGGAAGTAAGTATTTGACAACTCCTTTGATGTGTCATATTTTATGCACATGCAAATCTGGAGTTGAAAGTAAAGTAAGCTTAAACTAGAATGAAATAGGCTCTCAATCGAGCCTGCTGGTGGCAGGAGGCTCAAACCATCAGGTGATATTTTATTCAATTATTATAAAACCAAAGTAATCAAGTATTCTGTTAAAACTTGTAATAGAAATTGTAAAGTAGTTATGAGAAGTATCCATGAACATTCAATTACAACAGAGAGATAACAAGAGCACTATAAATTTGCGTATGATGTAATTGGTATTACCTATAAAAACTGTAAAATTAATTAAGAGCTGTTTTTTTTATAAAAGAAGGCATTTTTTTTTTACGTGTGATCGGCTTATGTTTGACTACAGCCTGCCTGATGTTAAGCATTGCTGCAGCCTAGGGTGTAACACGTTTACCTAGAAGATACCTATTAACTCTAGATTTGAAAACCCCTGGATTGTAGTTCGCAGGAAACACAGCTTCTGGTAAAGAGTTCCAAAGTAACCGTCCGTACAATAAACGTTGAAGCAAAGCGCTGTGTTCGACACTTCAGCACTTCCACCATAAAACGGAGTCTAAAAATAAAAAAAAAATTAAATTCATTTTGAAGGTACATGTAAGGATATGTGTCAACAATAAAGAGTTAATCTATCTATCTATCTATGTAAGTACCTTCAAAATGTGAGGTATGTACCTACAACAGTTTTAGTTTTGTCATCTATGTTATTTTCTGAGAAACCTTAAACTAATTATTATGAGGTATTCACTTCTACCTATATAATTATAAGGTATTTGATAATTTGTTTACGAGTTCAATTAAAAAGCTCCACAGAAATAACTATCTTGTGAAATAACTTGCAAGTAATAATGCAGTCATCGGTAAAAAATGTATAATTAATTATCAACAAATATAACAATGAGTATTATAAAATCACAAAATGAGCAATCTATTGGCGGGCTTCAGGCTGGGCCTCCTGTGGCGGGGGGGCAGTGGCCAGGTAGGCCAGGGACTTCTGAATGGCCTCGGGGACTGGAGGAGCCGTGGGCAGGTGAGCGCCTTGAGGCTGGAACCCGTTCTCGTCAGCCAGGTAGGTCACCGAGATGGTCTCTCCGTTCTCAGCAGTGTACTTGTACTCCCCTTGGACAGAGATAGCGTCCACGTCGCCAACCTTCTTCAGGTCTCCCTTAGCATCCGCGCTAATACCGTTGCCGGTTTCATACGCCCACTGGTAGGAGCCGTCGCCGTTGATCTGGCTGTCATCTTTCAGAATAGGAATAGGCTCAGTGGGCGCCTGCGCAGCTTGGGGAGCGGCCAGAGACACTGCTACCAGCATGGATACCAGCACCTGCAATGTTAATTATGTTATCAAATAGGTATAAAAATAATATTAATTGTTAGCTATCAGTGAGATAGCATTTCGTGGAAAAGATAAAATTTACATAATTATAAGATCGAAATCCAGTTCAAGATGTCGACCTTTCCATTTATAGAGCGACTTCACATTAACATAATCTTTATCTAGACTCTACACATCACTTTTCTTGTTATGTCACTGAACTTCGATTATCACTTGAGCCACGTGTAGAATTGAACACCAAAGAAAATCTTAATATCACTTTTGGGTTGACACTTACAATAGATTTCATTTTGTTAGGCTTGGGTGGTTGTTTGTAGATCAGATGAGGACTGAGAGTCGACTGATGCCATTCATCCTGAAATTTTGAGTTTTTATAGTTAGCACCATCTAACCACCTCCCTGCATTCCTAAATTTCACAATAGAATGCTATGTCGCAAAAATCTATGAGATAAGTAAACATTGGATGCATTACCTCGGCCCCTTGTATGTCAACTCGGCGGGGGCGACGCGACGTAACTCTTGTCAATAAACCTAACGGAAATTTCATTTGTCCAGTGCGAGCCTCAGCGGAGCTATTTGCACTTCAAATTTTGATCGAGTCGAATTTGCACCTGCCTACTGACCGTAACCATTTTGTTTGCTGTCTGGCTATCTTAGAAAATTATTGTTGACAGACCTACAAAACATGAGAATTCACTTAATTTTATAGCATATTTAAGCTTCCATCAAGCCAATCCTTCTTATTCCAAATGATAAACCATAAGTCAATGTAAAACCATTCTATAAAGAAATGTCATATTTAATAACTACAAACACGTGACTAATCGCCATAAAAAGCACATTAGCGATTCCATTGACAAGAACTCGGCAAACGAGAGAACCATAAATATAATAAAATCCCACAATTATTTTGAAGGTGAAGTTCGCATTCTTTATCAAAGCTCATGATAGAATAATGTGAACCATTATCCACTTAGGCATTCAAGAGGCATACCGCAAGCGTAGACGTTTCAAGTACACTCAGAATTGAACCAAAATTGTACTAAAAGCTAGAGCACAAGGATTGATGCGATTGAGTGATTTATTTCTAGGAAACATCAAGTATCAAAATACTGATGTATTCTAAAAGAACTTGAAAACAGGTAAAGTTATTTAATTTAGGTAAACTTGAATTTGGCTACGGAGAAAAAGTCAAAAGTCATGAGAACAGACTAGCATATTTAAGCCAGATGTAGACATCTCATAAAATTTGATGCGTAACAAATGATTATATTTCTTTGATGATTTCTATTCTTTTTGTTGTAAATTTGAATCAATTGCGGCATATAATTAATTGTTAAAAAAGATGACATTGTAACCTATCTACTTTTACCCACGTAAACAAGTTTTGTAAATTTTGTTAAAACCAATAAAACCTATTACTAAACCAGTATTTAGATATGCAAATTTTTGTGTATTTTTATCAAAATGAATATTAATAAAACTAAAAGCGCTTGGGTTTTCTATGTTGAAAAGGTCAGTATATATTGTGTTTAGTTATTAGGTGAATATTTTTGGTAACTTTATTTAATTAAACTGGTTCTAGGCCGAAGAATTATTATACACGTGCTATTTACTATACTATTATTTTTTTTATTTTATTTACTTAGGTCATAGAAGTGAAGAAGACAATAGTATTACTTTTAAGCCGTGTTAGCGCACTAAATCCCCATTCGAGCATTTGGGGAATAAAGCTGTAAGGATACTCAATTTCCTTTGAATGCATTTTTTTTCTTTAATAATATTTCAGGACATATCACACAGCGCCATCTATCCCCATACTAAGCTTACGCTTGTATCATGGGTACTAGGTAACGGATATAATACATATATACTTTTCTTTTGTAAATATATACTTATTATACATAGAAACGACCAGACTCAACACAAATAATTACAAATTACAAATTTAAATATTCATAATTATTTGTGTCATGCGGGAATCGAACCCGCACCCCTAGATTAGAAGGCAGAGCCACTACCAACTAAGCTAACAGAGTAGTCAATTATGTACATATTATACGAAGATTGAAGATACTCGTATACACAGTTTCAAATTATAACGAATAATTATTTTCGTAGAGTTACGTCAATCCAATGATCTAACTTTTATTGTTCTGAGCAAAAAATTACATCTGGCAAATGCGACTAAGCCTGATGCATACAAAATACCTATAGATTATTATTCCATCTACACGTTTGTAAAACAGACGTCCAACAGCTATGTCTAACAACTTTAAGAGAGTGTACGAACATAAGCTATGATTCAAATAGCGTCTTCTCTTGTTGATAATAGAGTTAGCTGTTAGAAGTATATTTGCGATGCATGTGGACTGGGTATCAAAAACTTAAAAGAACCAAATACATATGTAAACGAAGCATGACCACGCAGGCTCCAAAGTTAACCATATAAGATATATCACTACATCGATCCATGTCTATCACTTTATGCAATACCATTATAAAAGACGTTTTATGAATAGGTATTCAGACAACAAAGGATTTCTCTGATATCTGTTATGTAAACTGTATTGTACATAGGATCAATAGAATAACTTTGGGCTTAGTATTGCTGCATTAACATATATTTGTTGGGAGTGGCATATGTTAAAAACTTACCTGTTTTTTTATGATAATGTGATGAAGTCACATGACATTTGGAATGTTAGTTAAACGAATGATGAACTCCGAATCACCACAAAGCAAATTTAATTTAGTAAGACCTATTAGATAAGTTTCTAAAAATAATTTGCTAGCTGCAGTGACTCTTAAGGATTAGAACAGTACAATTTATAGAGTTGTGTACTTCTTCTACTTTACTTTGAGAGCTTTTCCCAGGAGTGGGACAGAATAGGTTAATAAACAAAAATGTACTTCTCGGTAAGTATATTTCTTCGCATCCATCTTTAGCCACCACAGTAACAGTAAAATGAAATGAATATGATTTTCAACCGTGTAATATTTTTTTTTAATTGTATCTTTCAATTTAGAATAACCATATTTTCATTTAACTTAAGTTTGAATTTATCTTATTTTTATATTTAGTATGTTTTTTATTTATTTCACCTGTTTAAAAGTAGCATTTCCCTCTTTTAAACGGGTGAAATAGGGGATGAAAGGTTTACTTCTCAATTCGAACGAAGCCGTGAGCACCCACAAGTTGTTTATAAGGTCAAATCAATAAGATAAAAAAAACTAAAATCAAAAAGGACCAATCAACATAACAAAATCCTCAGCGGAATAAAGCTAGACAATAAAATTGAACAAATAAGACGAAGCTTAATTTGTTTAAAACAAATACCAAAAACGAATCTCAAGTGCGTCTGGGTCATCGGGTTACGCAAATATGTTTAGTTTGTCGACCTTCAACGTATTCCAAACTATACTTAGCGATGCACAAAAACTTCCATTGAATTAAAATATTAATATTAATTAAGCTGTAACAGTTATCAATAATGTGTTAGCTTTCCAAATTATAACATTTTCTCGAAAAAAAACATCCTCATCAGATTCAGCATAATTTTATAAAGTAGAGTCAAGTTCAATGTCAGAGTGAAATCTAGTTTCGGTGTAATAAAATTTAAAGTAGATGACCGCTGTTTTTATATAACTTCCAATTCGAGATGTTGATTTGTCTATTTAGGCAGACGACGCATCGTAATAAATAAAACATTCTATAATTGATCGCCGAGTGCTTTCGACCTTGTAGATGACCGTGACAAAACAGTGTTTTTCGTTAGAGCTGAAGCTGGTAATTGCTCATTTCATTTTCATCGGCTATGAAGAGTCGACCTTGACACGAGAGTGGGGAAAGTGTACCGACCGGTTGTTGCCCAAGTGACGGCATACAGCACAGACATGCCTACGGCTCTTGATACTAAGCCGTCTCGCGATATCTTCCCAGACACAACTATACCTACCAATTATACCTCTCGTAACGCGCTATATTGTTATTTATGATCGGCGATAATTACTAGATACATAGGCGTAGTTAATTGAACGAAATTAAAGCTTTCAAGTGAGCAGAACACATTATTGTAACGTGTTATTATGTGTTTGTGATTTGCGTTTGATTCGATTGTTATTTTGTTTTAGTTTAATGTGGCAATTACATTACTACAATCGTAATTTTAATTCGATTGTTATTTGAAACAAAACTAGGTTAGATTATTCTACAATTAATAAATAATTCTTATCTATGCATCTAATAAAACAATACAAAGTGCTATATTTTAAACTGTTTCATTTATTTAAATAAATCTTAATACTACAATGGTTATCTTTTACAGTTAACTAGACAAACACTAAAAGGAAAGCAATGTGCTAAAATTGTACATTATCACATTGAATGTCGTGACAAAAATTGAGGAAAATATAGAGATAGTATTATAAACCAGACAAACATAACAGGTAAATTACTTAAGTAAACTATTCATACAAGAAATAAGTAAAACTGATTAAATTTTACCTAAAATGAATAAATTACAATAAAGTCAGCTGTTTTTATGGCAGCTTGAGAGCTTAACGACTTATATGACAAAAGCCTTCTTAATTTAACATTTCGTTAAACATCTCTTAACTATCTAACAAAATAACATTAAATAGGTAGTTAAGTAATGTTTTTCAACAACTTTATAACAAATTGTCAATTAACTCTACTAGCCTTCTTTGAAACTAAAAACAAATAGCCTCTGTTCAAATTGATCAAGTCAGTATTCTTACAGAAAAAAACTATAGCTGAAAAATCTACAAACAAACCAACAAATTTCAAAATGACTTGAAATCAGTGATGACATTTTGAGCTTTCTTGATTGGTGGATTATTTTGTTAGTTATACGTTTTCACTGTGTGAATTATATGGTTGGATTCTGCGAAAATCTAAGGGCGTCTGATGTAAGCGGGTTCCTGTGGTGGTGGAGGTAATGTGGCGAGGTAGTCTACAGCCTTCTGGATATCTTCAGGCACCGGCGGGGCGGTCGGCAGGTGGGCGCCTTGCGGTTGGAACCCGTTCTCATCTGCTATGTATTGGACGTGGATTTGCTGAAAAATCACGAGTAAAACTAGAGATTAGGTTAAGAAATTTCACTCCTGTTGGAATAAAATGTTTTAAAAGTGGTACGGGTAAAGTTAGAGCTTTTGGACATTTAATGTGAGTTTTTGTGGTAATAGAAATTAATCGGAAATGTATAGGTATATACATATACGTAGTTGTAAAGAGCATACACAATATACGATCGTATTGTTCTGTTTGATATGGTTGGATCTGTATATCAATTTTATTTCACAACGAAAAAACTCCAAATTGTGATGTGTTAAAATTATGTCTCCATATCTTTTGTTTAAGGAATAAGGACATTTTAGTTTGCGAGAAACGTGTAAGATAAAATACTTTGAAATTCGTGATATACTAACGAAATAAAGTTTGAGAAATTATATGATTACGACACAAACACAGTGATCTGCCGCAGACATGTCTTATTATTCAACTTCACTCGATTAAAGCTCCAGGAATCTCGTGTTCATCCGGTTTGTATTACAACGTTTTACAAGTGGGTGACGATAAAATTAACACAACACGTTTTGTTTATCTATATAGATGTAAGTTTATATACATAAGTTTATAACGCATACAGGGTAACTGTCAAACAAATTCGCATACAGGGTAACTGTTAAACTGTTAAAAATTGCTATTATTAAAAAAATCAAATTCGTTCTGCTCCACGACCACATTTTGCTTTTTTTTACATATGATGAGTCAATTCGCGAAAAAAAAACAGTTACATATGTTACTTTGAGGTAAATATTTTAAAATTAATGAACGTTATTCGCTCGAAACCAAAAGCTCTGTATATATTAATTATACTGTGACACTATTTTGCATGTCAATAAGCATCAAATAATAATGGTCTGGAAATTCTAGAAAAATTAAAACTGGTTTATGTAATAATTCCTTCTCCTTCCGTCGAACAAACAAAATTAGTTTTTGGTTTAAATTTCTCGTTCTACAAGGTTTTCTATCGTAAAAGTTTACATAAAGAGGTTGCGGTCAACTAAGCTAGAGCCAAAGATCATATAAATTACTCTGCAGCTATAGAGTAAGAAACAGAAACGGGACCTACAATATATAATTATAGGTCCCGGCTGTTTGTCATAGTACGGCAGTTGTTTAGCCATGCCAGAGGTCCTTAGGGCGTCTTGATAAACTCTTGATACCAGAGTTGGTTAATTACTGGGAGTAAAAAATAATTCCTCTTCTTGGGTATTATGGTGGATGCCCAGGTCCTTCCACAGTCGACTTAATTTTTTCGGATTTTGTGGTCGTCAGACATTGGAATTCAGGATATTTTTCTTTACTATTAATCAAATGCGAACGTACTATATAAATATAAACTTAAAAACAAGCCAGTAGGTTTGGGATCTAACTAGGATACTTCAGATTGCAAGGTATAAGTTTTCTAAGCTTTTATAAGCTTTCTTACGCTTTCTTTCTGTTCCTCTCTCGTATGGGTCGATGGAGAATTCGTATTATAGCCAGCCCCAACGGAGGACCAGCGCTGATTACTTTCAGTAATCAGCATGATGCTGTGTTGGGTCAGACTTATTTATTTATTGTATTATATGTGTGTGTATGTATATCTGCTAAATGTTTGTAAATCTGTCACAATAAATGTTATTCTATATGTATAACTAGTGGGTGCTCGCGGCTTAGCTCGCATTAAGAAGTAAAACTTGCATCCCCTATAAAAAGTGGCATTTCCAAAAATCCTTTCTTAGCGGATGCCTACGTCATAACATCTACTTTCATTCCAAATTTCAGCCCAATCCGTCCAGTGGTTTGGGCTGTAAGTTGATAGACCACTATATCAGTCAGTCAGTCAGTCAGTCACCTTTGAGTTTTATATATTTAGATTTCTTTACCTGTCCATCGGGAGCTGTGTAAGAGTACTGCCCCTGGGCGACCTGGGCCTCCTGCTCCGGGATGCCCTGGTTCTTCACGTAGCCCTGCTCTTCAGCAGCGATGCCGTTACCAGTTTCATAACTAGGAAAATAAATGATTACATATATGCTAGTCTCCTTGTATTGATGAGAACATGTGCGACTGTATGTGGAATTATATTTTGTAAAAAATAAGCTACAGCTGAAAAGATTGGAAAATTTAACTGAATATAGTACAACAAGCGTAGTATTTTTATATTTTGAATGTTACTGTGACACTTTATTGTTGTGATATTCTAATTTTAGCTTGAGCGTTTGTCTAGTACGGCAATCGTTAAGCCATGTCAGAGACCTTTAGGGCGGCTTGATAAACTCTCGTCACCAGAGTTAACTACTCTCATTCGATAAAAAGAAGAAGAAGAAGCTTGAGCGTTAGAGCGTTTGGTGTGTTTGTGCAGTAACTGATACGAATATTTGCCGCCGAATTCAATTTTAATAAAAGCATTATGTTAGGTTAATACTCACTTCCATTTGTAAGATCCATCCGGGTTGATTATCTGTTCCTGTCTGATGATTGGGATTGGCTCCGTGGTGTACTGCTGTTGTTGCTGCTGCTGTGGCTGCTGGGGCTGGATCAGGAAGTTGGGGCTCTGCTGGAAGTGCTGGAAGCTGCTGACGTCAGCAAGCGCAGCACCTGCCATGGCTACCAGAATCACCTGCAACACACAGACCACTTTAGCAAATCCTCCTCTATGTGTCGTATTACTGACTACTGTGTGTCGTCACTCCCTCGTAAAATTAATTCATTGGAGGAGTTCTCTTGGTCAGATATATCAATCAGCAAATCCAAAAAGCTGATGAGCCTCATCACTATTCACTTAAACCTTCAATTAATTTCAAATCTATAAAGCTGATGTGATTCATCAAAATTCACTTAAACTGTCAATTAATTTCACTGAACAAAATTTGACTTCATTTAAAAACGTTTTTTTTTGACTCACAATGCACTTCATGTTGAAGATGGTAGGTTGCAGTGTATGTAATGATGCATCTTGGATCCACCCCCTGTATTTATATGAAAATCTCTTGGCAATTACACATCGCATCGAATTCTGCTCGTACTTTATGGGTATCTGCCGTATGAAGGACAGATGTCCCTTACGTATTGTCACCGACAAAATCTGATATAAAAACACAAGAATAACCCTTATTATACTTATAATACAGTCGCTTATTCTCAAACCCGAGTAACACAAACAGTAGGCGCAAATAAAAATCAGAAGTTATTAAATTACAATTATGAAAATGAGTTTTTGGGCGGATCGTGTGTCCGTTAATTTATTGATCAGATGCGTATCTCTATATCCTTAACTATGTTGTTTTGCTGTTACTCATTCACGAATTCATTCATTATGGTTCATAAACTATATATTAGCAATTGTGTAATTATTATGGCATTGACAAAATAACAAATTAGTTTCTCGAATGAATGTTCCCGAATCAAAGAAATATCATGTATTGTGTTGCAGATTCACCCACAATTTTTTTATCAATTATCTACAATCATGACAAGAGCGTTATAAATTATATTTTTTTTAATAAACTTATATTTTCATTTGTCTTAATAAGGGGTGTTCGTTTTTTAATTATAATTTCTAATAACTAAAACTGCCAAAAATTCCGCAACACAAAACTAGTTGCAAAACTAGTTTTAACATTATATACTATCCATAGAATTTTCCTCAAACACAACTTACCTCGTTTAAATTTCCAGATTCATGCTGTAGGCAAAAAATAACTCTTTACAAATTATGTAAGTCTCTTCACCCATAAAGATCTTTAAGTATAAACGTCAGTTTGTCTTTTGGACATGAAAGAATCCGCTTGTGACAAACACCAAGGTTCATTCTCAAGTATGAAAAATGATTATTTTTATAAAACGTGAGATTTACACCATTGATTCTCCGAGGAGAAATGTATGACAATATGAAGTACACAATATAAAAATAAATAAAAAACATACCTATACTTATTCTTAGTTTTTCTCAATGTAATCAAACAAATAATGAGTAAGTATTCAAAGGTCACTAGAAAAATAGTACACAATTCGTTTTTTTTTATTCTTTAGGCTTTTCTAAAGATTTTCTAATTGCCCTTTTTTGTTGTAGGCGAAAGAAGTAGTCCCTTGATTTTATGTATTATATTGTAAATAAATGTTACTAAACGATAAAAAAACCGTTATTAATACTTATTGACTAATTACTTCAACCAGTCAGTAATCAATTAACAGATAAGTATAATAATTGCAGCTCAACTACGTAGCTATTGTGAACTTCTGAGTGAATGTGGTCATTACAATATATCGAAACAAACAAGACGGTTCACGCAGCGATTACTACTCGTTAAAACCTGTTATTTTCAAAAAAGCGTTTAAACAGATTTTTTCCCTTATGCACAACGAACCTTACATAGGTTTACCGATTTCTATTTTTGATAATATTTGCTTAGTACGTTAAAAAATTGTTGTGCAAGTACCTAGTAGTAAGTAAGTACCTAGGTATTCAACTCAGTAAGTCATTTAGTCAGTAGGTTCAGAACTGCTTACGAAGGCAAAGATTTAGTAGGTATAGGTATATTGTCTGTACCTGTCTTTGCCATATCCTCAATTTAATGGGATCGGTTAACCATAAATCACTGTGTTGGTCCATTGTGCTGCAAAAAATAACAAACATCAACAAACCAACAATATCACTTTCGCTTTCAAACAATTATTATTATTTGATTGTGCTGATAAAATAGTGTAAATAAGCTTAAAGCTTTAAAAATACCCAAGGTGCCTGTTCCACACACATTGATTTTTACGATACACTTTAACTAAATGGCTTATCAATATAAATCCATTTAAGACGGTGGATAATGAGTACAGTTTTGACGTAAGAATTTCAAGGAAAGTTGATGCTGAAATTTATAGCGTGTTCAGATAATAAAGGGCGATATTTTAATAAATTATATTTATATTTTAATTTTAATTTTTCATGAACAAACTAATATACATAAAATTGTTATTCAAGATCATCTTCTCTGTAACTTTGATACCTATATGATGCTCATCATCATCTGACTTGCTTATTTTACATAAGATTTTATAATTTCAAAAATTCCTTTGCTTAAGAATTTATTAATATAGGTAGATATAGTATGAGCAACAACACCCATCATCATCATCATCATCCACAGCCTTCTCTATCCCACTGCTGGGCATAGGCCTATCTTTGAATCTGCCAGCTGTGTCGATCTTGTGCAGACCTCATCCATAAAGAACCCGCGACTCGTACAATGTCGTCAACCCATCTCGCTGCCGGACGACCTACTCCTCGTCTGCCTCTATCTACAATACTCATGCTGGGTGTAAATTGTCTACAATCTTTGAAAGATGTGAAAAGAAATGAATGTGCTAACGATGCTAACTGTGAACGTTGCTAGTCAGAGAGATATCTACTCAGAAGTGCAAGGTTTAAGATAACTTTTTTTTATTTTGTTAACTATTTTCCATGTATGTGTAAAAATGTTTTAAAATTTATTAAACAAAAAAAGCAATAAACTGAACGTATAAATCAGTGTAGTTATAAATAAATATTTTCTTTCTCTATTTTTTGTTATATTCTTGTTTTCCTCTAATGTAACTAATGTTAATAAGTATTGTGTATCTAATGTAAGGGGAAAGTTATGCATAAGTATATCTGCAAAAATATCGTCTATGAAAATGAGACGTTTTTCTCTCTTGTGTCAATTCTAGGATTTCACACTACATACCTACCAAAAATCATGAAACTCTGTTCAGCCGTTTTTGTGTGAAGAAATAATCAGATTTATACAAAAAAAAACTCAATACTGCTGAAACGTGTTTATTTTTTAATATATTTAGTGTACAGATTTTTGCCCCTCTTTAGCTTTATTGTGATATAGATAGATACAAAAAAGATCCACATCATTTGACTAAAATTGGCTTTTATGTTCTCACAAATGCTTATTTAATATTATTTAATTTGACTAATCACTTAGATACTTGGCTAATGTTTGTACCCTTATCAGTATTTATATTTTTCCCTTGATGGTAAAAAACCTTACACAAAACAAACATTGACTCTTATCTTACTTGCCTAATTGCGTCTACGTATTTGCAGAAGCTGACCTTTGCACGGTTGAAATAACTCGTGATCTTAGCGGATTTAGCTTACATCAAACATATCGACAGACATTGCCGAAAGTAAGGGCGCTTCTGCTCTACTGAAAAATCACGTTAAAATTTAGAGCCAGTATTCTAATGTGGCTTCAAGACTATCAACACTGGACCGGAGTGAACTTGGCAGCCAAATTTAGCAACTAACCAGATAAAGTAGGACTTTTAGTAACAGAAAACATAAGTTTTATATAAAAAAAAGTTGAATGAATAACTACAAAAGGAAAACGGAAAGTTAATTTCTCAAAATAATAAAACAAACATCAATGTGATATCACAGAATTTATTATGCAACACAAAATAATCATAAGTAGATATAACTTAAAGTAAAGCCTCATACCAATATTTACAAACTTTTTCCAGCGTAAAAAGCACAAAAACATGCCACTGAAAATTTAAGTAAAGTAGAGAGAATAAAGTATAAACTTCAGTATAAATATAAACCTAAGAGTAGAGCGAACGAGGTACCTATAGACTTTAGTATATAAACAAAATAGGTAGATGGTATTTCAGTGGCATAAGTAAATTCGCTTTATATTCGTTTTTAAGAGCTTTTCTTTACGTCTTTAGCATCCTTAACCAGGCCAGGAGTAAGGTATTGGTTGTTTAGATAAGGGTTGTATCGAGCGGCTTCGTACGGGTTCCGAGGTTCATATGGTCGGTTAAAGGGTCCCAGACCGTTGTACCGGTTACGGTGCAAAGGATCATATCGGTTGTATAAAGGATCTATGATCTGCTTCTCTTTGTCGCCAATTACAGGTACAGCGGCTTTACCGTCGGCGGGGATGTGAACTCCAGATGGTCTGAACCCTGTAAAATAATACAATTATATGATCTTTAAGGTGACAGTGAATTGTTTCTTACTGGGTAAACAAGCTCTATCCTAGGCCATAATGATCGCTTATTATCAGGTGAATTGTGGTCAAGTGCATGTGAAAAAAGCAAAACCATGGAAAAAAGAGACTGCCGCTTTTCTGATAAAACCCCGTTCCATGTAAAGAACTACAGAAATATAACAAACTATATCCAAAATGCCCTAATATGTTTCTTACTTCTAGTGTGTATAAGTTAAATGATTAACTAATTACAAGAAGTAAAGTTCGGTTACAAAGCAGAAGTCATTAAAAACGCAGTGTCAAAATTAATTACTAACATGATAGTTAAGAATCTTAATAAGAAACAGCATAATAACAACACAAAATTATAAGATTAACCTAAGATTATTATCACCCAGTATGTGTTACTTTGTAGATATCACATATGATTTTGTGACGGAAAGAATGATTTTATACGTATTTGCTGCTTTATCTTATTAAGTACTCGTGGATGCTCACGGCTTTGCTTGCATTATGAAGTAAAACATGCATCCCCTATTTCACCCCTTTAAAAGACATTTTGGCATTTTCAAATATCCTTTCTTAGCGGATGCCTGCGTCATAACATCTAACCAACTGCATGTCAAATATCATGCGGATCTGTCCTGTGGTTTGGGCTGTGTGCTGATCAAAGATTTTTGGTGCTGATAGATCATCTAGATCAGTCTGTCAGTGAGTCACCTTTGAGTTTTATATATTTAAATAATTATTGACTAAATTACTTTAAATTCTAATATTTTTAGGTTTTAATGACAAAATATAAGATGAATCGTACCATTTTCATCAGCGATGTAGCTCACTTGTATCGGAGTTCCTTCGGGAGAAATGTATGCGTAGCTTCCTTGAACAACCTGAAACATATGAATAATTATATTGATTAATATTTCAGGATATTTCACACAGCGCCATCTAGCCCCTTAGCAATAGCTTGTGTCACGGGTTGGTGTCAAATACAACGTTGCTTAACATCAGGCGAGTTGTAGTCAAGCGTGAGCTTATCAAGTATAAAAACATACTTAAATAAAATAAATAAATAAATATTCCAGGACATTGCACACAGCGCCATCTAGCCCCACACTAAGCCAACGCTTGTGTCGTGGGTACTAGATAACGGATATAATACTTATATATTTTTTCTTTTGTAAATACATACATATTATACATACAAACAACCAGACTCGACACAAGTAATGATAAATTTTAAAGTTCATAAATACTTGTGTCAGGCGGGAATCGAACCCGCAACCCCTAGATTAGAAGGTAGAGCCACTACCAACTAAGCTAACAGGCCAGTCAAAACTTACCTATGATATTTTATTTTCTTTATAAAATAACTAGACGACGCCCAAGGTTTCGCTTGTATAAGGGTCCCTATTCTATCTCCATACCAAAAATCCACCGCTCTGTTGCGGTGTATACGAAAGGACACAGATCAACAAACACACTTCCAATTTTATATAGTGCTATGATTCAAAGACTCATAAAAATATAAAAAAAGATTTTGGCGCCATCAGCATAACCGAACAAGCAGAAAAACCGCAGGTAGACACCGTTTTATGGTGGAAGTGCCGAGGTATCGAACACAGCGCTTTGCCTCAACGTTTATTGTACGGACAGCAAAGCTTTGGAACACTTTACCAGAAGCTGTGTTTCCTGCGAACTACAATCCAGGGGTTTTCAAATCTAGAGTTAATAGGTATCTTCTAGGTAAACGTGTTACACCCTAGGCTGCAGCAAGGCTTAACATCAGGCAGGCTGTAGTCAAACGTAAACCTATCCCACGTATAAAAAAAAACAGACGGAAATAGCTAAAACCGTTTTTTGTACAATATGTCGCTGCAATCGCTATCTCAATTGCAAAGATTGTAACCAAATATATGTAATAAAACAAAAGATAACAGATAATGAACTAATTAATAAATATATATTTATGATAAGTAATGAATGAAGACTTAAACTGTATGTCTATTGCGGAAACGAACTTTGAATGAACTGTAGTTTTTTTTTAGTCCGTTTATTTTCTATCAATTATTTAAATACCCTAGCATTCGTAAGTTACTATTCTTCTTCTTATCGTATGAGAGTGGCCAACTTTAGTGTCGAGAGTTATAAAACCGATCAAAGGGCTTCTGACATGGCTTAACAACTTACTATGGCAAACATACGGGACCTACAATTTTATGTGTCATCCGCATGTTATCGCTGGTTTATAGTATATCTAACCAGTCGTAGGAATATATTTTATGACATCAATAAATATCTTTGTTAAAATGGGCTAGATGGCGCTGTGTACAATGTCCCGGAATATTTATTCATTTATTTATGTATTTAAAATTAATTAAACAAGTAAGCTCATATGAAAGTGGTCAGCTTTGGTGTCAGACTTTTAAAATCACTCCAAAGGCCTCTGACATAGCTCAGTTACATTAATCATCTTACCTGTGTTCCTTGAGGCTCTCCTGCGTTGTCAATGTAGGCATCTTTCAAATAACCAGCTTCTTGGGCTTGTTTCCCATCAGCGGTCGTAAAACTGAAATAAAAATACAGATTTCAATCAATTTTGTCAATTTTGAAGCAAAATGCTTAATTTTTATTCTATTTTGGTATTCATTTTAAGTATTTCATTTATATCATATACTAGCTGGTGCCCGCGACTTCGTGGAATAGTTATTACGATAATATTAGAGAAATAATTCTTTCATACATATTTTTGTGATATCTTGAACGCAACGGAAGCCCTCAAAGATGAATAATTTTCCCTGTTTTTTCCACTTTTTCCATTATTTCTTCGCTCCTATTAGTTGCAGCGTGATGTTATATAGCTTAAAGCCTTCCTCGATAAATGGTCTATTAAACACAAAAATATTTTTTCAATTCGCACCAGTAGTTCCTGAGATTAGCGCGTTCAAACAAACAAACAAACTCTTCAGCTTTATAATATTAGTATAGATAAAAACGGTTTTAGTGAGTTAACCTTAAAAGATAGACATATATTGTTGAGGACATTTTGGTAGATTATTTTAAGAAAAATAATTCTTTAATACATATTTTTGATATCTTGAACCGTTTTCGCAGCGCACGCAACGGAAGCCCTCAAAGATGAATAATTTTCCCCGTTTTTTCCACATTTTCCATTATTTCTTCGCTCCTATTAGTTGCAGCGTGATGTTATATAGCCTAAAGCCTTCCTCGATAAATGGTCTATTAAACACAAAAAGAATTTTTCATTTCGCACCAGTAGTTCCTGAGTTTAGATCGTTCAAACAAACAAACTCTTCAGCTTTATAATATTAGTATAGATTTATTATTTTTTTAAACTTGTATGCTGTCAATTTTAATCTTTCGAATCAGCACAATAATAGTTTGATTATGCATAGCTGAAATGCGCGAATAACTATAATATTGTAGACATGAATGAAAAGATTTGATTTACCGATCTGTTGTACAACTTATGGATATGGAATGCTTTTAAAGTCAAACACTCTAGTAAGCTTCCCGTAATTTATACAAAAAAAAACTGGTGTTTTTCATTTGATCGAATTGAAAACCACCTCGTCCTTGTAAAGTCGAGAAAATATCTGGGAGGTTTTAAAACAATTCAAATAGATACGTCATTTACCTGAATGAGTATGTCCCATCGCCGACATGTTCGCTGGAATACGTCAGAATTGGCACCGCAGCTCCAGGAGCTCGATATTGGTTGTAATATGCACTGTTGTACCCTGGAGCTCCCGGGATCAAGGGGTTATTGTACCCTGGCGCTCCAGGAAGTAAAGGGTTTCTATACCCTGGAACCCCTGGAACTAGGCCGTTGTTGTAGGCAGTGACCCCCGGGATAATAGGCCTCGGTGTCACTCCATATGGGTATGCAGAGGGAACCAAAGGAGCTACCACCGGTGGAACAACCGGAGGTACCACCGGAGCAGCGGCGTAAGGATATGGCTGTCCTGGCGACACCATGCAAAGCAGCAGCGTACTGGACAGAATTCGCAGCATCCTGAAAAATATTATATTGTTTGAGTAGAATCGTGTTGGATGTGTTCCAGAGTTCTTTCAAGAGTCCTTGATTACTCAAAAGGATCCTAATATGTAACTCTTCTTTCGTGAGCAATATATTATATCAGTAAAACTCTTAATATAAGTAAAGCTATTAGTAAAACTTAGCCAAATCTATGTAACTGTACCTTTTAGTTCGTCAAACCCGAGTGCACAGGTGGTACTGAAGCGTGGGATCCAAATATTCCATTTATAGGTAGCAGGGTTGCTTTGTGCTGATATTTTTTGTGTTGCCATCATACAAACGTGAGGTTCATACACGTCTCTTACCCGGCAGCTGTTATTATCGCAGATACACTTGCAGCTATTCGCCAAAAGCACGAACATCGCCTCGAAATCATTTAGCAATTTCGACCCAAAATTATGGTAAATGTGAGGAGATGCTGTACTTCCACTCATTATTCACTCAATTACATTGCACAAATACCCGCAGGTGGTCTTTTAGCCACAATTTAAGGAACGTACGCTGCTTAAAATACTCTCCCTAACAATCAGGTAGTTATCTGTAACATTTCAATCCGAACTCATTTACATGTCGGAACGAACATGTTTACGAAGAGTTAAAGCAATTGAGATGTACTTGTACCCATATTTTTCTGTAGATATAGACGAAGCAATAAAACGTTCCCATTCATTAATTCAAAAGAAGGTCAATTAGGTTGTTTCAATTAAAATTAACATGGAGATCTTTATCTCATCTACCATTAATTACCTCAATTGCATCATATTTCAAGTTGCGGTTGTTATTTTCAACTTTTTGTTTCAATTTATACGGAACAATAGTCCGTAAATGAATTAGCAATTGTAAATGTTCAACTACCCACAAATAAAAATAATTCGAAATTGTCAATTTTATCAACAGCTTTGCTAAATTAATATTGTTAGGGCTAAATCAAAACTTGGTAGGATTGGAATGTAGATAGACAGTAGTCATATCTTTTTATAAATAATTTATGATTAAATTAAAGTTTTGCTGTTGTTTCACTTTTTGGAAACTTAGTGTACCTATAACTGCGTGAAAGTTAAAAGTATTTAAACTACGCGTCAATGGTTACAACTGAAGCTAATAGATATATTTTTTGCTAGTTAATATTTTAAAGCATATAATGTAAATTGATCAATATTAATAGTAAGACAAATATGGAGCAGCGTTATTGGTATAAGTCCAGGTCAGTCAAAGTCCTTTCTTTGAATCCACATTACGTCTAACGAAATTATTATATTTATGAAAAGTGTATATATCTTCCGATAAGGCCCCCAATGTGCAACACTATAATCTAAGTATATTTCTCTGTTTTGTAATATCTGTGTTTTATGGTGTACATTCAAGTTATATTCTATTCTATACCATCTCTTCTATTTTTAGATCTGTAGGTAAATAGGAATTAAATTAATAAGTTATTGGAATCCGAGGACAAGACTTTAACCTACTTACATTAAAATATCCATTTACATGTAATAATTTTACAAAAAATACTAAGTAGGTAAGTAATTATACTCTTTACTAAATATCCCTCTAATCAGTTTTAGGTACTCAAAGAAATAAAAATAAGCTCTTGTAGAGTAAAATCTTATATTTTACCTCTTAAAATGAATTCATCAATATTTACATATACATATTATACATAATACTTAGATGTAGTTATACAAAAACGTGTAACAAATTATTGGCAGTTGCATTGTAACGTGAGAACAGAGGGAGATCTCTGCGCTTTGGTACACTATCGAGTCAGTTGGCTAGCGGTGGTCGGTCGAAGTTATAAGTCGTGGCAATAGATGGCGCTTATTGTCTGACGACGGGGATGGAAGGTCCCTCTGGGTGGAAACCGAACTCGTCAGCAGTGTAGGAGATGGTCTCAGGCTGACCTTCAGAATTAGTGTAGCTCCAGGATCCAGACTTGGTCAGGATGGTGACGGGCTTCTTGTCTTCATCGACAGACTCCTTCAGAGAACCGGTCTCCTGCCGCGTGATGCCATCTTCGGACTCGTATCTAGAATTATTACAATAAGTTAGTCTAATAAGAGAGAATATTGAAGAAAGTTTTCTGAAAGGTATCTAAAGTTTTGCTCCCTAGTATCCAGACACCCTTCAAAAGACATACAAGTGGTCGTATTAATGTAAAGTATAATGATTTTGCCTTATCATAGAACTTACGAGTACTTATAAGAGCCCTCAGGATCTTGGTTGAATTCCGAGCGCACGATCTGGGGCTGCTCGGCGGCGTAGGTGACGGCCACGAGGGCAAGAGCGACAATGGCGATCTGTAACAACACGCACAAATTACTTAGCAAGAGCGTCGAAATATCACCATGAATATACGAAGTATTCTCGAAATAAATATTGGGATTTTATACATCGTTACAAATATTGTCATCTGTTTAAAGATATTTTGACACAAAATAGTTGGACGTTTACAAATTCTCAAATTGGTAAACACACATTGTTCGGTTCACACAAAAAAACTTTGAATTAATAATAAATTGTAGCACCCAAATTTCGGGATAGTTGACCTGATTAGTCAGGCCCTTTATTTAAATTCCCTTGTGTTTATCTCGAAATCTAATCGCAAAAAGGTATTACCAGTTTCATGTTGAATAAGAGGAGTTAGTTGAGTAAATATATCGGATAAGCAGTGATCGACTTGTGACTATGACTGGAGATAGACAGCTTATATATGAATCTCGAAGCAACCTGTTTTTTTGTGTAAATAAATAAAATTATTACCCGAAGTTCGAAACAAGTTAGTGCGACCTTGTTCGGGCTGCGTCTGCAGCATCTATAACGAGTCAAGCAAGAAACAGAGGAGTGCAGTCCTGGCTTACTAAATACTAAAAAATGCATCGAAAACTTTAAGTTAAACCACCACTGACCAAGCAAACGTAAAGTCAATCAGTTCAAAATATTTACGCTTCAAATGTGCACAAAAACTTACAAATACCTATACATCGTACCGGTTTGATAATCTGACTGTGGTTGGTGTGTAGAAGGATGCATGTATGCATGCATATATTTGACAGAACGATGCTTCATGTATAAAAGATTTTGCACTATCGTCTAATGCATCAGTCTCTCATTTGGTAGCGACAAGTTCAAAACTTACTCAACATGAAATTGGTAGGTGATTAATAAATATTTTATTGAACTTTATACAGGGAAAGTGGCACTGGTATCATTACATATTACAAATACCACTGTGCACTTAAAGATTCTTTGTCAGAAACCCTCCTGGATCTGACGCTTTTTTGTGAAATAAATAATATTTCGAGGAAATTGCGGTCACAAGCAGCCCTTAATAGTTTCTCTGATACGAACTATTTTATAGTATGTTTAATAGTATTTGCAGTGTTAATGTTTTGTGGTGTCCTCAGATCTTGGTTGCCTTCGCCCTCGTGGCCGCGGCGGTCGCTGCGCCCCCTGTCGCCAATGATGTGGCTCAGACACTCCGCTCGGAGTTCAACACTAGCCCTGAAGGAGGATATGTCTTCAGGTATGTTCATTAAAGTATACCTAATAGGTAATAACTAAACGCGCAATATCATTAGTCGTATCTTTGGAACTTCTAGCTTAATTATTTTAAATGCTATATTCTAGCAATAATTCATTCATTCAAAATTTAAGAGCGATGCTCTTGTCTGTGGAGTATGCGCCACTCTCTTAGATTTTCGGCCAAAACTTTGACTTCAATAATAAAAAAAAAATGTATTTCAACTACTATGAAAATCATTAAATTGTTTAATATTTCTGGAAGGGCTGCGCAAATTTGTAAAAGCTTTCATTACATATTAACACGCTGTTTATACCTCATATATGTATTTCGACTTTTCGCCTGTGACCTTTATTTTTTATCTGTTTGACAGTTTCGAGACCGACAACGGCATCCAGAGACAAGAGACTGGTGAAAAGAAGACTATCTTAGACGAGGAGAAGAAACCTCATGAAGTGGTCGTAGTCCGCGGTCTGGTGTCTTACGTGGACCCTGATGGAACTCCTCAGAATTACGAATACTTCGCAGACGAGACTGGATACCACGCTAACGGACCTGCTATCCCTAAACGCCGCTAAACAGTCTAAACCAGACAAAAGTTACGGAAACTGAACAAAAAAAAACGTATTTCGAAGTGCCATATACTATAGCAACAACTTTACTCAAATGTCTATCTGACAAACTATACGATACGTAAGGTAGTAAGTTAGGCTAAGTGAAAATAAAAGTACAATAAAGATCTTTGAAGCTACTTTTTGAATTGTTATTTCATACTCCAATAAAAAAAAAATTAGTAGTATTTCTTTTGATATGTAAAATCCAAAACTCTTTTTCTCTCTACCTAAAGGTACCTATTAGACTTATTATTTAAGATGAAAAGGATATGAGAATTAAAAACATTATGGGAACACGCTGTCTAGACATTACCAAAATTAAGAGAAAAAAAGCAATTATTTCATGCATCATTTTGTTTATAGATAGCCACTAGGAATGATCTCGGGATTTTGACATACTACGCTGAAAATGCAAACATCGTTTTTAGGAACCCAAATGAAGATCACAATGGGCAAACTCTACCTAATTCTGTCATTATTGAAAAAAAAATTAAGTCCTTTTATTAGAAACGTACTGTCGAATCGAGTATCTTATTTTATTGTTTTGAAGACATCGGTAGAATTTTATCGAAAAAAACTTAACAAATCTCTTTAGCACTGCTATTTGCTCTTATTTATAAATAAATAAATAATAAATAATAAATATTTCGAGACATTGCACACAGCGCCATCTAGCCCCACACTAAGCAAACGCTTGTGTCGTGGGTACTAGATAACGGATATAATACTTATATACTTTTCTTTTGTAAATACATACTTATTATACATACAAACAACCAGACTCAACACAAGAAAATATACATTTTTTTTAAAATGCATAAATGCTTGTGTCAGGTGGGAATCGAACCCGCAACCCCTAGATTAGAAGGCAGAGCCACTACCAACTAAGCTAACAGGCCAGTCAATAAGTTAATTCAATTGGATATGTATATATACAAGTAGGTATTAAGAAATTTCTTAAACTGTATATAATAATGTGTACATAAAAAATATGCAAGTACAAATATGGTAATCCTACTTACTACTTCTATTTCAAAGTCTGATCTATCTTCACAACATTTTTCATCCAAATTCAGTTCAGCCGTTTGACGTTAAAAAAATATAAAACATACACTCTTACTCACACACGCACAAACTTTCACCTTTATCATGTTTGTGTGATTTTACATAATGTACCTATGATTATGACCGGCAATTTCTAAGAATTTTGAGAATAAATGTAGTGTAATGTATTATATTAGTTTTCCTACACTATACATATTATCACAAATCTGGTTAAACCCGTACCTAATAATCTTTTTATTGTTATTTCATTCAAATATTCGTGAACATTGATATCTAGACGTTTTAAAAATCCGGTTAAACTATGTACATATGTGGTTAGTATTATTGTTAGTTATGGTGAAAACATATAAAACATTCCGACACCACCGAGTCAGTATCAGTATTTCTTTGGTACCAGCCGATTTAACAAAGGATCTAGCAAAAATGAAAATGGTATGTACACTTATATTTAAGTTAAACTGTCCCGTATTCCCAATTTGTCGCGGCTGTTTGTCAGAGGCCCCTAGGGCAGTTTGAAAACTCTTAACAACAGAGTTGGCCATTCTCATTGGTTTGAGAATTTACTTATGTGATAACATACAATTTACAGTCAGTTAGAATTTCTTATTTAAAAGAGAATTGAGTATTCAGTGATCGTTCTTTGAAATACCTAAGTGATATTTTACGGTACTAAACGCGTTTATACGGGAAATTACGAGTACTTACGTAATAGTGGTGCTTAACATCAGGCAGGCCTTAGTCAAACGTAAGCCTATTTAGTGTAAAAAAAAGTAATGCATTAATCCAAGATTAATTTGCAACCAATTTTATCCAGACGTTGTCTTTAAACTATCGTTCAGCCACCGATGCATTGCAAATGTTCCATTACTTTGTCTGCAAAGGCTATTTTTCCTAAATCAAGAAGGAAGTTATCGTGAAGTATTTGACTCGTTTAATGTTAAGGGCCACAAAATCCCAGGACATGTGTCAATCGTAGTAGGACCTGAGCAGACCCACCATGATGTACCTGCCAAAAAGCACTCCCCTAATGAACCGATTGGAAATATGCCTAAATCAAATTGTATATTTTTGATAAACCAATAATTAACTTATCATTTATTATTCTCTATGATTTCCTCTCCATCCTACGGTTGCCTGGAAGCGATCACTTTTAGCGATAAAGCCGCCATTTGTGTTATAACATTTAAATTTTCTCTTTCTTCTTTGTTTGTGTTGTGTTCTATTTTATTTGTTTGTCCAATAAAGCGTTAATCAATCAATCAATCATTAAAATTTTATTATTTGTAGTTTGTAGCAGTCGCCCTGGCCCTTGTGGCAGTTGCCGTCGCCGCCCCGCCCGAGGTAGACAAGGTAGTCGAAATCAAAGAATATGAAAACAAACAGAACGAAGAAGGATACGCTTTCAAGTAAGAGCCTTACTTAATATTTGTATTGTGTACGAGTATTATTTTGGCAGTTGACTTCTTTCAGTGCCCACCCGCTGTATTTCTTTGGGACAAATGCGTGGACACCCGTGGTATGTTCCTATTAAGTAAATAAATATTAAATTATTTACACATATATTTTATACTTTGGAGCCGATGAACAATCAACAACAACAACATTAATCAATCAACATTATTTTGTCCACCATTTAATAAGAAGCATGGCTTGACCGCAGTGATCCCAGGAGGTCTCGAGCACAACGCCGAACTGTAGTGTGAATCTTATAATAGATCCTAATAGACAGAATGTGCCAAGCCTTTACGTCGGCACTACTGGTTCAATTACATTTTTTTATTAAATCTTCCTTTCGCAGTGTGGAAACATCCGATGGCACTAAGCGCAGTGAAATAGGTTCCTACGCGGAGACCTTGGATAAAGACAACAAACCCGTTCAAGTGCTTAACGTTCGTGGATTCTACACCTACGTCAACCCAGACGGCAAAGTGGAGACCGTTGAATATTTCGCTGATGAGAACGGCTACCACGCCACCGGAGATTCCATCCCCAAGGCTCCTGAAGCCCTCGCTGTATAAATGCTTGATACCTATAACAATCCACCACTCGATCAACGGACTCCGATATGTGATAACAGATTGTAATTATATCTCTTAGTGCCATTGCCATGTAAAAGCAGCAATACGGATTGCAGAACAGGCCTGTCTAAATTAGCAATGTATTCGTACATACCAATTTAGATAATGTAAATCGTACTGCCCTGCTTTATTACATTTTTGATTGTATGCTTGTTGTGTAAATAAATAGAACATACATGTACGTAACTTTGTTATTTCCAATTAAATTACTTCATTCTTAAGGTTCCGCACCCTACAGGTAAAAATAGGAAACCTATTGATTCCACGTGTCTATATGACACCAAGCGAAATCTCTTAACCGTGATAGATGATAATGATTGCAATTTAATTAAATTTAATTTAAAAACGTAACTGACTGCTGGTATAAGCATAATGGGGAAAATCCAGACAATAAGATATAAATAAACCGCTTCAGATCAATCGTGAACTTAAAATTTACTTATTTATTCTATAGTCACTTCCCCTACCGATGAAAAGGGATGTATTATATTTTTTTTCTTATCAATTAGGTCTCTATGATGCTTGAGTAAATCCCCATTTATCATCGTGGGCTCCCCTACTAATCGTATAAGATTGGCGATCTGGTATCGAAAGTGTAAACCACCTGAAGGGCCTCTGACATAGGATAATGACTACGGCTATGACGGACAGCCGGTACCTACTATTTGACGGGTTATTCGACCCACGGAAGCGTCCAGTTGTAAAATGTCACTCTATGTTCCACAATGTTGTTAGCCATGTTCTCACTTTTGTCAGCTCTGGATCTACCTGTTATAGCAGAACACCGACCACAAAACAAGACAATACTAATAATGATAATAAGTAGGCACCCGAATCAAGTAGGTACTTTTGTAGGTACTGGTCACTATGAACAGGTGGATATAAGAGTTCACACAAGTAGTATCTACCAATTAGCGCAGTGTTACGTTTGACATCAGCCTGCCTTAAAGTCGGTTCATCTATACTTGGTAAAAATAGTAAACAAACCGCCGGCTCTCACAAAATCACTAAACTT
This sequence comes from Macaria liturata, assembly GCA_964023185.1. Taxonomy (NCBI): domain Eukaryota; kingdom Metazoa; phylum Arthropoda; class Insecta; order Lepidoptera; family Geometridae; genus Macaria; species Macaria liturata. The sequence continues at coordinate 2,022,014 of OZ026811.1, read as the reverse complement.
TCGATGAAATCACTCCTCTTCGGTATTTTAATAGTTCTTGGACACAAACGGTACATGTATGCTACTATTTACACACGTAGAACACTTTGATTCAACATAAATTACGCTGTATTTCAATAAATTACGAAGACGTGATCAAATCGCAAGGGCTATTCGTACAACCCGGAAGTGGGGATACCATATTTAAAAAATAATATTTATTATATATTATACCTGGCAACACCAAATATATGGATTTTTTTATATAACAATAATGTATTTTTAAATTTTTGTTCATGGTAATACGTATACGTATACCATATAAAAATTCAAAAAACCGTACTACGTTCATTCTTTTTGAATACATGTAATTTTGAATAAATGGTTTTAAAATAAAGTAAAAAATAGGTATGTTGCCTGTGTCAGCTTGAAATGCTAGATTTAGCTCCTTTTTCTCGAGTATGAGTTTATATCTTAAATACCATTTTTATTGATAAACATCCAAATCCTGTAATATTTTAGTTACTGTTAAATTGTCAGGGGCCTTTAAGGTGGTTCTGCATACATGTAAGGTAGATCAGACTCACGAGGTATACCTACTGTTCGGAGAACTATTAGTAATAGTATAGTTTTAATAACCCTCATACTGTAGACCATATTAAATTGGAAAACAAACATAACTTAAATCCATAGCCTAAGGCTGTGACCGACGTAAAAAATCCTGTGAATTGTTCTGCTATACGATACGACCCAGATAGAAGCTGTAAGGCAGCTTCTGTCTGGGTATATGCAAAACATATGACGATTTAAAAAAAATGTTATATGGCAACGCATCTCTCTCTCACAAATATTATTACCTAGTTTCTTGATTAAATGAATATTTTTTTAATTTATATATCCTCTCAATGTCTTAAAACTCAGATAAGTAGGTATATTATGTGAACTTTTAATCAGAGATTTGACCTCATAGGTATAGGTAGGCACTACCTAGAAATCACAAAGCCCTATGATAAGTTAATAGCTTAAGCTCAGAGTTAATTACCTTTTACTAGGCTTAATAGATACCTAAGTACAATATGTACTTACCTAGCTTATCCATACTTAGCATTCAGTATTTATAGCAAATAAAAAAATATAAGTTGGTACATACATTAGGAGTTAATAAGTCTAACCTTTGATGTTAAAAAGTCCTACTTGGGCATACAATTAAGTAGGTATGACTAATTTACAGTTATTTGAATAACATCTTTGGAAATGTCTATTATATAAGCTTAGGTAGGTACTATAGTTACCTTCAAATGTTGCGATAAAAGATATCCCTTGGTTTACCAAATTCAACCAAAATTGTTACAGCATCTAACTATGCATTTATTTCCAGGTGATGTGACCAGGCAAAGGGAAAGTTCTCAAATAAGCCAAGATCACATCATCCATTCCATTTATTGACCATATCAATTTAATTGCAATCTAATTGTTGGTTATCTACCTACCTATTTCATTGTAAAGTTACAGATTATGAAAAAAAGTCTAGTTATGGAGATTTATTCTGTGTTTTAAACCTACCCCTGGGCACAGTCCACAACTGTAGGTATATAAATAGTTACTTATTTACTTTAAAAGATGATTAGAAAATTATAATTAGGTTAAAAAAAACAAACAAGATTAAGATATTAGTTTATGAGAACACTTTATTAGATGAATAATAAGCATATACCTACTTAAATAAAAATTAATAAATTAGATAATCAGTCCACTAATTGTTATCAGAATAAAACTCTCTTGAAAGTTGAGGTGAGCTGGAGAATGTTCAAAGTCAGGCAGGAACATCAGTAGGTATAGATGGTGAGACACAGTTACACCAGAAGCAGGCTTCCATGGATTTTCAAGTTTCCTAAGTGTGACATTATTCTGTACTAAATAAGTAATGTTTCATTTGAAGTAAACAAGATAAGTAGTTTATCAAATAAAATTCTGCCTGTCATCAATGCTAGTTGGTTTATTTTTCCTAGTTTTTCTGCTCTGCTTTGGTGGACTAACTATGTAGCTATCTATTAGACTCAAAGTTATTTATGTAGAACAAACCTAAATTTTGGCAAAAGAAAATAAAACATTGTAAATGATCTCATTCTTGATGACAATGTTGGCTACATACAGAATGGCAAGAACTGACTAAAAGGGTTAGAAGTGGTCATCATTATCAGCAGATTCTAGTAGATTCTGCTTGAAAATAGCATACAATAATTGTACCTAAGTAAGTACCTACCAGTGCTATATCTACTTTTATCGTTTAGCCACCATCCTTGCCTTTCTTTGAGGTTATTTGAAGAGGAACAGGAAAGTAATTTCTCATGAGATGATTTAGGTAGGTACTCCGAATATCAAACTCAATACAGCAGTTATGTACTTTAGAACCACACGAAATCTAACGACGCGTGATAAGCATTACCATGGATAAATTGGTATTTTCATTCATTATATCGCTGCATCAGGTTCCAAATTGATTTTGTAACGCAGAGTGCAGACTAGTTACTAGATAGAAAATGATACCTAACCTAACCTACGCGTTCGAGTTGAGAATTAAGATGGCGTAACCAAACCAAAATAAATTCAAAACGAAATCGTGTATGTACACGATATCCTATCCGTACACAAAAATTAAGAAAATTTTAAACACTCCTACAAGCAAACAAGTACCCAGTAGATCTAGACCCCTGTTTTTAAATAAGTAAGCAGGTACGATAGCTCTCGCCAGATTGGTACTGCGTGAGAATAGCCAAAACAAACAAACTATTACTTATTCCATGGCTTCACGCAGTTTACTACATTGATAAAAACCTAAACACATTGACAGAATTTCTACTCACACACAGAAAAATTTATATTTTTTCAAAGAAAAGGGATATTGCCAGAATACAGAAAATATTAGCGTTCAATCCACAGAGCTTTGAAGTCCATGCTTGTCGCCCTGTGGCCCGATCGTTGTTCTGTGGTTCAATCAAATTAAAGACAAGTATTCGAGTTTTTCGACTTCTACGGAAATAGTAGTACAGATGACAAATATTTTCATTGATTTCTTGATAGAATGAACTAAACCGTATATTTGTTGTCTGTTTAGAATGAACAAAATAAACGTTGTTATGAACATGTTCATTCGCGATTGTACGATACTGCGTGTAGTCATAGTCATAGTCATATCATTTATTTGCAAATGCAATGTAAACAACTGGTCCGAAAATCTTTTGACAGCTTTGACAAACACTCTATGATAGACTTTTGACGTTGTCTATGTTTTAGTGATGGGAATGGTATTCATAGAATGAACGTAAAATAAGACTAGGAGAATGAATGCTTTCATTTGCAAAATATTATCTATCAAAATACATTTATACAATATAAATGAAAATATATAATATGTTTAATATAATTACTGGGTTATTCGTGGCTATTGAGATTATTAAAATTTATAATTAAAATAATTATTAAAAATGTATTATTAAAATTTATAATTTAATTTATAATTCTAAAATTTGGTATGGCTATACGTCAAAAATATGTCATTGTACGAGTGAGAGATACGACTTGGATATCGTGCCTCTCGCTCGCATAAGTCTGAACGAGCTAGTAACGAACCGATAGCAGCATTCGTTTCGTAACTTCCATCGATGTCTTACGTTTCGGGTGCTCTTACATTTTTGATTTTCGACGACCTGGCTTTATTACGGACTTGGGAGTGCTTTGTGGATTGGATCTATTGTGAAATAAAATAAATATATAAAAGATTAGATTCATATGTTCATTCACTTAAATTCAAATTGTCGTTCATTCGACCTAACCACATCACTATTTGTTCACTCTTTGTCTATGGTTTTGGTTTGTTTACTATTTTTACCAAGTATAGATGAACCGACCGTAGGTAAAGCGCTGCAGTTGTCTATGATAAAGCACTCATACCTAAAAGAAGCCTATTTACTCTGAAATTTAAATATCGCTGAATTATAATTCAATTTATATAAATATAAAAAGATACTAATTTATTATCTAAGTATATAGGTATATATGTATACTTATTACGAAGATATTTTTGTAAATTTGTCTACTTGTTAATACTATTTAATTAGTAAAGTCATTGAAATAAGTACCAATGATTTTGATTACACTTTTTTTTACATGGAATAGGCCAACGTTTGAGTACAGCCTGCCTAATGTGAGGCACTACTGTAGTCTAAAATGTTGCACGTTTGCCTAGAAGAAACCTATTCTCTTTGGCTTTTCTTTTATTGTGAATCTAGTGATGACACTATATATTTTTATACGAAGTAATCAAATCACATATAAAACTACATTTTGTTAATACTCACCTCACACTCACTGCCTCACAGTGTATTATTATGTTTCTGATATTATGTATGTTATTATGTTTAACTTATGCATATTCGTTAAGTTAACGTGTGAGTAGAAACAAAGCAAACACCAAATTAAATGTAATCAAGTTTATTTGACTTCATTCTTCATTAAAACAAAACAAATATAAACGTAAAAAAATATGGCAGTGGGCATTTCATTGCTTGTACCAGAGCGCTTTTAGTTCGCTCCGGCATCCTTATTCGAGAGCTAGTTCCGTTTGTTGTTTCTTCGAAGTGTTTTGAAGCTTGTGTGATAACTTAGTACACGAGGTGGCAGCACTGTTGACCTTTTAGATGGCATCCAGGTCAGAATAGCCCTAATTTGTATCCTCGCACAGTCTTCTTACACACTCCGATGAATGTTTATTGTTTAGTTTATCGCCTGGCGACGGGAGCCTTAGGGATGGAGTCACCTTCAGCGCGGTATCCGTTCTCGTCAGCTTCGTAGGTGACAGCGACTGGCTCGCCGTCGGGGCTGGGGTAGGTGTAGCGGCCGCTCCTCACAATAATGGTCACCTCCTCGTTCTTCTCGTTCAACACCTTCTTGGGCGTACCAATTTCTTCGAATGTGATGCCATTCTCAGTTTCGTAGCTGAAAAATAAATTTGAAACTTTGGGACCAGCACAGTATTGTTAGGGCTAAAACTCGTAATAGATATGCACATGAAACCGCAAATTATTATATAAATTGCAAATTTACTAAACAAAGATTTAGTCCCTGAATGGGCTAGAAATTAAATATAAAAAAGCTTGTCTTGTATTATGTAATATTTGGTTTCTCATTAAGTACTTATTAGAAGCAACATAGAATAAAAATAAACATAAATTGTGTTACTAAAAATTATGCGTGTTCAGATTTAAGTTACTACTCGTATCTAAAATAAAGATTTAATTTACCTGTTTACGTAACCACCGTCGGGGGATGATTCATAAGAAGATCGCACGATCTTGATTTCCTTCGGTTGGTCGACGGGAGCGGCGGCGACGGCTGCCACGACGGCCAGGGCGACTACTACGATCTACAGATAAGAAGATAAGATACAAGATTTTTATTTGTAAACAGATAAATGTGATACAATATAGTGTTACTCTGCCTTCTACTGTAGTGTTAACTACAACACACACACACACATCAAATTAATAATAATAAAACAAAGTGATAAAAACACATACTTAATTTTATAAATGACGTATGGAATCAATACTGAGATAACTGAAAACGCAGGGGTCTTTAAATCCCGGTTGCTTATTGGGTAAGCAAGATCCATCTTAGGCCATAGCTATTGCTTACCATCAGGCAAACAATGGTCAAGTACAAAGTGTTTTGTTAAAAAAAACCTCAAAGCAAATGTGCCATAAATCAGAACTACATTGGAGCTGAATATCAGGCTCGTATTCAATAAAAGAGACATTTGAAAAATGCTTTCACTGTTTGATAGTAATGGAAGGGTAGGTTGTAATGACACCCTGAATTCACTTAAAAAACTTAGCAAATTTAAAATATTAAGCGCGCCGAATTTCAATTAACATAGACAAATGTTAAATTCAATTCACAAAACAAACGTTTAATTAAATAACACGATATATATACAAAAGCGAAGTATCAACGTACCATTTTCATTTTGAATGGTTTGGTTTGATTCGGTTGCTACCAAATGAGCGACTGATGACTTTGGCTCCTGGACAAAATCTTTTATACATTTCACTCATGATCTAACGTAATGTCAAATATACGATGTCGATATTCCGGATTCGGTCATCGCAAGTGTTTGACTTTGATCATTCGTTTGCGCGTACCTAACGTTGCGTGCGCGCGCGGCGTGCGCCGGCGCAGCCCCGCGAAGGTTTCATTTACCAATACTAATATTTACTCGATTGTCAATTGTCACCAACCCTCAAATTGAGACAACTGTATAACCACTGTGCATTAGGTCAAAGAGATTAGTGATCTATGTATATGACTGAGTTTTCCAAACGAAAATATATATTTTTTTATTACTTAAGTAAGTATTCATTGATGGTTTTAAAAGGCTAAATAAATAAGCTAAGTATTATTCTTGATTAAACCTTCTGCTTACTTTTTCCTTATTATTTCTCTTTTATTTAGTTCCTCTCAAACTAGTCCAAGCAAAAATTGGCTGAGATGCAATTTTTTTTTTTTATTTGTCTGAAGCGACTTAATTTGAGCCACTTTTAGAAGGTGCATTAGCAAATTTGACAACCTACCGTATAGGAAAATTTGTATACAATTTTTGCGATTCTGTTCCACGGAATTCTGCCCGAACGACAATTTTATATCCTGGATTTATGCTTAGGTATATGCTGTAAGAATGTTCATTCTTACTGATAAAACAGAATTACTAAGGAGGATTATGCATCAATCTCCAAATCTATACTAATATTATAAAGCTGAAGAGTTTGTTTGTTTGTTTGAACGCGCTAATCTCAGGAACTACTGGTGCGAATTGAAAAATTCTTTTTGTGTTGAATAGACCATTTATCGAGGAAGGCTTTAGGCTATATTACATCACGCTGCAACTAATAGGAGCGAAGAAACAATGGAAAATGTGGAAAAAACGGGAAAAATTATTTATCTTGAAGGCTTCCGTTGCGTGAGCTGCGAAAACGGTTCAAGTCGTGGGTAACAGCTATAATTTATAAAACTGAAGAGGTAGTTTGCAAAAATAAGTACGATGCCCAAAATAACTATTCCACGCGGATGAAGTCGCGCGCACAGCTAGTTACATAATATAAGTATTCTAGTTTTGCGAGATTAGACTAGGAAATTAATAAATAAAGCATGATAAATTGCCATTGACAGACTGCTATACATATGTTTTTTTATATATCTATTACTACACTAAATATACAATTATGTACTTTCCACTTGCGCACCCTGTTTTCCCTACCGCCGGAAATTTAAGTATGGACATTATGTGCACATAAGCCAAATATCTTAATAATTTGAGTATTTTTTTTATTTGGTATTTTATACCACTAGTTCGCATGTAGTAAGACCCGCATAAAACAGGATAGATCTGGATCTCAAACCAGGTTGCCGGAACAAATCGTGATAAGCAAGCTTGTGATTAAAGACTTTCATGCCAACTTTTCCACATACAACTTGCGAATTAATTAGCATAATTTAGATTTTATTAATTTCATATTTTTTGTTTGTCTTTTCAAGCCACAACAGAGCAACGGATCACCGTGAATTTTGGTATAGAGATAGTCTAGGATCCTGAGTGACATAAGCTCCATTTTCTTCAGAAATACAGCAGACAAGGCAGGCATGTTCTAGTAGAGAATACATAAATAAATCAAATTAAATTATAATATGTTCGTATAATATGTTATTTTGGACTTGTATCGGGGCCTGGCCAAGCGTTTGGTGGAAGTGACAGGTCTCCAGAATGTTGGCTGCTACTTTGCTCAAAAGGTGAGCATTGCTATACAACACGGAAATGCCGCCACCATTTTGGGGACCTTTCCTTCTACTACAGGCATTTTAGATTAAGTATTTAGTTTTAGTTAGAAGTAGTTTAAGTTTTTTATTCTATTGTTAGTATTTAGTTTTTTAAATTAGTTTTTAACAAAATGTAAGTTTAATTTATACAAATATGTTCGTTCATCCTAACTAATCACCAAAATGTCGAATGTTGACGTCATAATTTACGACAGTGTTATTTTACAAATGTCTAAGATTTATCGACATTGAACTATTGACACATCTAGGTACCTACCTTATTCTAAGAAAGCTATATGACTTTTAGGGTTCTGTTCCAAACCACCTAACATATGTAGATAACAGGAATATCCTGTAGTAATTAAGGGTTACCTGATACTAGTTTATGTAAGTACTTTTAAATCAAAAGATATTTCAGGACATTATCACAATCAGACACAGCGCCATCATGGGTCCTAATAGATATCCTATATAATACATACCTACATACGTTTTTTTTAATATATACTTATTATTCCTATAAACGACTCAACTCAAGTAATTACAAATTTAAAATTCATAATTACTTATTTCAGGCGGGAATCGAACCCGCACCCCTAGATTAAAAGGCAGAGCCAATATTAACTTAGTTACTAAGCTAACAGGCCAGTCAACTTTTAAATACAGCATCAGTAAATTACTTATCAAAAGTAAAGGAAAAGTTGTGGATAATTTGCACTGAAGCTGCCTCTTCATATAAGGTGTTTAGTTTTTATTAATAACTAGCTGTGCCAGCGACTTCGTCCGCATGGAATAGTTCTTACCATAAAAACGGTTCTAGTGAGTTATTCTTAAAAGATAGACATATACTGTAGCAGACATTTTGTTAGATCATTTCAAGAGGAATAATTCTTTCATACATATTTTTTTGATATTTGAACCGTTTTCGCAGCACACGCAACGGAAGCCCTCAAAGCTGAATAATTTTCCCCGTTTTTTTCACATTTTCCATTGCTTCTTCACTCATATTAGTTGCAGCGTGATGTTATATAGCCTAAAACCTTCCTTAATAAATGGTCTATCCAACCGAAAAAGAATTTTTCAATTCGCACCAGTAGTTCCTGAGATTAGCGCGTTCAAACAAACAAATAAACAAACTCTTCAGCTTTATAATATTAGTATAGATTAAATATATTCGCAACGCTACATAGTTGTCCGCGTATATGTAAAGGCCAGTTGCGCACTTTGGTGATAATTTAACCTGATTGTACGGAACCCCAAAGGCGCGAGTCCAGTTTGCGCTAGGCCAGTTTTATGATGATTTTTAATCACTAGGTATCACTCATCTGTCGTATCATCTGTAGGTATGTTATAAATAGGTGCTTACATATAACTGCTAAAATATAGATTTCGTACCAATATAAAAAGCGAAAATATATTTGTTAGTCTTTGTAGAGTTAACATGAACCCTAGAACCAACGGGCTCAAGAATCGCGCTAAGGTCACGCAATAAAAATAGACGTTCGCTACTTAGCATATCATTAGATCGACCGGCGAATATTAGGGCAAAAAAACGGCGGTTGAAGTCTATGGAGCTTCTCCCGCGTTGGTATGCAAGACACAAATAAATGTGATGTGCTCTTAACCTTTGCGGAGGTCACACATACTTTACTGAAATTATAATTCAAGGCCGCCGAGTTTTTACCACAGCTAGTATGTGTAATGCTGAGGTTTATTAGCTAGTAATTAAACAGCGAGGCCTCGGGATGGGCGGTATGACATCTTTTGTGGCTGAGCTCGACCAGTCCTTAGAAAACAGGTAAATTAGACAACAATTGTAGTTTTAGGAGGTACTAGGTACTCCTTTACTCTGTGGTTTTAGTGAAGCCAAGTGTTATATATGTACCTACGTTTTTTAAGTTAATAAATCGTCTAGCGTAATTTTACTATGTCTAAGGACTAAGTCAAATAAGAAATCTTAATTCTTTTAGGGTACAGATGATGAGTCGAACAAAAAGCAAGCACGATTTCACATTCACTACGAGATTCACATCGATCTGTGCATATTTTTAACATATCGGATTTTTGGCGTGGTTCTTTAAATCTTTTAGCTGACGGGGCGCCTTTGGCGCCCCTTTATATCCGGCGCCCCTGGGCGGTCACCCAACCTCGCCCTACCCTAATGCCGCTACTGCGTATTATTAAGACTTGTGGTTACTATTAACTGGGAAAACTTATCACGCCTGCATTGTTGCTATCAATTTATACTTATGAATTTGTAGAGACAACTTTAATTTAATAACACATAAGACCGACTCGAGTATGAGTATACTCATATATCTTATCTACATGTCAGAGGCCCTTAGGGCGGCTTTATTAACTCTCGACACCAGAGTTGGCCACTCTCATTCGATAAGAAGAACCTTATCTACAACTAAAACTGAAAGCGTAAAACAAAACAACATAATTTTGGCAAACATAAATTTTAATGGAACTCATATTAGACATAATTCTAAACAACATGCTTCAAATAAATAACGAAATCTTACATAGCATACTTAATGGATATTACCAAGTTAACCGCATAACGTGGTCAGTCTTGCGTTTGGACGACTTTATGAAGCCCAGGAATTGTAACTCGGCGACCGCTCTGGTAAATCTCAACCTAGAAAAAAATACAATGTTAATTTGGAAGTGTTGATATAGGATGCTTTTTTTATATTTAAACGACTTCTATGTTTCATAAAGCACCCATAGTTCAACTAGCGGAAGGTATCGCAGACGATTACCAAAGTTAAGCAACTGTCGACGCGGTCAGTCCTTGGATGGGAGACCAAATACTGGCATTCGTTTGTGGGCAAGTTCGGATGGCATGTTAAATCGTAGGTCTCGGCTGTTTGTCATAATACGGAGTCATTCAATTTAAGTATTTAAATAGGCACTATTTTAACATTTAATATAAAAATATTACTGTAATTAATTTCTAGTTTTATCATAAGGCCCAAAAATTACCATGAACATTAAAGTCATGTTTGGAATAAATTATTCAATGCCTCATATAAAATTCATATCTTGAGCAGTATAAACCTAGTTTCGTATAAATATATAATGTAATAAAAATATTCTCCAAGCGACGTCAATGTAATAATAATTGATTATTATCAATTAAAAAGCTATTTCGCTGGTCCGTCGTCGCGAGGCTTAAAAAGGCGATCCTCAAATTAAATTGATTGTTATTATTCCACTTGACAAAACGTCAGACCAACATTAAAAGTATTAAAACACGTGTATGGAGGTCAATGTTGAATGTATATTACCTCACCGCGCATCGCCGGTATTTAATTTTCTTGTGAGATTCGATCGTTAAAAAATAACGTCCTAAATGTTTATCTTGCATTGTAAATGTCAAAGTGCGAATGTCGGTTGGTCGGTCAGCCCCCTTAGACAAGAGCCGTATTTTAGTGAGCGTACTGACGCTCGCTTATGGAATAGAAAGACCAATGTATTATGGGAGTGACGCAATATTTCCCCCCGCGCGGCGGAGCGCGTCGCGATGTATTGATACCCATACATTGCTCTTTCTATCTCATAGGCCTGATGTCTGTAGTTTCAGAAACACATGGACGGAGGAGCAAATAGAAAAATTGGTGGTAATTTCAACATGGTGGTAAATTGGTAAAATATAGATACATAATAGGGCCATGTCAGGGCCCTTCGAGCGGTTTGATACACTCTCGACACCAGAGCTGGCCTATCTCATTCGCTAAGATTAACTATGATTTAAAATTATTTCTTTTAATACATAGTAGTCAGATTAATTTTATCGTGTATTAGATCGGACACACCAAAGTATTTTATTAAAAAATATATTTAAATACTACGGATCGCATCTAGTTTTGCATAAGCAGACAAACTCTAATGCCCTCCAAAATATATACACAAATGGCGAATATAAAATCCAATTTTATTGCTCAATATATTGTTAGTGAAAAATTGATGATATTTATTTTATTTTTACTTTATAGATACTTGACAAAAACCAGCTTCAATCAACTTCATCAAGGTAGTACAAAGTTATTCTTATTTCTATTTGCCTTTGAGATGTACCTTAATAAAACAAAAAGAAAATCGCGATACAAGGAGGAAAGTTACACAATCATTATGCACTGGAGGCGCCCCGTGGTTTCACATATATGTATATTATTATGAAAAAATAATACTTCATTGAAATAGGTTCATAAATAACGAAGTAATCGCGTAACATACCTACAATAACCAGATTTGATACCTTCCTTTTTTCGAAGTCGGTTAAAAAAGGAGACATTATGTTTAAGGCTGTAAATACACTACCTAAATATAGTATGACAAAGTAACCAGCCAACACAATCACCATTCACTATCATCATCATCATTCATGCATATATTTTCCTACAGTTCAATTAAGTCCTCACTCGACACTCATGTTGGATTCCGAGAGCTTTACGTAAATTTTTAAGAAAAGTACAATATTGATATGAATAATGACAACAAATAAATCGTGGAGGCATATACATACAATACAACTGTGGAACTCCCTGCCCGAATCTCTATTCCCCTTGAACTATAATTTGTCGGTCTTCAAGTCGAGAGTAAACCGGTTTCTTCTAGGCAAGCGCGCTAGATCGTAGATCATAACGTTGCTTAACATCAGGCAAGTTGTAGTCAAACGTGAGCCTATTTCATGTAAAAACAAAAAAATATGCCTCCACTACTTATCTGTTGTAGGTACTAACTACTAAGTTAAAGTAAATAGTTTATCATCATCATCATCAGCAGCATATAAAAACTCACTGCAGAGTAGGATCGTGTTCCCTATCATCATGGTGTGCAGGCCGCAGTATCGCCGCGAAGGCCTGCAGCCAGTCGTACAGATTGATGTGCCTCCCGCACTCGCGATGCAACTTGTACGCGAGCGACACGTCCGGGAGCGAGGGGGAGATGCTGTCTGGGGAGGGGAGCTTGCAGCACGAGCACTGGAACAATAAATAAATAAATATTTCGGAACATTGCACACAGCGCCATCTAGCCCCACACCAAGCAAACGCTTGTGTCGTGGATACTAGATAACTACTTCTATACTTTTTTTGTAAATACATACTACTTCTATACTTTTTTTGTAAATACATACTGATTATACATAGAAACGACTCAACACAAGTACTTACAAATTTAAAAATTCATAATTACTTGTGTCACGCGGGAATCGAGCCCGCAACCCCTAGATTAGAAGGCAGAGCCACTACCACCTAGCACCAGCTAACGGGGCAGTCGGATCGGGCGAGTCGGGCAGTATAAGGAAACTTAGATGAAAAAAAAAGTAACATCCTCCTTTTCAACGTCACTAACACACATGTGCTTCCGATTCGCCTTTGTGCTAAGTAATTCTTGCACTGTGTTGTTAAATTTTCATGACCATAATGATCTTTTATTATTTGCACATCTAATATGTAGTAATGCAATTTTAATATAAGTACTTTCTTTAATTCTGTATTCCTTAATTGTATATGGATGTAATTCCGAAATAAATGACTTCTATTCTATTCTATTAAAAATTTTTGGGTGATAGTGTATTTAGCTAAAAGGATTTTAACTTACGTTAAGGATGAGTCAAACTTCATTCTCAAAACTAAAATAGGTTTTCATTTTTGTTTGAGTGTCCAATAAAGCATTAATCTATCTTTCTATCTGAATAGTATTTTCAAGAAATTGAGAAATTACTTTTTTAATGATATTACTTAGAAGGAGAATATGGAATTGAAATAACAACTGGAAAATAACTTATTTCTTAGTTCATCTTCATAGAAGAGATAGATATTGAGCCTATTTTAAAAGCACTAAAACCATCATCATCATCATCCTGTCAGCCTGTGTTTACCCACTGCTGAGTATAGGCCTCCTCTCCAACACAGCACGGTATCCAGCCTAACTGTACTAAAAAATAATTTAAAAAATTCAGGTGAAATATAAAAAAAATCAGGCAGGTAGCTTTAGATGAAATTAACACATTATCAAGCATCTTCATCACCTTAAATAACAAAATGTAATAAAAGACAGTACAGGGCAGATAAATCGTGGTGGGCGTTTAGGTTCTTCCACGGATGACACATTTCCTCGGATATTGTGGACCTCAAACATGTCAGTTTCCTCACGACGTTTTTCTTCACAGTTAATTAAGTGCAAATCCACACATAACTTGCAAATACAAGACATTGGTGTAGGGCCGGATTCGAACCAGGGTGCGTCAGAATGAAAAGCAGACGCTGAAACCGCCGAGCCACACTATCTTTCACTTTTGTATTACGATACATTAAAATGCTAGTTACAGTAAAGAGAAGCTCACCAACCTGCAGGTAATGTACCGGGTTACTGAGCGCGTTGTGCAGCGCCCCTCTCGGCGAGCCTACTATCTGCTTCCTCACGCCGCCCACATCACTGAAGAACACCACTTCATAGAATGTCTGCGAGTGAGGAGGAAGGAGTGTCTTACTGAACATCTCTTCGAGGTAGCTGATGAAACGAGAGCGAACCAACTCGAATGGGGATTGGATTTTGTCGGCGCGAGTCGCTTTTAGCAGTTTCTGGAAATGCAAAATGTAAAGATATAAAACTCAAAGGTGACTGACTGACTGACATAGTGATCTATCAACGCACAGCCCAAACTACTGGACGGATGGGGTTGAAATTTGGCATGCAGGTAGATGTTATGACGTAGGCATCCGCTAAAAAGGATTTTTGGAATGCAATTTTAAAGGGGTGAAAGTTTTACTCCTTAATGCGAGCGAAGCCACGAGCACTCACTAGTATAAAAAATAATCGCACGTACTACGCACACTAAGATTAGAACAGAAAATGTAAACTTTTTATTACACTCTTTGACACTGAAACTAAGTATTATAGTTGCTAGGCTGTAATTCAATTTTTGGAACATTATCATTCGATAATGAAGACCTTATTCGTAATGCCTAAAATGATTTAACTTGGATAACTGGTAATGATACCTGCCAATCATAATCATAGTTTTCCAGTGACTTTCTGCTGTGATAATTGAATTGCTGACTAAACCCATTTGCTTTTTGTCTCACACTTTTAACAATTTGCAGTAATCGCCACTCGTAATCTAGATATCTAGCAATAGTTAACAGTAACATGGTAGGTACTACTAGTTAATTTTTTGCTACTATTATAGCCCAAACAATTTCCGTATGAGACCGTACCGACCGCAGTGCAGTTACCAGAATAAAAAATAAGGGTCATCGTTAATTTTAACTTCTTACCACAGAATAAGCATAAAACCTCACCTCTTTCAATTTATATCTATTCCCCGGAGTATTCTGGACATCTTCACCCTCCACGCTATTGACAACAACTGTTGGCTCCGTGTCGGCGTTTTCTATTTGTCTCAGAAACATCATCAGATGTACTCTGGTGGTTTTAGCAAAGTTCTCTCCCAAGTCATCCCCCGGTCGAATATTTCTCACGTTATTTTTCGTAGGCGTCGCTCGAAGAGGTCTCACAGGTGACGCTATTTGTAGATTGTTGACAACTTTCAAAGCGTTTTGGATGTCGTCAACCAGTTTAACTTGAGACTGGAAATGGAGGAGTTGCATGCTCTCTTTGAACGCCTGTGTTGTGGTGATGTTTTCAACTGCACATTTTGTGTAAATTTCTCGGACCTGAAATGACAAATTATATATAATTTTATATAACACAAAAAATTTGGTGTTAAATGCAAAATACCAATATCTATCTTCAATCAAAGGTTAAAAGAAGACGCTAGCGCAAGATCGAAGCCAATGGCATATTAAGAGAGAGGCCTATACCCAGCTGCAACGACGACAGCGCAGATGATGATGATCTTTACTTAACTTTCAATAAATTCCATTTCGTAGATGAAAAAGGAAAATAAAATAATTGTTGCAACATAACTTAACCAGCATTTGTGTGTTGCCTTATAGTTCATTGCAATTTTTTAGCATTTATAATTGTTAGAAATTAAATCATTTTTTCTGAGCATAATTAGTATACTAACTCACAACTCAATTATTTATCAACTACTTACAGATTTCCCCAACAAACATTTAGGCATGTCCTTTACAAATGTGCATAGCAATCTGACGCACAGGTACAAGCTATACAAATAATCATGCAGCCTGCTCAACTCCCTCTGCAACACATCTCTGAAGAATTCATCATCTTTAAACAACTTGATCTTTGTCCTGCAATCTTGTTTTTCTAAATACGATCGGAAGGACCTTAGTTGTCGGATGCTTTCTAAATCTTCACTGCTGAGGTTGAAAACAGCTTCTTCGATACTGTCTCGGTCACAGCAGAGGGATTTCGTGTTGTCGCCATAGTAATGTTCCATCATGCAATACTGAAATCATACGAAAGTAGAGTTATATTAAGAAAAGTAGTTATTATATCTGGATTATATAAAAATAAATATACAGGTTTATTCTTGCAACAAACATTAAAACAATAGTAGGCATAACTTGGTAGATTGGTTTCTGAAACATATCAAACAGCATTTCAGCTAATCAGTCTCATTACATTTGCAATCATAGTGTTTGCTTATACAACAATTTTACTACTTCACATTTTTTTTCATCAAAACATTACTCTGTGAAACGTTAATTGTAAAGTGTCACAAAAACATTTGATGGATCATAAATAGGTAGGTATGAATAGAATATACATATATATAAAATAGGTGTGATCAACACTGGAGTTGAGAGTTTCAAGCTGCTTTAGTGATCTCTACATTAGTTTACTGGCTTCTGCACTGTACCAAACCCTACGATTTAACATGCATTTAACAACAAAAGCTTGTAACTAAAACCTGTACTGACCTTAATACTCTGTAAGAGGCCAGTGACAGAGAAATCGTAGAACAGGAACACATCCGTGAGCAGCTCGAAGGTCTTCCCAGAGAGGTGGAACGGGCTCGCGTGTGTCAGGAAGATGTCTTCCAGCACCTACACAAATACAGTTTAACATTTATCAACATGTATCATTACAAGGGATTATTATTCACTCTCGGGGTGTTTGAGATAGTATTGTATCTGAACCTTTAAATAATTTTATAAGCTATCCTTTGTGAAACTAATCAGAAGGAGCCCAAAAAAGTATCAAAATCCACAACTAGTCTATTTGGGATAATACTGGCCAGACTACAGACAGCTACATGTGCAATTTAAATGCGGCCATCTGATGGCAGACTTTTGTTATGTATTGCGACTTCAAGAACATTACCACAGTCAGAAATTGAGCAGTTTATTTTTTTCTGCACCCAGTCATTTTCCATGGTTCCAATACATAATAATCTTATCAAATATTTGAAAAATATATCTACCTGATTCATATACACAGGAGAGGAGTGTGTGTGGAACACCTTGATGAGCAGCTTGGATGAGACGTGGTACGGGAATGACTTGTGCAGCGCTGACACTGAAGTGGCCACTCCAAACACTAGCACTATGGGCAGCGATGGGACGTACGAACTGAAAATATTAACAGCGACAAAATGTACTCTAAATAACTTTTGTAGCTTTTTTATAACTTTACAGGTTTGCACTACACCATAAGCAATAGATGTGGCTTAAGATGAAGCATGCTTACTCAATAAGAATGAGTTAAGTCTCACTTTGAAATCTGGTAGATTTTATAGTTTGTCGGGAATAGGGTATTGGACAGGGAGTTCAACAACTCAGTGGTTTCTTTGCATTACACAGCAAGCAGGACTAAACAGCAAGAAATATTTTCTTGCTGTTTAGTCCCATACTAGAAGTTACACACACACACACACATCAATCATCATCATCACCAGCTTGCTTTCTACCAATTAGGATCCATTGTCTGTATCCCTTATTTTCATTAAGTTTCCAAAATAAAATTTCGCATTATTTTGAGATAAAAGTAGCCTATGATTTCATTCTACCTACATACCAAATGATTTTTGGTATGTAGGTAGAATGAAATCATAGGCTGATGATCTGTTCAGCCGTTTTTGCGTTATGACTGTTTAAATAAACAGATAAAAGACAAAAATTCTAAGAACTCCTGAAACATGTTCTGTTATGAATTTAAATGATACCCAAACAATTTCTTTTTTCTAATAATATCTTCAATATTCATATTTTTTACCCTCTTTATAATGTATATGTATATATAGATAGATTACCTAACTATCATGACAAAGTCCTGTAGAACACTGCAGTTGAAGCTCTCAAAGTCGGGTATAATGATGACCAGAGTCCTGCTTGCTACTGAATGGTTCCTCTTTCTAGGTGATGATGTTACATATTTGGTATTGTACCAATTTCTCAGACTTCTCATTGTACATTGGCTCTTCTTTAACTTTGGTTTATCATACTCATCCATTGATGTGTCCTTGAATCCAAAATAATATACATTTTATAACTAAATACAGAGTGCACCTATATTCACAGTACATTGGGCAATAATTATAAGGATCAAAAACAAAATTTGTGAGATTCATTTCTGTTTCATTCATTTTTAGACTCCAGTTAAACAAAAAGAAAAACCCTCAATCACATAATTTGAATTAAGAATTATTCAAAAGGTAAAGATTAATTCTAAACTACATTAACTAATCTTACTTTAATTATAAAAAATATAACTTACCAGTACATCTTGCCCATTTATAAGTTGCCAAACAGCGTGCTCCACTAAGTGTTTCACACTGGGTGCATCTTGTGAGTTCACCAGCGCTACATGGGGAGTTACATCTTCTCTGGAAATAAAAAATACAAGTACATAGAAGTATACAAGTGTTTGATTTATATGGGCATATGAACCTATGAATAAATAAATGAATAAGCATATGAATGAATAAATCAAACCTGCTTATAAACCAGACAAAAAGAAAAAGAATGTATATTGACGGTATGTAAATTGATGTTCTTTTTATCCTTGCAATATTATGTTTAATAATTAATTAGGGTTAATATATGGAATTGTAAACTCAGATCTTGACAATCATCATCACAGATCATGACAAGCTATGTAGTTAGTTTCCAACCTACCTACATAATAAAATACTTGGCACAAAGAATTAAATTTATTGATTCCTGGATATCTCACTTACCATTTGGCTAGACCTGCATTGAAAATATAGTGTTAGATTATCATGTTTTCTTAGTTTAGACTACTTACCCGCCGTTTCAGTATGAATGATTCAGTTTAATTATCCCATCAAACAAATTATCTGTACTGACATTTAAATTTTATATACATCGAATCACACAAATTTAATGGGAGAATCAAGCTGATTCTCTTTAAAGAAACTCAGGGCTAGTGTCGAAATATCAATACAGTTTTCTTTTCTTTTTCTAATTCAAATAACACAAAGAACTAACAAATCCTGACTTACTTGATCATATCAATAAGGGCAGAGAACTGTGACACATGGTCCGGCTGACTGATACCAGTCAGTAATGTGGCACTCGGTATCACACCTTCAAGAGATACCAGCTCTTCATCCTTGTATGACTGCTTTATGTATGCTAGCATGTCATTCAACAGCATACTGTAAGTTCTGAGATGGATATCCTGAAAAATATATTTGTAGGTATTGTTTACTGAGGATGGTTAGTAGAGCTTGGAAGTGATTTTAGAGTGTAAATTTTTAAGGTTCGTTTTTATAGTGAATTCAGCCTTTAGAATTTGCTAGCTGCACTCCAGCGTAATAGGTAACATTTTCAATGTTGTTGTCTAATTGGTTACAGCTATTTGAATCAGTCCAATATCTTTATGAAATATGGGGTGACCTCGTTTATTAAACCATGGTGTTCATGTCTGTTTTTTACATTTTACAGCAGTTACTCATAAACATAATATCATATACCTTCAATTCGTTTTCTATAAGATCCCAGTTTTTTCTATATGTGGTGTACCAAACATCTTTTCTGTACATCTTTTCAAACAGCACTTGACCAGTCTTCTTTTTATTACTCTTCGCTTTATTGAACCCATTTGTAAATACAAAGACTCCCTAAAACCAAAAAAATCTGAGTAATGTAACATCTTGCATGTCAACTTAGAGGAAGACAGTTAACCTTTTACACTATTAACACAATACATAAATTTGTAGGCAAATGATATTATTATAAACTAACCTTGGACACTGAAATTGTTGACTCCATTCTATAATAATAATTTGTTTTGTGGTAAAAGTTGAAAAATGAAAGTACCTAATTTTAGCCAGTCTTATGAAACATGAGTTATCTATTCTAGCGGCTGCCTCAAATTTAGAGTAGGCTAGGCTTTGTGCAAATTATATTCCACCCAATATTGTAATGTGAATGAATATAATTAATTAATTACTTTGCTACACACGTTACAAGAGAGAATTCCAAAAATTCGGCACGCACGGCAATGGCAAAATACCGCTACCAAAACAAACGCGCGCGCAATGCGCATGTTGATGTGAATAATTGAATATCAATGTCATCAATGTCAATAACTTACATGACAGTTGCTTTTTCATAGTGGTTTTAAAAAGATGGCTTTGTCTTAGAAGCTTTGCCAAAAAACAAACAAATAAATTGTAAATAGAAATTTAAATATAATCTCTTTTTAGCTCTCTCTATTTTTACAAAGTAATGGAATGTTTTATCGTATTTTTGGCATGAACACATGTAAAGTTACGTATTATATTCTGAAAGAATAACTGGAAGACCGTATTGTACCAGGTACCAGCAGCTACTTCATCCCCCTTTTTTTAAAGGGTAATAGTATTCTTTGCTTCATCCAAATCGGCTCAGGCCACAGAGAAATTAACATGAAGGGAAATTAACCACTCAGGCGTTTGAATGTGACACATTCACTTATTATCTACGCACAGACTTTTGCCAATATTAATGTGAAAAGATGTGAAGTATGATTAAAAATTACAACTACAATAGAGGACGCTCGCGCCTTTGCTCGCATCCAAAGAGTAAAATAATTATACCTTAAACATGGGATGAAATAAAAAATCCTTGACCTTAAAGGAATGCTCGCATCTATCAGAATTTAAAAAAAACTGTCAGACGACTTGTTAACCTCCTTTTTTGAAGTCGGTTAGAAAAGTTAACTCCTAGGACCTCATACATACATACTACTTACCTTATACTTACCAAAAATCATAATGATCCGTACAGCCGTTTTTGCGTGATGCGCTTTTAAATAAAAAACAGACAAAAGTTCTATTAATTGAAAGAACATGTTCTGCTATGAATTCTAAGTATTTAGGTACCTACTTATCCTCAAAATTCTTTTTTTTCTAATCTTCAATGTTTTACATTCGGCACTGTTTAGCTTTACTTATTATAAAATAACATAAAAAAGCCTTTATTTGCCTTGACATAATATAAAAGTTATTCTAAAACAAAATTAATACTACCTACTTAATCACGAAATTTGTATTCTTTTTCTTCAATTTACAACAACCAAGAAATATCTGATCATATTTACCACACTTTAAAATAGCTAAAAATTGCTGTCCTGCAGCAGTCTCTCAGAAAATCTAGAATTGTTGATAACATGGAGCCAAGCAGCACTGGAACGAGACAGATGATGAAGCATGGAGGAGGCCTTCACTCAGCATTGAGTGCCCTGACGTCACACAGTAAATTGAAGAAAAAGAATAGCTTTATTATAGTTATTGATAAGTTAAGTCGTTATAGGAATCATGTTACTAATCTTCATTGACTACAGATCTTGTAACGAACCTATCAGCCTAATTAATTTTGCTAAGTACTTAAACTAAAATAAAACATTTTCTTTTCCTAAAAGGCTAGCGAAAAGAAAAATAGGAAAGGAGAATATATAGTAATAAAATAATATATGTACCTACCGCGTGTCATATCATCATAGATATGGATAGTCATGAAATGAAATGTAAGCGGTTATAATAAGACAATAAAATAATTTATTTACGTATAGCAGGTAAGGTCTTAAATATGCTTGTAAAACTATTTTAACAAATAGGTTTTTACTACAATAGAACATCGAATTTACAAATAGTTTTTTATACTTAATCATAGCAGTTTAATTAGATATCTACTTAGGCACTTTTACAAATTAGGTTTCATTACCAGTATTTTATACAAGCTTACATTTAAGGTACCTACTTACATAGGTATTTTAATAATTTGACCTATTTATTAAATTATAAATATATAAGGCACTTAAAGGTACCTATAACATGTTATTGATAATACTATTAGTTTTAGTAATTGCTCATTTTCTGAAAGTAACAAAATAATTAAATATGAGATAAAAACACAGTCACAAACAAGCGATGATTATCCTGACTGTCAGCAAAGTTCACAGTGTAAAACAATATTTCTTCTTTTATTACTTAGGTACTTCAGTTTAGAACCAATCAATCATAAGTTCCCTAATAGAATTTAAGAAAATGTTATATGGAGGCACTACACAGCTAAAACGATTTGCTGATATAGACCTAGCTAGCGTTGCAATAAGAACTAAATTTCCATATCATTGAGTGGGTGAACGTGTCTGTGCAGTTTCTTCAGGCGAGTGTCGTTCTCTTCCGTATTTCCTCTCAGGGGGTCGGCCACGAGAGCGAAGGTATTTGCTGATATAGACCTAACATCAGTTGTAATAAGAACTAAATTTTCGTATCATTGAGTGGGCGAACGTGACTGCGCATTTTCTTCACATGGCGAGTGTCGTTCTTCTTCAGTGCTGAACTTATATTCCCTCTCAAGAGGTGGATGGTCAGCCATGAGGGCGAAGGTATTTGCTGATATAGACCTAACATCAGTAGTAATAAGAACCTAATTTCCGTATCATTGAGTAGGCGAACGTGACTGCGCATTTTCTTCACATGGCGAGTGTCGTTCTTCTTCCGTGCTGAACTTATATTCCCTCTCGGGGGGTGGATGCTCGGATGCGGGGGGCGGGGAGCGGGGTTCATGTGGTGCGGGCTCCAGGGACGGACCACTCGGACCGAATGACATGCCTTCGGAATAAGGCACTTCGCTGCCAACGTACTCAGAGGGCTGGTACCCGTAGGTGTTTAGACTGGAACGAGAAAAAAAGTGTGGCTAATGTGAAATAATAAGGACAGCTGTTGCAATCGATGTGAATCGATATAAGTTCTTGCAATTAAGATTCCAATTCGGATTAATTAGGCTGAACTAGTAACTAAATTCGCTACTTACAGTTAAAGATTAAGACTTAAGATTTTAAAAAATCTAATTAGCACGTCTAAATTATACTGTGTAACTATATCTTCGTATTAAACGCTGTTTTATACCTGATACATGCATTGAGTTTTTTTTAAAGCAACTGTTAATAACTGCTTAGTTAAACACCACAACAACTTGTGTCATTTATTACAACCTTGCTCTGTACGGAAACATAATGTCAACGTTATACTGCCTACTAAACCGCCGTCAACAGGCAAGGCTAAGCAAATAAACTTAGAAAGGTCAGGAGGTACTATTTACATTATTACTAGCGACGCCCCGCGGTGTTACTTGCGTTAATCCGAGATTAAAAGTATACCTATGTGTAATTCAAAGTATAAGCTAGTCCCATACCAAATTTCATTTAAATCCGTTCAGCCGTTAGAACGTAAATAGGTATGTAACAAACATAGATACACTTATACATAAACGCACAAACTATCGTCTTTATAATATTATACAGAGTAAATGTGTGATATGCTTACCTATTGGGCCAATAGGAGATGTCCTCTATCGCGTGATGTGCGTAGGGCGCGTACGCATGTTGGTAATAGGAATGGTGTTGGGAGGATGATTCATATTGTATTGGGTAGAGCGGCGCGGGCGCAGAGGACGGAGTGCTCGTTGGCGGCGCGGGGGCGTATTCTAGAGGGGCAGGGTAGGCGTGAGGGGGCGTGCGGTATGGTGCGGGGGATGTGTTGGGCTGGGGCGAAGTACCCCCCTGGGTGCTCCAGTACCCGCTGCTGCTTGCCCACGTGTAGCTGCCGGCGCCGTTCGGAGCGGCCGTCGTGCGCTCCGAGTTGTTGTATGTGGCTGGAAAAATAGATACAATCTGTATTGAGATTGATTGTACAAATGTTAACGAGTAGTATTATAATTTATGTTTGGTAAAATTCGTTTTCAAAAGCCTAGAATGAAAAGCTAGATTAGGATACAGAGATTGTTACCATACAAGTAGGTATAAAATATTACGTAGGTATAGACTCAATGAAAAGTTGTTCATCGTAAATTTTAGTTGTAACGTGGTGAAATTATAAAAGCTACTTTTATTTACAATGAGTAACGATAACTGACTATAGGTACTATTTTTTTTTTTTTACCCGCAATTTTATTTATTTTTATCAATTGGGAAAACTTTTGCGCTGTAACCTAACTATTAATATCATAAGATTATAATTTTTATTATTCATATTAGCAGCAGTTTGTTGACATGAAAGCTTTGTAATAGACATTAGAATGATAAGTACAAGAACTTTGTAGGCGAATTTTAATATTTTTTTTCTTATACTCACATATGTACAAATTCACGCCTTATATACATACTAACTTGATTATACGATACATAGAAACACGCTGTACCAACTAAACATATATACATACGAGGCTAGCAATATGTTCACTACAGATTCCACAACAGTATCTTATCTTTAGCCATTCTATTTGCTAGAACAATTAAGTACGTCGCCAAAACATCACATTTCATTTTAAATACCGTAATTTCACGTAATGCACGTTAAATGAAAGTAAAAGTTTACATTTCATAACGCTTACTCTTATAAACATGTTTGTATGCTGATATTGGAGAAAATTATAGAGATATGATTTCAAGTATGACTTTTTTAGGCAAGGTATAGTTTTATGTAATTTACCATTATTTTCTGCCTTTGATTTTATCTTTTTCTGATGATTCAATTACCTATTAAAGCCGTATTTGATTAAATATAAATTGGTATAAGATATACGTATTGTACACCTAAACTGGTGGCCAAATCTATACATATAATAAAGCTGTAACCGGTCGGTGTCTGTACATTACAGATAATGGGAAAAAATAGTTGAGGGGCCTTTATTGATGCAATAGAACACAAAAATCATGTTTAAAAAAAAAACTGTTTGTCTGTTTGTCAGTCGGTATGTTTGTTCGTTATAGACTCAAAAACGGCTGAACCGATTTGTCTACGATTTTCACTAACATGTAGGTGCATTTTTACTTTTTTTTTTTACGTGGGATAGGTTTACGTTTGACTACAGCCTGCCTGATGTTAAACATTGCTGCAGCCTAGGGTGTAACACGTACTTATAAAGATATAAAGATATGTATTTATTTTACAAAACACTGGTACTACTTAACATAACTTATTACTAGATTAATGTATACAATGTTAATGTATGTTTCTAGTGAACCCCGAACTAGGCCTGGGCCTGTATCTCGGTGGTTCATGACTGAGAGTAACCAAAATGGGATATTACTAAGTGATTCGCGAATTTCCATTGTAACAAGCGATCACTTCTCTTTCACAAATTTAGACATTTATACTTGAAAACAAAATGCTTACCTATAAACACTCCGCAGCTATGAATAGCTTAATGATACAAAAGCTAGAGTAAGTATAGTACATTATTCAGTGTACTAAAACCTTTTTTTTAGATATACTTACAAGGCGGAGACAGCGTGCGCGGGCGGGAGGGCGGCCGCGGCGGGTAGGGCGCCGGCCGCCGCGACGCAGCGGTACTGCTGCCGTACAGGGGCTGTGACGTCACGAACCAGCCACCGACTGGGGGAATGTATCTTAGTTAATATTAGTTTTTTCTCACTAGAGTAACTGAATACATAAAATCAGAAAGAAAAAAGACTAGAACCTAATTTTTTAATATACAAACATCTGGTATGGATAAGGTTGAATTAACTTTTAAATCATCGAATAATGTTATAAACATGTTTTTTCTTAGTTACAGCAAGGGACAAAGACTGTAATAGGATATGTTTAAACATATGACACAGGTAAAGCCCGAATACACTCTATTTATTAAATCCAGGCATTTTGATCACATTATAATAGTACAATATAAGTTATCATTAGTTTATAAAAAACAGTGATTAGTCATGTGACGAATAATTCTCCAAAAATATTGAATTAGTTTTAAGCCTTAAATTTTATACAATTACCTACTAACATTTACTATAAACAGGTTCACTTACACTGTGGATATTGATGAGGCGACGAGCTCTGCTGAGGATAATGCGTGCCCACGAAATCTCTCTGGTAAT
Source organism: Macaria liturata (assembly GCA_964023185.1). NCBI lineage: Eukaryota > Metazoa > Arthropoda > Insecta > Lepidoptera > Geometridae > Macaria > Macaria liturata. The sequence goes on along the minus strand of OZ026811.1, from coordinate 1,995,878 downwards.
AACCTTCCGGGCGTTCCTTCGCGTCGAGAAAGGCCTTTGCAAAAGGATTGTATTTAATCTTCAAGGACGTAACCTCTTCGTTCTGGTACGCTGTGACTGCGATGAACTGTGTCTCGGGGAACGGGTAGGTCATGATTCTGCGCAAGTCTGTGCCGACCTTAACTAGGTGCACCCGCGGCTCGTACTTGTGAAGGCTGTTTAACATTATCTGAAAATTTGAATTAACATAAAAATCTACATTGTATTAGCAGATGGCACATACAAAGGAAGGCCTATACCCAGCAGTGGGATCCCAAGGGCTGTGGATGATGATGATGATGATATTTACAGTGTATTCTTTTAGACAGGTGAGGGGTGGGTCGGCTGGTAAGATTGTTTGATGTTGTCATAGCCTAGGTTTATATCCAGCCGTAAAATGCTGTAAGTGATAAAGATTTTTTAAATAAAAATGTTAGTGTAGGTAGTTGTGGGGTATGTCCCGTCGTAGCAAGAAGGTTTCTAAAATTCATTTGCGGAGCTAAAAGAATTTTCGTCGTTTCATTGAACTTGATCAACTACAGTATCTATTCTCATCTTTAGTTACAAAATAATGTATCAAGAATGTAAAGAAATAGAAAAAAAACCAATGTATATTTTTTACAAAAAGTCGTTCACTTATTACACCAAGTCAAGATACTCAGCACATAATATCTTCACAATACCGGTACAAGTAGACGGCGCGTTCGCAACACAACGTAACAGCCAAGTAAAGAAATTATAGCATCAGCTATAAACTGACAACAATAGCAGCTAATTATTATAATGCAGTCAATATTAGCACGCCGTCTGGGGGGCAAGTAACTTACACTAAAATATGTGTAATGCAAACATAGCGCTGAGACAATAATTATTACAAATGATAGTGCGTACAGGCAGCCGCTAAACAGTTGGTAAAGCTACAGATTTCACACCGAGATGTCAACATATGGATCTGGATGTATCAGATGTTTGCTTTCGTATATCATTCGCACCACATCGAGCGTGAGAACTGTCTTCCAAGAACTAGCGGTAGCGAGAAACTGTAGCGTTATAACACCTCGCCATCAAAAGCTTTCTGTTGTAAATTCATATTCTGTCAATGCTGTGAACTGATTAATATGCTCGGTCAGGGATCTAATCTGATGCGGCTGTAAATACCGCTGGTAATCTGATTACTCTGTATGTATGAGCTTATTATTAACAATTGTAATGACGGAGTTCCGGGATTTAGCCTAAATTATTGCTAGACGGAAGAAACTTACTGAATCCTAATAAACGCGTAGGATGGGCAGTAAAAGACCAGGCGACTTGTGATTATGTTCGTAGTATATCGACGCGTCTTGGTTTAGCTATTTATATTATAGAAAAAAAATTTTTAGTTCGCTTATTTTTTATCACCCTACAGAAAAAGACGGTTGTATTATTTTTTCACTAAAGAAAAAATAAATCCGGTACCAGAATAATAAACGTATTTCACCAACTTATAGTACTTATTTGTCCCGTGTTTAAAATATTTATAAACAACTAGCTGTCCCGGCAGACTTCGTACTGCGACCTAAACTTTTGTAATTTTTTTTGTTTTTTTTTTCCCTTTTAAACCTGCCCTAGACCTCCACGAACATTTCAAGACTAAGATAAGATAAATCCGTTCAGCCGATCTCGAGTTTTAATCAGACTAACGAACAACAATTCATTTTTATTTATAAAGATTAATCTACTCTTAATTGATACAGTTTCATATCTAAAACATTGTAAATATCTAGTTATTAAGGGAATAAAGGCTATTTTATTTATTTTATTATTTATAATGATCAATTTCCCTTCTGATACATTTGAATACATGTATTTTTATTTTACGCTACGAATTGCTACGAAATTTGTAGTATCTGTGCTACGATTTTTTCTTCTCACGGAATTGTAATGAACTACAACTACATAATATATTTCTTATTTTGATTTTTATGCTTCTTATCTTATTTTCTCTTACCTGTCCATTCCCATTAGTTTTGTTCGTGAGTTTCACTTTGGCGAAAGAAATCGGCTCCTTCATCCAATGAGCACCAAAGTTTGGACTCTCTGGATGAATGTAGATTGCATTTGATGGAGGGACCTCTGCTTTGCCTCCAGGGACCTAGGAAAAGATTAAATCATTAAAACAATATAAGGAAACGTTTGTTACGGGAGCTCTCAAATATTTATTTCTGTTATTTTAAACTCACTTAATAATTTAACTGTTGAACTTTCAATGCCCAAGAAACCGAATAAAGAAGTTTGTGTTAATGTATTTCCTAATATTCATTCACCTGTTACCGTTATTAATATTAAGCAAAAAACACAATTATATTATGGATACGTCCCTTGATATTTGTTGTTAGGTATAGTGGCAACGGAAATACATAATTTGTGTATACCTCAGCTGTTTTAGCTATCAATGAGATTTAGCCTGGTGTCAAACAGACACAGCTAATATTATATTCTTATTATTGACTGTTCTGTTAGCTTAGTTGGTAGTGACTCTGCCTTCTAATCTAGGGGTTGCGGGTTCGATTCCCGCATGAGACAAGTAATTATGAATACTAAAATTTGTAATTACTTGTGTCGAGTCTGGCCGTTTCTATGTATAATAAGTATGTATTTACAAAAAAAAGTATATAAGTATTATATCCGTTATCTAGTACCCACGACACAAGCGTAAGCTTAGTGTGGGGCTGGATGGCGTTGTGTGCAATGTCCCGGAATATTTATTTATTCTTTGAAGCAATGATGCTATTCGAGAGAAATATGCTATTGTGGATAATACGGAGGAAGCGGCGCAAGCCTGCTAAATCATGATGAGTGGCGTAATGCCGAACTATGAATAGGGAAAGCCACGAGATGTATTATATTCTTGTTAAAAAGTCGTACCCATTCCCCATTGACGTACTTCCACCGGTGCGAGTCGACCTGCACGAACTCCAGCAGTACCGTGTACATCGCCGTCGGGTCCAGCCCGCTCGCCGTCACTTTCACCACAGGAAACATGCGCCTGCGACAAATAAATAAAATCATTATAGAAAAAAACATAACTTGAATAAGCCAAAATTGCAATCACGAGCAGGAAGTAAAGGAATTGTAAATATATAAGTTTATAAATCAAACATCAAATTAACTAAGAAAAAAATAGTACCTAAATTGGAGCGGTGAGCACTCTTGTAGGTATAAGTAGGTCATTGCCAGCTGCAAAGGTGTATCAGCGCTGGTAGACTATATAGTACCACCGTTTTATTAACTATTATTATTTTAATATCTGAGTATTCTGGAAATACCTAAATGTATTATTTGTATAAGACATATGTACGAAAACCAACTAAAATGATCGTTTCTAAATAAAGGTAATAATCATAAAAATTATGGTTATCTTCTATGTTTATTAATATATTACCTAAGACAGAAGTAGCTACTTATAGTTCCGGGTTTGAGATCACGTCGTCAATTTTATTTGAGTTGTGGCGAGATTGTCATTGACATCGAAGGTTTTTCCAAAATTTGGGTAAACTTTGCTTTATTTTGACAGAACAAGCTATATTTTTATTTTACAGTTAGCAATATCGGATTGGCAAAAACAGTCCATCAATCGGCATAGGTGCATATTTAACGGTATGCACCGATCTATGATTTCTATCGTTGCTAGTTTAATTTATTATATAGGCACATAGCCGTTATACAATGTGTATAGTTACATATTCATTTTCTCAACTGACATGAACATTAAAGATAGGTAGAAGAACTCTTTATTGTAACACACATAGTACAGAAAAAAAGACGAACAAAACATAATAGACCAAAATAAAGGCACAAGTTTAAAATAATATGAATCACCAGCAGCACACATACAAACCAAAGTCCTGTTGTTACACATCGCGTACTAAACAAGGACACAACCAAGGGTAGGGTACTGCTGGCCATTTAGCCTCCCTGCGTTAATTACTAAGACCTACCGCGTTAACAGTTGAAACTAGCCGCCGGGTTAGCAAGGCGACTGTAACGTCTACTGATCACTGCCTCGCGTGTTAAATGGAGGTAATGGCTTGTACAGACACCTGACAGTTCGGACCTGAGCAGCCTAAATGAGTTTTTAGCAACACACGAATAATTGTGATCTCGTGTTTTTTTTAATACTATCAAACTATAAAATGCGTTCTAAGAATGGCATGAAAGAACTTCTATGGAAAGAAAAAAGTATAGCTAAAGATAGCAGAATCCAAGATATTAACAGGCCATGGATAGGATATAGTTTGTGTAGGTCCAATTATGATTAGTTTTAAAATTTATTTCATTATGTCATTTTTGGTGTGCATTAAAGAAATATCTTGTCTTATCTATTGATCTATCTATATCTATATATATAATATTATTGGAGTGTTCCCTAACTAGTCACACCCCCCTTGTTACACTGTGGAAAGAAATAAATCACATTATGTCGGCAATGGCGCCCTAAATATATTTGCAAGATATTCAGTATTCACAGGCCTTATAGATAGTTAGTATATAATTTGTGTAGGTATAATTATAAACATATGATTAGTAAGGAATAGCTCACATTATGTGGGCAGTGTTCTTTCAAACAACACGAAAGATCGACCTCTTCCAGCTCTTCCTTGAGTAGAGTTTCCTCAAAACTTGGAACCGTGGAATTGAAACATTAGGGGGAAGGTACATAAGTAATAGGCTCCCAGTTAATGAAAAAATAATATGAACAGTTTGCGGCTATTCCGATATATTTAATTGATCCAAAGATTTTATCAACATATCTAGTTCATATGTTAATAACCATAAAGCTTTTTCAGGCTCCCTGCATTGATTCAAAACAGAAACCTTATTTCAGTCACCCTGAGCTGATTCTAAAGCAAAAACTATATTCAAAAAACATTCATGCAATATTTTATTAAGACCCTAGAATAAACGCTGCATCGCCACGCCAGAGCGTTTTACTTGATCCAATTATAAAATAAAAGAATTGTAATTACAATAAAAAAATACAAAATAAATACTTATTTTTAATAAATTAAAATATATAGACCAGAATAATATCTGCAAATTCGAAATCAGTACGCATTATTTAGGTTAAACCAATAAACTATGGTTTAAGCGAACGAATTGGGCTGTATTAAACAACATGTAGCCGTGGTTGTCCTATTAAAATACTATGTAAGTAAAGGCCTTATAAATGGCAAGAGGATTAGCATGATTTAATAAGCACTTTTACGACTGTTGTTATGAGGACAACTATACATACATATACCTATACATTCGCCCATAAAACAATATTGTAAGATGTGTTGTTCCATTTAATGATTCAGGTTTACTCATAGATATTTTTTAGTTCACAACAAAGGGCTCATCAGCTATTAACCCAAAGCGCTTGTAAATGCGGCTTGTTTGTTTCATAGTCAAGTTTATTTGCTTATTTAACGAAGTTTGTAATTTATACTCGCAGTTTGTTTTGTTGTTTTGTATCACACATTAGGAGATCGTCTTTCCGGGTAAGTTTTAGCAAAACTTTGATATTTGGTTAAGAGTTGTAAGTCGTGACTTATGTGAAAAGTTTAAATAAGTCAAACATTATTATTATTTTTTTTTAAATGAATTACTTTATATTTATTTACAATAATAAAATATTAAAACAAGGGAAGAAAAACTAAACATACTACTTCTAACTACTACAAAAAAGGGACACTTAGAAAATCTTTAGAAAAGCCTAAAGATAATCTAAGTGCTCCAGCCCACTACCAGAGGGCAGAGTGCCTAGCATACTGGCCGGATTACCACGCTGGATGGCAATTAAAATAATAATAATTATTATTTATTCTAATTCATTTGAAAAAAAAAAACTATACAGGTAATGTATACGTATCGTATATGTATAAAAGTTTATTTTAGTGTACATAATTTTCTTTTTTTGCTCTAAATATCTTTGAAAGTAAATTTTTATGTAAAATAATTAATAATGTAATTGATTCAATTTACTAGCACAATAATACGCAACATAAAATCAGAAAATAATCAATAACATGGTTTATTATTTTTTAATATTGTGTCGTAAAACTTAGTAACAATTTAAAATGTTTTGTGCGTAAGTAAGTAAGTTTTTCTAAAAAAAAGAGTAATTCATTTCCATATGACTACTGGTAAAATAATTGGGATTTAAAAGTACCATTTCAAAATGTCATTTGAAACAAAGTTGCCACAAAAGCTCTTTAAAACTGGAATAAATCAAGTTTTGCTATTACTTAAGAATTATTTTTAAACAATAGAGAATCAAATAACCAATAGACGCGCTCCTGATTTACAATAATTGAACATATTTTCCATACACTATTAGGTTGGTTGGTTTTAGAGTAACGTGATAACTGTCGCCTGTAGGATGGCGAATCATATCACTCGATTGAGCTTATTAGGTCCGTCAATTAGAAATATTTTTTAGAATAGCATAGATATGTATTAAAGTTTATTTACGAATAAACGAGTGGTAATTTGAAAAATCAAACAAAACTTAATTTCCTTATATTCATTTTCCATATCTCAAACAGTACTGGCACTACTACACTGATATTGAAAAAAAATAACACTGTTTCTTCAGTTGAAAACTCCGGTATAGAATCAAATCGGTGTCACCATGACAAAAAAGATAGCATATTGTCTTCTGTGAATGTCACTTACTGTTAACGAGAAATTCTTGGACAAACTCATACACATACGAATCAATGGTTTACGTTTGACTACAGCCTGCCTGATGTTATGCATTGCTGCAGCCTAGGGTATTACACGCTTACCTAGAAGATACCTATTAACTCTAGTTTTGAAAACCCCTGTATTGCAGTTCGCAGGAAACACAGCTTTCAGTATATCCACATCCAAATCGGAAAATAACACATATTGTCAAATTGATGACCAATATTTATAGAATTTGGTAAAAAGTTTCGCTAACCTTCCATTCTTAGTAACAATCATCTCATTAGTGAGGGTCTGGAAGCGCACCCACAGCTCTCTGTCGTCCAGCGCCACATTGACCTCCCTCTCGCGGCCGTTGCGAGTGGCCGCGCCCGCTACAGCTGGCTCCACCGCACTAAGGATGTGCGAGGCCGCCATCCTGAAAAAAAAAACATTTAATAATAGTGTGTTTGTTGGTATGTATGTTCTGCTTTTACTCCACTCCCTCCCTGTTCCCCACGCACTATAATCCAGCGAACTTCAATGCGAGAGTGAATCGATTCGCATCGGGTAAGCACGCTCCATCTTAGGCCAAAGCCTTTGCTTACTATCAGGCAAACTATGACCAAGTGCAAACCCGTTTTAGTTAAAAAAATGGTGGTCTTTGGTATAGTAAAAGAATCGTCTTGGGTGCGAATGAGGCTCCTTTCAGAATACAATGAAGGAAACCACGTGCACTCACTAGTTAAAAATAACGATATACATGACTTTATTATAAAGTCATATATATCGTTATTTTTAACTAGTTTTATTACTTAAATTTAAATAATTCAATTATAAACCAATACTGATTGATTGATTGTTGTTTCTACTCTCACCAAAATTGTTTTGTCAGCTTATATTCATACGAGTTATAATAGAGACGGATTCAGCTTTCTAGAGTATTCTCTAACCACCCCATGTTTGCGATTAATCGTTCTTCGTAAGTGATGTTGAAATGTACGATTTCTAGATTTTCCAGTAAGTACGTATTCTCACCCAAATAGTTACTCGGACGTATGCGTCATGGGAACAAAAAGCATCGAACATGAGCTCACCGTCTTTATTGAATACCTACAAGCTACAAGCTCAAACATTGTACAAACGTGGCCCATCACGAATCCGTCGGCCGATGGCAAATAAGCCGGATATTTTATTGTGAGTTTGGACCACGACTTTCGACAATGTTTAAAGTTCCCATTATCACTCGCTACGTAGGTTCAACGTCCCTCGCCTCCCGTATACTCAATTTGTCAATTCTTAGATTTTCGGGGAAGCCATGTTGGTGTTAAACGCTTTTGGAAACAATTAATGAAATTGACCGTAGTCTGTGTTGGTATTGTTGATAAAAACCAGCACAAAATGAGCACCTAATATTATACACTAGTGGGTGTTCGCGGCTTCGCTCGCTTTAAGAAGTAAAACTTGCATCCACTCTTTCATCTCTTAAAAAGTGGTATTTCCATTAATCCTTTCTTAGCGGATACTACGTCATAACATCTACCTTCATTCCAAATTTCAGCCCAATCTGTCCAGTGGTTTGGGCTCTGCGTTGATAGATCACTATATTAGTCAGTCAGTCACCTTTGAGTTTCTATAATACTAGTGGGTACTCGTGGCTTCGCTCGCATTAAAAAGTAAAACTTGCATCGCCTATTTCTCCCCTTTAAAAGTGGCATTTCCAAAAATCCTTTCTTAACGGATGCCTACGTCATAAAATCTATCTTCATTCCAAATTTCAGCCCAATCCATCCAGTGGTTTGGGCTGTGCGTTGATAGATCACTATATCAGTCAATCACCTTCGAGTTTTATGTATGTATATAGATTTAGATAAATACATATTCTAGATTTTTTAATATCCAAGCTAGAAATCGTTTCTTGAAAGATATGCATATGTCGCAACGTATAAAGTTACTAAAAATAAGTCACGATGTTAAAGATTTTCAAAACTAATGTCACCGCTTGAAATGTCAAGTCGTGATATCTTCATACAAACAATCTAGTCTTCTGTTATTTGAGGACAAATACACATTTTCAATAGGTACCTACATTTCAATAAAACGTTAAGGAAATTCTCAATGTGAAAAAAATTTGATGCAATTTTTTTAATTATATGATAGGAATAAAAGGCCTAAACAAAAAATGTTTCTCCCTGGATTATACTTGAAACGGATGAGTAGGTATAGTTTAAAGAATTAGTTATATTTCTCTTACAACTCAATTTAAATAAAATACTATACAAAAATAACACCTAAATTTAAAATAACAAATATTTGACTTGCTCATACAAAAGACATCAACGCGCTGCAGCTTTTTTTTACGAAATTTATCTAAATTATAATTATGTTTTAAAACTAAGTTCTAAATCAATCAAATTGCAAGCTTAGTGGCTTGGTAGTTAGCATAATGTGGTAATGTTAAAATGAATAAAAGTACAAAAGACTTCAACGCGTTTCTGTGCAACTTTAATTTCAAGTGTTTTATCTTGTAAAAAATCATCAATTACTTTAATTAGAAAAACAAAGTTTTCTTATGGTTTTTATAAAATTATTTGGGTAATTTAGGTAATTCTTAAGCTATACTCGTACGTAGACATTTTTGAGTATTTCACATGAATAAAAATAAGCTTTACCTACTTAAGTTACAAAAAATTTATGACGCAGGTCAATTAACTAACTTATTTGTTTATAGTATTTGACCTGAAAATTGAATTAGATACAAATTATTAATTAACCTACGTTAAAATCAATGAAGTTTGACTTGGTCATCATTTTGTAGCTGACGTAAATGTAAAACAGCATCATAAAGCTAATTTGCGAAAGCCATCCTTAAATTGGAACGAGCGGCGACGACGGGTTCATAGCTATAAACACAGACAGAATGCCGGCACTTACTTTATTGAATACTGTTATTTATTTTGCTTTGGAAGACTCGCAATACCGTACTCGTAATTTGGTTTTACGTCTTCCACGCAGAACGACTATGAAGGTTCCTATCGTATTCCTACATTTAAAGTATTAACAGCAAGAAAGCAACATGTATGTATAAAGACGAGGTAATTACAGCGCTAGCCCACTCGTCCCGAGCGTCATTATTCATCGTTTTACGACTCCATGAGGTATAAATATTAAACTTAAGTCGTATAGGTGAATTGCGAACATTTTCTTTTTAATGGGGAGGCTAAATATGACGTGCGAGTATCAGTCCAGGTTTCGGCCCGAGCCCGCAGCGAGGCCCTCGCACGGGCTTCAAAGCGTGCCAGACAATATACATGTTTATCGCGTTTTAATTACGTGCAATAACGTCCTTTATCAGCCGTCGCGTATCTTCGTCAGCTCCGAGAGTGATGCGCGGCGACGGACGGAATGTCGCCTAATCGCTTTGCAGTGCCGGCGTTTTACAGATCCCTATAAAATATCAAAGATAACGACGAGTGGCTCTGCGGGCTCCGAATGGACCGAGCGGTGATTGGACGTTTATGACGCTCTCTTCGATAAATGTAAGCATTATGTACGCGGCGGTATCGAGCAATTGTCCCGGCGCGGCCGCACGGAGAGGCGAGAGGTGCTAATTATCAAATGCAAGCCCGACCGGGCCGATATTGAAACCATTGAAACAATACGGCCCGTGTTTTCTTTTCCAATTCCTAAGTTTGCGGAATGGCTGCGTAATGAAGGCCGAGAGCGATGCGCAAATGGAACGAGCCGAAAACTCAAGTATTTTAATGGTCTTGCGTCATCGACGTTTCAAACTTGAATTTTCATTATCACTTGGCATGTATACATGTATACAACCGCCAGCCTTGATATGTTAATCAAACAATAGTCTTAAATCAAATAGCCGCAACACACGATCAATAACATTCGACCTTAAAAATAAAATATATTCTCTCTTTATTGACTGATTGTTGACACAATGTTTGATTGTCTTCTTCATTAAAAGGCTGCCTACATTAAAATGTTATCATTCAACCTTGGTATTTCCCAGAAAAGTACCAAGGTATAGACTGTGGTGTTGGCTTTCGGTTACCTACCTACTAAGTAATGGTAGTTGCCTACCTACGCTAACAAAAGTTCCTGTCTGAAGCAAGTAAATAGTCTATCAGAAAATTCATTTACAAAGATGTAACGGATAGATGCTCGTATCTACTTATGTAAACGTAATAAAATGTAAATACCGATGCGTTAAATTGGACTTAACAGTTTCAAACAACTCGCTTTTTGGCGCATTAAAAGGCGTAACTAATTTTCGTATCAATAAAATAGTTGGAATAGTGATATAACGACGACCGAATGTTACGGCTTGGAGTAGTATTTAATACTAATTAGTCACTTTAATAGAGCCGCACTGACTTACGCATTAATTGGAGCAATAGGGAGCGCAGTAATAGCCAAGTAATATACTTGCACTCGTGTGTCCAGGTGTGGGTAAATTAGAGCGACGAGTGTCGACTCGAGGGGTCGGAGGTAGAACTGGGGGTGGTTTTGTTTTATTTAATACGCATTCAGTGTAAATATTCAAATTCGGAAGCTGATAACCGCAATCAAACTTTTTTGGGTCTACATTTCAATTAAATTTTATTCCTCAATTCTGTGGTCGTCGTAAAGCTTTAAAGTTGGACGAGTAAAGCCCATTGAGAAACTCCGAATTGATATTAATTCAAATAACTCGGGTTAAAAAGTCAGGGTTTTATGTGTGCTGTAAAAGTTTATTGTAGGGCTTTGTGGAGAGCCGGACGCGCCGATAGGCCTGCGGGCGGCGGAGCCCCCGCGCCGCTAGTGCTGCCTTTGTGCCCTTCTCTGCTCTATCTAGCTCGCAATATAATGCGCGTGCGCACCCAACCTTAAGTCCGCACAAGATAACTCTGCGCATAGATAAAATTTTAATGATTTTTTGTTTCAGTTTTTTTTTCATTTGGAGCCAAGTGAAAGAAGGCAACGGAGCAATGCAGTAGCCTAGTGATATGGAGACTTTCAAATATGAACTGGTAAAAACTGGCTTTCGATAGGAAAAAATCAAGAATGGGGCCTTTGTCTAGTAGAGGGAAGAAAACAGTAAAAAATATCGGTCCTGGATTTCTATATTTAATATACTTTCTGCCCGTGTATTGTATTCCCCTTGACCAGCATGTTTCAGGTTACTTCTATAAAAACTAATGTAAAACTTACGCTGTTAATCTAGTATTCATGTCTTAAAACAAAATTAAATAAACATTTCAGGACATATAACACATTATTATCATCAATAAGCAAACGCTGGCTGTACATTATTTTTCTTGGTAACAAGTTTTCATTTAAATGTCAAAATATTTTTGACTACTATATTTTTGTCTTTCATTTAGTTTTTTCAATAATAGAATAAGTATGTATACATATACGTGGTACATGAGCCTTTAGATTATTTTCTGAGGTGCCGCCATTCTCAACTTACAGGACTTTACTATGCCCTCTAGGCGACGCACAGAACATTTACGACCATTTGACAAATGCGCTTTTTAATTGGCATTCTGTTTAAGCACCATTTAGGCCCGAGACAAGTCAATCTTGAATATAGTAAGTGAAGTTTTAATAGAAAATACTTTGTAGGATAATCTTACTCAATCTTGTGTTGTTCCAAGTATTTCACCTTGGAAATATTTTTGCTAACGATTATGTAGTAAAAGTTTAGAATATACAAATTAAAATAAACGACCGTTACTTATGAATCCTTAAAATATCTTCACAATTTTATATATCAAACTAGTGGGTGCTCGCGGCTTCGCTCGCATTAAGAAGTAAAACTTGCATCCCCTATTTCACCCCTTTAAAGTAGCATTTCCAAAAACCCTTTCTTAGCGGATGCCTACGTCATAACATCTACCTTCATTCCAAAGTTCAGCCCAATTTATCCAGTGGTTTGGGCTGTGCGTTGATAGATCACTATATCAGTAAGTCAGTTTTATAAATTTAGATCAATATTTCAAAAAAATCCACATATCTTAATACATAATATAACAGCATAGGTAAAGTCTGATCGCAGAGCTGGAAGATTTTTGAGCCTACCACATGGCAATATCACACTAATATCTCAAAAGCGAAAATTTGCGAGTGTAAATGTATATTTTTCGTCTGTCTTTACGCCCAAACAGGTGAACCGTATGGATAAAATTTGTTATGATTAGACGCGCGATTAGCACCTAGGTTATTTTTTATGCTGGACTGGATTAGAGCGGGCAATACTGCGGAGCGCCGCTGTTTAACTTCTAAGCTAAAACGTAATTAATTAATTATGTAATTATAAATCCAGCGCGTGCAATCCATATAAAAACTATGTAAGCCTCTAAATCTAAAACCTATTTGCTTTTTGAATAATAAACAGTTAAACATAAAAAAATAACATGTCTAGATGTTGGATTTTCTAAAGATATTGTTATATCTACAAACAGGACAAAACATTTAAAGCAACACCTAGGAGAAAAATGTAACATATTTATTTAGGGGACGTAATAATTGCAGATAAAGAAAAATGTTACATATTTATGGAGGGGCATACCTACCTTTTGCAAATGTAAATATTGAGACACATATGAGTACATAACCTATATATGATCAAGTGGGTATATCAAACAAATATTTATGTATATGTTACGGCTAATACCAGAAGTGCGGCTACACCTAGTTTTAGCCGGTTAGAACTAGGTGTAGCCACTTACCACTACATTATTGGAATAAAAAAAACGTATGTACATATGTTAATCACCATAAGCTATACGTTACAGCAATACATTTAATAAAAAAACTTATTAGGTTAGAGAATGAAATTTCTAACATCAGCAAAAAAAAGACATTTTTTTTTTAATTTTCATTAAAAGACGTTATGGTAAGTCTATAAAATTAATCATAAAAATATTCTTAACATACTACGCATTTTAAATAAAGACTCCAAACCTATCCCGTCTAAAAATTTAGATTTTGATATGGCATAATTAAATGAACCACATTATTTAAAAAAACACAATTAACAAATCTCACCTGTCGTCTCCAGCAATTTTGTCCACAATCTTGACTACCAAACAAACCACATTTACAAAATAACGACAAACTGCACCTTTCCCACTTCACGTTACACTTAAATCCGAATCATCGATCACTTAATTTTACAAATCAAAACTGTCCAGAATAATTAAAGAAGCAGTAATTAGCACCAAAAGCGATGTCAATTAGTTCATCAGTTGTCACAAATCACAAATCAGTAGTGGCGTGCCAACAGCATGAGCTACTACCGCGAACTCCACCACACTACTCTTCATTAGCATATACACATAATAACATACCCATTGCCGTCCACACAGAAAACAAACTATCAACCTTTAATCTTAAGAAACAGAGTTCATTTCATCACGCCAACGGCAAGCCTCTTTCGGTTTGTTTACATACGATATTGCGTCTTATTGCTAGCAAACAAAGAGTGAGTTTGAATTGAATATCGATGAGTGGTCGACGTCAGGCTTGGAAGAGAAGCCACGCCCACTGAGGTCGGTGAAATAAACCGATTGGTGGCGACTTGGTACTGACGGGACAATCCTGCGCAGCTCTCAACGGACCGCACGAGTAACCATTACACGTTTAACTGAAATCGTGTTTATGTAACTCGGAAGACAGAGACTTATGACCTGCCTGTATTTGATGATTTATTGAATGTGTACAGCCTATGGAACTCAGATAAAAAATAGAATGAATTATTGGGTAACGAGTCAAATATTTTTTTATCGATATAAGCACATATTTAGCTTTTAATCTATGTAGGTAAATATTGTTAAACATTAATGCAAATAAATATAGATATCTAAGTGATAATGCATCATTAATAGTTGACATTCTAGTAAACTATTTTAGCATCTCTTCATGTACAAATTGGCTAACTACCTTATTTTCTGTTATAATTATGATACTCATTGATGTTTTATACCTATTCAACACTTTGAACGCTTTCTCTAACCTCTGAGATAGTTTACAAACTGTAACAACACAGCTTTCTCAATCTAACTTGCATGTCATCGGTAAGTTTCTTCATGCATTGGACCTACAGCGCTACAACATAGAGTCTTGCCTTTGGCTGCTCACTGCACTTATTTGAGCAATACCATCCGATATGGACATAGTATAGGGAAAGACAAGCCTTGTAAGTAAATATATTTTAGCAAAAAAATAAGTTAATACATTTTGACCAGCTATTGGAAGATACGTAGCGAATGTAGCATGAGAGAGATGCGGTTCAGTCTCGGTTTATTAGGAACATATAATCAGTAGTTACCTACTAACCGCGTAATTTTTGTCCAATAAAAGCAGAATAATGTTATTAAAACTCACACAAAATAGCGTCCTTATAATCTTTTCTTACGTGTAGCAAACAGATATATCAACAGGCAATTATATTTACAACAAGAGTCCTTGGACAGGACATTCGCCGCATTCAAATATCGACATCGACCTTCTTTTTGTCATTCTTCTTCTTCTTTTTAGAAGACTTCTTTTTTGAAGAAAGTTCTGTGGACTTTTGTCAGCCATGTAATAAAATAAAAGTCTTCATATCAGGTCCATAAAACGGGTTTACAATCATAAAACCTTAATTTTACGTCATAATAAATTAAAATGATTGTTGCAACAAAATATAGACGTCAGCGAAATTATAATGAGAACTGCGTATTATATTATTAGCCCAGTACTATGTCGATACCTCCCGCAAGGAGCCGTAGAGACCTAGCCAGCATTCCACGCTTCACCCAGTTACTGCAGCCGACCGACCGACGTGCTAATTGATAAAGGAAACCTCAAACAACGAACGAGCTCAATGCTCTCCACAGAAATGTTTCATTTTTAAACATCTCTCGCCGACCGTTATTGACGATCGACTCTTGCAAGAATATACAATCTGGGTTGCTTAGACAAAGAATCATTCTCTTCGGAAAAGTTTTTCTAGTTACCTATACTTTAACTCATTGGTAACACGACCGATTTGGAGGCATGATTTCATCACTTGTTGACTGGAAAAGTGATTCATTTTCGCCAATGCCAGTTATTTTCGCGATTCGAAGCATATATGTACGGCATTTAGTGTCGACTCTCTCTCTCTCTTTGAGTCGTATTTCCTCATGACTGAGGGTCATGACTCCCCCGCAGAAGCTATAAAATACTTGCCCAATAACCGAACGTACCTATGAATTAAAGATATTTCTTCGTTGATGTTTTTTTGCCAGATTAATGATATGAAATAGTTCTCTGAAATTATTTTTGAATTCAACTAATACAATATTTACTTATTTTTATTTTAAGCAGGTAGGTATTGATGGTGAATGGGGTTATAAATATAATCTGGCGATGGTATTTGAACAAACTGTGTCCTTTCTGAGAAACTACTGAACCGAAATTCTTTTTATATGGCTTATGCAAACGGAGATTCAACCTGGACTGGACAGGATTTATAAAGAATTTCTCGAATTTTTTTCGTCATGGTTTATATGTAGGTATATATGTATATTCTCACGAGTAGATAAGATCCTATTTATTTATATCATTCATCACATATAAATTAATTGTACAGAGATTTAGTTTAGTTTGTTTAAGGATTTGTTTAATATGAATAAGTATGTATGTATAAAAAAACAAATATATACATTACAAAATAAATTATACCTATCAGTTAACTGATATAATTTATTTTTGAAACAATAATAAGTTTTTTTTTACATGATATAGGCTTACGCTTGACTACAACTTGCCTGATGTTAAGCAACGTGAAGAAGCCTTCGACCGGACGCATGGGGGGAGTTGAAGGAGACCTTTGCCCAGGAGTGGGATAGTATAGGTTAACAAAAAAAAACATGCAACAGGATATGTTCTATATCGTATTTTGGATTGAATCCTTTAAAGCTTATATATTAAAACTAAACGAACCGAATTTCGCCTCTTGTCTATGGGGGCGATGTTATAGTCTCACATTAAAGACACTATATGTAGTACTTACACCGTTTTCTACTGAAAGTGCACAACGACTACAGGTAACATAGCTCTTTGACTTATAATCATGCAGAGAACGGCAAACATTTGGAACAAAGTTACAATTATGTATTACCCATAATTACAATATATAAATATTTCAGGACAAATCACACAGAGCCATCTAGCCCCATACTAAGGGTCCTACGTAATTTCTTGTCGCAAATAAATAATTTTCATTTCATTTAATAATTTTCATTTAATTTCATTTCCTCATATCAAGAGTAGGTAAAAGGTATTTTCAATAAATATGTGACATCTCAGATAAAACTATTACCAATGTTAAAAATCGAGAGGGACTAAATGCGTTTAGTGAAGCAAAAAAAAACCAAAAAAATTGTGGCTGAATATGCCACTACTTAAATAATAATTAATTCATTAAAATTATGTAGGTAGAATATATTTTACTGTGAATATTATACCAGGAAATGGGCGTATTAATATTTTAGTGTCCGTATTGAAACTAGATGGCGTTGTATTTTCCTAAAACACACATAAGATACTTGTCCTGCATGGTTGAGAATATTTTTTGGAAAACTAGCTCCTATAGGCTGGTCGTATTGTGATAGATATTGTTAGTCATCGACCGCGACTTCGCTCGCATGACCTTAAAATACCAAAAATCACGATGATCAATTCAGTCGGTTTTATGTGATGCGCAACCAAATAAATAGGTAAATAGAAAAAATCTAAAAACTGCTGGAACCTATTCTATCTAAAATATACTAAAACATTTTTGTAATAACTTCTATGTACTGATGTATGTTTTTGACCCTCATTTGCTTTATTATATGTAGATAGGAGGTATAAATGGTTGTTAGCCACCAACTTGGTACTCTATATCGCATGACAATAATTTCTTAAAATCTAAACAATTTGCAGTGCTTACCTGGTTCAAAAAAGATCATTGAGTACTAGTGGACGCCTGCGCCTTCGCTCGTGTTGAAACGGTATAAAAGTTACGCCGGACCGTATACTATCACTATACTACTACCTACCGAAAATCACGATGATTCTTCGCTTCGTTGCGACGTGAAAGCGGAACAAATACCTATACCAACAAAACCATTTTCGCATTTATATGAATACTAGTGGGTGGTCGCGGCTTCGCTCGCATTAAGAAGTAAAACTTGCATCCCCTATTTCACCCCTTTAATAGTGGCAATTCCAAAAATCTTTTCTTAGCGGATGCCTACGTCATAACATCTACCTTCATACCAAATTTCAGCCCAATCCGTCCAGTGTTTTGGGCTGTGCTTTGATAGATCACTATATCAGCCAGTCAGTCAATCAGTCAGTCACCTTTGAGTTTTATTATATAAGTGGCAATTCCAAAAATCTGGCAATTCCAAAAATCTTTTCTTAGCGGATGCCTACGTCATAACATCTACCTTCATACCAAATTTCAGCCCAATCCGTCCAGTGTTTTGGGCTGTGCTTTGATAGATCACTATATCAGCCAGTCAGTCAATCAGTCAGTCACCTTTGAGTTTTATTATATACTAGTGGGTGCTCGCGGCTTCGCTCGCATTAGAAAGTAAAACTTGCATCCCCTATTTCACCCCTTTAAAAGTGGCATGTCCAAAAATCCTTTCTTAGCGGATGCCTACGTCATAACATCTACCTGCATGCCAAATTTCAGCCCGATCCGTCCATTGGTTTGGGCTGTGCGTTGATAGATCACTATATCAGTCAGTCAATCAGTCAGTCACCTTTGAGTTTTATATAGATTATGTAGATACTTATATACTTCATACTATTGTATGAAGATTTATTTTCAAAGAAATGGCTAAGTACAAGTGTGGTTACGATGGTAGTTAACATATCCCCGGCCGGTCGCAGCGTCTCTTGTTTGTTCGAAGGCCCGTGCTAACTCCTCCGTTTAAACACCAGCCACCAGCCCACGAATTAACTTTTCATATAAATAAAATTCACGCTACTCTAACCTCCTGAAATTAACACCTGGGCGTAAATACTTACCCACTATTTAGTCTCGCCAGCTCGTGCCGTATGACTTTAGACCCGTTTACGATCTGACATTCTTGCCGTTTAATTGTAGAACATTCTTGCCGTATCCACAATGGCAATTAGACACCTATACGTCAAATCTCAGATTAACGGTGCCCAAGATATCGCCGTCACAGTTACGGTATTTTTTTCTGTGGATGTTCACACTATCTCATAATTTGCACTCATTTATTCGATATCTTTATGACAGGGTCTGCTGAGTCATGTCGATGCGGATTCAACTCTTAATTAATAAGATGTTCTGTTTTTAGTGGAACTGCTACCTATGTATATGTATCTAGGCGGAATTTTTTAAGTTAGATCCAGGAATCTAGCTTTGTTCCTTACGATTCATCTATCCTAGGTCCATCAACAATAAATCATTTCCGCGCTACAGAAGATTTATACGGTGATGATATATGAAAATGAACCGGTAGTAATCCAGGTACATTCAAGTAACTACATACGTAAACTAATGAGAAATCTGTTTGAATTAGACCATGAGCGGGCATTTTAACAGACGATCATGTCAAACATCCGAAATATCAATATTGAAACTTGAGTATCAGCTTGTCATTTAATGTGTAGGTAAAGTATTTCTGTATGTTATACGTGCCTACCTACATGAGTGAGTAAACACGAGCCACAATCTGCGGACATTTTAACCAGTATTTACTTACGAGTATTCACGCAGAACACGTTGCACTGAATATTTTAATGGCATTTGAAGCGTTAACAAAACGCTAAAGATGGCAGTTTGAAAATGACTCTATAGAAAATCAACATTTGCCTAACTCCATTTTGAATTCTTCACAGCACAGATGTAGCTGTTTCGAGCTACGGAGGAAAATTGGGGATCCGTAGCCGTCGGTGATCGAATTTTTGATTAGTGAGTAAAGAGAAGAATCAACTGATTTCACTGTTTTTTTTACATTAGATAGATGCCTATCAAGTTGTAGTCAAGCGTAAGTACGCTTGACTACAACTTGCCTGATGCTAAGCAACTTTATAATTTACGATCTAGTGCGCTTGCCTAGAAGAAACCTATTACATACTTAAGAAGAAGTTACTCAACTTTTTACATGATTCGTGGTTCAGACTATATCTACGAGAATACACGAGTACCTATAGTAGCTGTCACTTGCATGATCAATCTTTAATAGAGTTGGTTGATTAGTGTGTATAATAGTCGACGGTCTTTCGTTTACAATCAACATTTTATAAAGCATCATCGTGAGCTATGAATTATACGAAAAGAATACAAAGCTTCTTTTAATCTAGACCAGAGATTGAAGGGAAACATTCAGTCATATTGAGAGTCTTCATCTCTTTTTAACCACATTAAAATGTACGGGCCCGCCTGAGTAGCAACCAACACCACCGCTAGAAACATTTGCTGCGACCGTTGATCTCAGTCTCTGGGTTTCTGTTAGCTCTACCTACTGGCTCTCGATTCCGTACGTAAACTGACAAACAAGACTCTCGGCGTATCCGCCATACTCGTCCACTTTTGTGTTTAAACATGCGCTTAAACATAACATGAAACGTGTTCGATAATTATTGGAAGGATCAATACGCCGCGACAACTATTCGTCTTTCTGTAAACACGTTTTATGAGCGGAGAACGATGCGCCGCGCGTTTCTATTTGAATGTTAATTTCAAACTTAGTTCATTTCGACAAACATAGTTAATATTTTCTGTGACGCGTTTTGAAAATTTCCACTTTTAATTGTGTTTGATCGGTTCGGTGATGATTTACTTACTTAGATAGCTAACTGTACCTTTAAGAAGAATTTATTTACGAAAGTTTTCTTTAGTTAAAAAGTAAGAAATATACCCAGTAGTACCTATTTCATAATATGTTGGTAACCCAGGTATAAGTAGGTACATACGAGTACATTCTAATGTGTGATACATTTTTGAAGTTTATTGATTAAAAGAGTAAATCATTTCGTTATTATTTAACTCTGGTAACGTATTTCATTTCTAACCAAAAAGGTAAAAAGGCATTAGAATTCTGGATTAGGATCCAGAAAAAAACTACAAAGCTAACAACAAACTAATGCTAAATTCATATATTATAACATACATAGCTTTTATTTTAAAGCAGACTGTGAAGTACACGCGTATACGGTTTTACTACTTATTCTCCGTCAATGTTGAAATATGAGATTTAACTTTGTAAAACTGCCAAAAATACCAGTACAAAGTAATAAAAACAACAGACTTTACTTAATAGAAATCAATATTCGGCAACATATCCATATTTTCTATTGATCTGCCGCCTTTTATTTGCCACCATAAAAATAGTTTAATAAGTCAAACATGCACCGTGGGAGGTAATATGCAAATTATTTTACCTGTACGAGGCGAGTCCAATGGCCACCTTATCCTGAGGTTTGCTTAGGTTTACGATGCGGCTCTAAAATTAGATTATTCCGCCATTTTTTTGACCCATTGACGACGCCGAACGGCGACACTCCTTTGTCTACGATTCTATTGTTGATGCTTTTTTTTAATACGTATGTTATGCAAATGAGCCTGTGGTTTCTCAATTGCTGTATAATGAATGCGATAAGTTGAGAAAAATAGGTAGATAAGTACCTTATGATAATGACTATGTAATAGTTCAATATTGTTAAAATTACTCACAGCCTCTCGCTTTCCGACGGCCAAAGTTTTTGAGCCTTTCGTTTTCCCGACGGCAAAATAATGACCGGCGACGCCATGGCAGCGGCATTAGCTGAAATATAGACTTGCTTAGAAAATGGACTGTAAATTAGTCGCTAGAAAACAAACATATGTAGGTACGAGTATTATTATGTTTACTCACCTAAAATACATAGCATCGTCTTTTATCATCCAAGAAGTACAAAAAATAAAAGTTTTCATTTATTAAATACATACAGGGAACCATATGATAATGAAATGAACAAGTAATTTCATTGATCAAAATTGTTTTTTCTATTTCCGAGGAACCCTAAAACGACACAATCAAGCGGTGCAACAGTTGGTTTAAACTCCGAAGCATTTATTTGATCCACGGTTTTAACACCTTGTACCATTTATTGCATCAATACACATTGTTGCTTCTGTGAATAAAAATAAAATGATAGGAATCTCTCTACTTTATGAGCTATAACTACTTATATAAATTCCAATATACACTATTTTAAAGGTCACTTTTAAGAAAACACAATATTAATAATATGAATGCGTATATTTCTGTTTTAACTATAACATGAAAAAAAAAACGTTTATGTGAAAATTTGCATAATTGAGTCCAGAAGACGTCCGCGCCCTACTCCACAAGTTAACGCCGAACAAACCGCCCTGGGGGCAACAAAACATGCCTAAATATCATACATACAACAACAACCTGACAGTAGCGCGAGCGTCCCCAGTTATATATCCATAATCATATAGTAGACTCCCTCCCGCTAAACATTACTCACAAGTGATTTTTACACAGCCTTATAATAAAAACAAAACCCACTGCCACATTATTGCAAGCCTGGATATATTAGTGAATTTAGTAAGCTAGTTTACACGGCACTGGCGGGAATATACAGGTGCGGAGTGATAGCTCTGCGGTTATAGTTCGGGTGAGACCGTGTAAACTAGCCTCGCAGTACTCTAGCTATGCCTATCCTAATTGAAAGTGTCAAGGTAGCCTGCCCCTTGCACAGGCGTTTCGATGCTCACACGCAACTACAAGGGCATTACATGGCATTGATCGGAATTCGCCTCGTATAAAGCCTTACAAACCTCACCGAACACTATTTTAATGTTAATACGAGCGTATTGACAAATTACACTTGACAAATATTCTTTTTATTACAATTAGATAATGATGAATACCTAGTTCTAGTAGGTACATTAGCCCAGTGTCTCGGTACATCGAAACAGGTGATTGTGGCGCACTCGAGCAATGAGAGCGCGCTACGGGCAGTGAGGATCTAGGAGCTTAAATAACTGCCATAGATATGACGGAACTACATAATATACTTAAGGGTTAAAAGCGCGAAAAGCGGACTAGCTGTTCTTTACAACTGCATTCATTTGGACGGGGCGTCTGCAGTCATATCTATACGCGGCCATTTAAACTCGACTGACTTCGGTCAAAAAGTAGAGATACTCAAGTATAAGTACGGGAACAGTTCGGTAACGTTACTGATTCTCTAGCACTTTTATTTCTATTATTAGTATTGTGCACATACGGAAATCCAGATTAAATTCACTACTTTCTGAACGAAGCCGTAAATAGTCTGTTGGACCAACTAATTTCTGTGTAAAATCCGATAAATATAATTTAATTATGCTTTAAATACTTTTTTAGTTCTTAATATTGATCATTACACTGAAAGAGTCAGTCCAACCGTTTAAGTAATCGACGTAAACCCATCGTTCGGAAACCAAATGTCCTTCATACATGTGGTTTTAACAGTTTATTGGAGCAACGCGAGTCTGTGACGCATTTTACGTATATCGTCAAAGTGATCCGGTTCAAATAAAAAACTACAAGTCTATCGAAACACTGACGAGATCACATTTATGCGAATTTGAAATGTGATAAGCTTGTATTATTAGCGATTTACAAAAGAACAAGGCTGCTTTTTTAAATAAATTTCTTTACGTTTTCAAATAAGATTTTTTTACAATTATCAGGTCAAATTATTCAGGAAGCTGACAATAGCCTCTTCATATTGTAGGTTTTTTACATAATTTTGCAGCAAAAAGCTTGGTTTAGCATAAATCTGTTATAATATCAAGGTAGGTATCAATGACCCGATATAGAGACAAAATAAAAAAAATTAACAAAACGACATAGTTTTACTAATTTAACACTCATTATTGCATTGCTCCATTTGTGCCAAGTCTCAAACATTCACTAAACATCTTCCTTCAATATCTCTCGACCATAATCATTTTTAAATCGTTGATAATTTCAAATTCGAGTAACCAGCTCTGTTAGTCGCACACTGATATTTATTGTTTAAAAAACTTTTTTTAAGAAGATATTTCTGCTTTAGTTTTTAATTGTTAATTTGATATGATGTTACAAATAAATAGATACTCAGTGGACGACTTGCTTCTAAGCTTTTCTTCGTAGCCCGCGAATTAAACAAGTTTTTTTTTTCAACAATAATGTAGATCGTATGAACACACATATTCAGCTCTATCTATATATCTATTTTTAAAAGCTTAGAATGGACTTTCGTTGAATAGAATGTAAAGGCCTGGAAATTAAAAATAGCTGCTCTCAAGTTTTTTCAGTATTTTGGTATTTTTTTTGTAAAATTTGAAGAAGTTAAAAGGTGTATGCTGGATAAATGCAAATAAAAAATAATAGCAAAGGTAAATGTCTATACTTTTTGCGAATGGTCTACGAGTAGGTATATAAATGCGCTACATGTTAAATGCTATGCAATTCTTTGCAGATAATAAAAAATATCGTCTTCATACAAAACGTAGTTTAAATATTAGTCTAGAACTTTGAAAATCGGTTCTTATTGGTCAAGCATCACAAACAATCAAAATGTCAACTTCAAATCGGAAAGTTGATTACATTATATTATATTACTCTATGGTTGATTATCATTGTAAACATTTTGACAGTTTGATTATAATTACAATAGACAGACAAATTTGGAACAACAAAAACGGACTTAGTATTTTCAAAGTTCTGGACTAATAGTTAAACCACGTTTTGTAATAAGATAAGACCCAACAAGACTATTTTGTCAACCAATTTATTATTTATTCGTCCTATTGATGACATTTTCTTAGCAATCGCGGACAACAAATTAAAGGTCGGCGTTATAAATTTCGACGATAGTCTCATGTCACAACATACCATTTAATGGCCATAGGATTTGAAGCAAAACTAAATAAATAATAATTATGGATTTCGTGGGCGTATTTTTTAACAACCCTTTCCTTGTATGTTTTTGACTGTTTATCTATCTATATATCTATGTGTTATAAAGAATTGAGACAAGAGCAATCACACAATATTATGACAATAAAAATTACATTTCCTCGAAGCAATAACAACCTTATAATGTGATATTTTTTTTGAAAATTTAATGCAATGTGTGATATTGCTCCTTATAAATAGCTTAATAAATGGCTTTTATATTTTTTTTATTTTATTATAAAGAGCTGAATATGTGGTTCAATTTGCCTGTTTAGTCCTTCGAAGAGGTGTCCATGGGGCTGGCCGGTTGCAGCATGGGCGAGACCGGGGGCTGCGGCACTATCTGCGGCGCGGGGGGCGCGGGCGGGGGCGCCACCAGCGCATCCAGCGGCGGCCGCGGGGGAAGCACCGCGCCGCCGGGGATGGCCGGCTTTACGAACCGGTCACTGGCGCGCCGGCTCTGGGACAAATATAGAAGATGAGTTTTATCATGTAAACGTACAGATATTCAATACAATCAATAGAGAGAGTGAATCGGTTCTTATCAGGTAAGCACGTTATATCTTAGGCCATAGCCTTTGCTTACCATCAGGCGAACTATGGCCAAGTGCAAACCCGTTCTAGTAAAAAAAAAACAATCTCTTAGTTTTTTTCTAAGAATGGAACGATTTGTATTACTAGAGTTTTTTGCATAAATAAACTCGCAGTCACTTGTTTATTTCACACGAAGCTTTTACACTTCACGGTCAGGTATTTGATATCTGAATTATGAAACATTTTGTGAAATAGATCACCTTAAGCGATTACCGTACAAGCGAACACTGGCTAAGATGGAGCATGCCTGTACTGAATTGCAATGGCTCTCAAACGGAACACATCGTTAGGCGCTCGGTGACTGATTTTTGCATTTGAAGGTGGTAGCCAGGCCAGACTCGCTTCAAAAACGTGACTTTAGGTACAGTATAAAAACAATAACGTATATTTGTATTTGGCCTAGAACTGGCAGGCGAGGAGTGGGTCGTCCGGTCGCGAGATGTGTCGACGACATCTTCAAAGTCGAGGGTCCAACCTGGATGAGGCTGCACAAGATCGACGCAGATGGCACATACAAAAGCAGGCCTATACCTAGCAGTGGGATCCCAAGGGCTGTGGCTGATGATGATATTAGTATGATACCTGTGAGTTGAGATGCATGTTGGGCCGCATGCCGGGCCCGGGCGGCAGCGGCGAGGCGTACGGGGACAGCGGCCGCGACCCGCCCGGGGACGACACGCTGCGGGACCGCGCCTGCAACGAAACATATTCAAATAATTTATTTAGCAAAACATGAGTAAGTTGTACACATGTGTTATTTTAAGTTATATAAAGCGCTAAATGTCTTAACCAACTAGGGTATGCAACATTTTTACAAACATTTAAAAACATAACAAGTCACATCTACAAGTCTACAAATAATTAAAGGCAGAAATAAGGAGTAAAACATGTTTTTCTTTGATGAGATAAGCATGGATTCC
Organism: Macaria liturata; assembly: GCA_964023185.1. Lineage (NCBI taxonomy): Eukaryota > Metazoa > Arthropoda > Insecta > Lepidoptera > Geometridae > Macaria > Macaria liturata. The sequence continues at coordinate 1,969,654 of OZ026811.1, read as the reverse complement.
TAGTATATACAAAGTTACTTCAAAATCGATGCGCCCGAAGCTCAGCTAGCGGAGGCAATTGCATGCGATTACCAATGTTATGCAAAGGTCGACGACTGGTGACCGAAAAGTGGCATTCCATTTTGGGCGCTTCCGTGGGTCGAATGACACGTTAAAATGAAGGTCCCGGCTGTTTGTCTAGTACAGCAGTCGTTAAGCCATGTCAGGCAGGTCAGGCTTGATAAACTCTCGACACCAGAGTTGGCCACTCTCATTCGGTAAGAAGAAGACAACAACATCGTAAGTAATATAATATTGTGATGTGATTACTTAACATGTTGTAAAGACAATGTACAAAACCTCATGAAACTGCCTTTCCACTACCATTTCTAGCATGAAGTAGGTGACTCGTCTATCCATCTCATATTTATCATGTTTTTTTTTTATGTGGGATAGGTTTACGTTTGACTACAGCCTGCCTAATGTTAAGCATTGCTGCAGCCTAGGGTGTAATGTCCAACAATACCCACATTGAGTGCCTCATTGAACTGCCTCTCCTCTTCCATCTCCAGCGAGGACTCGCTCTCAGACAGGTGCCTGCAGAGCGCCTCGCGTCTCTCCACCTCCTGCTGCAGCTTTCTCTATAATATGGTACCCTGGTACATTCTTTTTAGTACTCACATTGGGTGCCTCATTGAACTGCCTCTCCTCTTCCATCTCCAGCGAGGACTCGCTCTCAGACAGGTGCCTGCAGAGCGCCTCGCGTCTCTCCACCTCCTGCTGCAGCTTCCTCTATAATATGGTACCCTGGTACATTCTCTTTAATACTCACATTGAGTGCCTCATTGAACTGCCTCGCCTCGCGTCTCTCCACCTCCTGCTGCAGCTTCCTCTACAATATGGTACCCTGGTACAGTCTCTTTAGTACTCACATTGAGTGCCTCATTGAACTGCCTCTCCTCTTCCATCTCCAGCGAGGACTCGCTCTCAGACAGGTGCCTGCAGAGCGCCTCGCGTCTCTCCACCTCCTGCTGCAGCTTCCTCTGCAGACGCAGGTTCTCCTCACGAATGTGCTTCTCTTCTTGAGCGAACCGATGCATCTTCTCTTTGTTCTCGTTCTGTGACACTGCTAGCTGGTTTCTGTTGCGGATAGAGATGTTAATGGTGAAAGAAGAAAGCATAAGATCTTGTCACATAATTAGATAAATAAATACTTCTTAGTGATGTAGCCGATCACGCAATTTTTTAAAAAAAAAACTCTCTCTCTGTGAGTCGTATTTCCTCTTGACTGAAGGTCGTGACTCCCCCACAGAATAAATTCGTTAGGGGAGCTCTCTTGCGCAAATACATCGTGGTGGGCGCCCAGGTTCTTCCACGTAAGACTCGTCCTCGGATATTGTGGTCCTCAAACATGTCGGTTTCCTCACGATGTTTTCCTTCACCGTTAAGCGGGTGCAAATCCACACATAACTTGAAAATACAAGTCATTGGTGTAGGCCTGGATTCAAACCAATTGGATGAAAAGCAGACACTGGTACCGCTGGGCCACACTCGCTCAAGGAAAAAACTGGTTTACCTTAATTTGACAACTTCGGAGCGCAGAGTCTGTATGTGAGTGCTGAGATTGGACGCCGTGTCTCCATTACTGATGTCCCTAGCAACAATATACACTCATCAATTTGGAAAGAGACAGGCCACGCCCCACATGGAACGCAAATCACGATTTATGTTAATTATTTGTTTCACCTTAGCGTAATAGCTTTCGAAAGAAACTGTATTTAGTAAAAGAGCATGTAACTACACTATTGGTTTTCTCTGAAATTCATAAGCTGATGTCTTTTGATGGACAACAAAAAGGCTCTTCCGTTTGGGTGCTTTTCATCTGTTGAATAAAACATAAAATTGTAACTAAACGGTTTTCACTCACGTGTAATTCGCGTATGTTGTTTACGCGTTTCGGATGTTATGACATCCATCTTCAGAACATGCGTTCTGGGACCGCGGCAACACGCAACCATACGTTTAGTTAACATATTGATAAAATGTCTCACGAAAGTTTTAACATAAAATTGTAGTTCTAATTAAAATGGCATCGAGACGTATATTAGACTCTAGATTAACACAAGCTATTTATATATTCTTAGTTTGCTTCTTATCCAGGTTTTACTGTGGTAACACTGCAGGGCGCCGTTAGTTAAAAAGAAAGTGGTGTTAGTTACACCATTTATAACTCTAGAACGGCTTAACGGATTTAGCTGAAAATTGGTGGGGAGGTAGCTTAGAACCAGGAGACAGACATAGGATACTTTATATCCCGTTTTTTTATAATTGAATTGAATAAAATCCAAAATCTGCTTATTTATTGTCTCTAAGGCGGAACAGAGTTCCCCGGGTCAGCTAGTATATTATAAAAATAAGGAAAGTTGAGTAGATGGTCACCTAGGGCTGGCCGGGTCGGAGACGGGCTGGTCAAGCCGTATCTGCAGCGAGCGCTTCTCAGCCTCCAGCTTGTCCATCCGCTTCCAGAGCCTGTTCACGAGCGCCTCCTGCTCTTGCTCCAGGGTGTTCTCTAGCTCCACCTGCAAATAATAAGATAGAAGTAATATGTGAGACATATTATTGTGTAAAATAACTAGTGTATTCCCAAGGTTTCACAAAGGTTGTTTCAGAATTCATCATATTCATTTCACAACATACATAGATTAAACAATAAAATTCAGAACAATATTAGTTTAATTATCCGAAGAAATTATTAGAGATAATAATAATTTCACTAATACATACATATGTTGTAAAAAAAATAAAAGTTGTAAATAAATGAATACCAAATTTCACAAAAAATGTCTTTTTAAATACAAGCTTACATTTGGCTACAGCCTGCCTGATGTTAAGCACTGCTGTAGTCTATGTTGTAGCACATTTGCCTAAAAAGCCTATTTTCTCGTATTTGCTTACTCTTTAGTAAATTATTACTTTGAGCAATCAAAATATATACAAACCTTTTCCCTGCGCAGTCTTTCCAAGTTGGTCTGCTTGGCCAGAGTCTCAGCCTCCAGTTTCTCTATCTTCCGCATCAGTTTGTTGACCAAACACTCTTGCTCCTGTTCCAAGGTCTGCTCTAGTCGACATTTTTCTTGGCGCAGCTAGAAATAGAATAGATTAATTAAAAATTAAGATAGAATCAATTAAAATTAAAACTTGATATGATATTTTTAAAGTTTTACTGTTGAGACAGGCATTTGACCACTGTGGCCCTAGGTGGAGCATGCTTGTACTGGATTGGAACAAGTTACTTAGTTAATTAATACATAATCATGTAGTTTGGTATAATCTACACACAGCCTATAAATAGTATCTAAAATGACACTTAAAACATGCTCCCAGAGAATGATAGGACATACTGCTTCATACATAATATGATTCGGACAAATAGTTATAATAAAATAAATAAATAAATATTTCAAGACATATCACACAGCGCCATCTAGCCCCATACTAAGCTTACGCTTGTATCATGGGTACTAGATAACGGATATAATACATATATACTTTTTCTTTTGTAAATACATACTTATTATACATAGAAACGACCAGACTTAACACAAATAATTACAAATTTTAATATTCATAATTACTTGTGCCATGCGGGAATCGAACCCGCACCCCTAGATTAGAAGGCAGAGCCACTACCAACTAAGCTAACGGAGCAGTCAAAATCACAAGAATTAAAATACAGGTCCCACTAGCATTTAGCTTAGCTTTAGAGATACCCCAGTCTCTATAATTCATCAAATAAGCTCAAGGCTAGAGAAATTATGTCATTTAAATAACAGAAGATAATAATGTGTACTGACCAAAAACTAGGATTTATAGTTATTGTTTTACCATGTACAGAATATACTTACTTATTAAGATCTATGTAAAAGGTAAATAACTAGTCTTACTTAGTAAATGATAAGCAACATATAAACAGATACCATGTGCTAAGAACATGTTTATTTTATCATTTTAGCTTGGGCATTATCAAAACATTGTTATCAAATAATCCTAAGGAGTATTCCATCAATGCCATGATGCTGCAGAATGTTGCAGTTTTTAGGTGAAATGTGACCTTATTTTTATCTTTTCTATGATGTATACTGTGGTGATGCATTTATTATTGTCACTTTTAAGATATGCTATAAAAAATAGGATGCATTAACTTAATTGGCCAGATTTGTATTTTGATAACACTACAAGATCAGCAGGTCTGGTTTTATGTGAACTAATCTGGAGCCTATTTTTTCGTTTCAGTTCAGCCAACTATCTTCTTTAAAATATTAGTAGGAAGGAGGAAAGAATACCCTAATAATGTAGAAAGTAATTGTGTTTCTGAATATTAACTACTAATGTAAAACTCATTTATATAGCTTTTATTCTGACTGTATCTTTAGACTTACATTATGAACTAATTATTTTTCTGTGGGAACCCTTATCTCTCTCCTACCTTCAAATTCTCATTCAAATCTATTCAAGTTCTTTAATTAGAAGATGGGACAAACACACAAGCAATCTTTTGATTTGATGATATTTGAATGTGATGGGAATTCTTAAACGAAAATCTAGCCCACAAATAACTTTAAAAGTATTAGAGTTAATTAGTTACCTGATTCAACTTTCTAGATAAATCATTAGTGAGACACTCCTCTTCCCTCTCATAGTGATGTGCTAATGTTTCTTTCTCCTTTTTCAATGCCTGGATTTTCTTCAATAAAGTGTTTGATATATATTCTTCCTCCTGCTCAGCTTTTGCTTGCTGAAATAAAAAAATAAAGATACAGTGCAAAATCTATATTATATGGACCTAGGCATTTATGCATCAAAATGCAGTGATTTATATTAATACAAGTGGAGCCTTTGCTTACATTATCTATACTAATATTATAAAGCTAAAGAGTTTGTTTGTTTGAACGCGCTAATCTCAGGAACTACTGGTGCGAATTGAATTTTTTTTTGTGTTGAATAGACCATTTATTGACGAAGGCTTTAGGCTATATAACATCACGCTGCAACTAATAGGAACGAAGAAACAATGGAAAATGTGGAAAAAACGGGGAAAATTATTCATCTTAAACTGCGAAAAACGGTTCAAGTCATGGGTAACAGCTATAATTTTATTTATAAAGCTGAAGAGGTTGTTTGCGAAAATAAATATGATGCCCAAAATAATGATTCCACACAGACAAAGTCTCGAGCACAGCTAGTTTCAGGATAAAAAGTAGCCTATGACAGTCCTAAAACCTCATACTACCTACATACCAAAAATCATGATGATCTGTTCAGTTGTTTTTGCATGATGAGTGAAATAAACAGATAAACAAATTGTTGGAATGTGTACTGCTGCCAATTCAAAGTATCTTCAAACATTTTTTTTCCTATCTTTAATGTACAGACTTTCAACCCTCTTCAGCTTTATTACATGGATATATAATCCTACTAATAATACTCTATGCTGCAACTGCATGTATTTGTTTGAGACCATAATTTGTAAACAAAAAACACACTTAATAAATTTGGTGTGTATGATGCCAACAGATTGATAGTAAGTAGGCCTGCACTTGTTCTATGATGGTATACCTACTATAATCTTATAAGAAACAATTGTCAAAAAATGTGCATAAGAATTTGAGTTATTAGGCTGTATTTTGTAAAAATAGAAATGACATCAGGCCCCCTACTTATCTCACATACCCAGTTAGGACAATAACACAGCAATAATTAGAAGTTAATTACTTACAATTGAAACAGATGCTTGTCTCAAGGCACGGTTTTCTTCTTGCAGTGCTTTTACGCGGAGTTTATAAGTGTCTACTTCTACTTTTAGAACTCTGGAACGAAATATTTTAGATTTGATAAATATTATAATACACAGTATTGCACAAATCAGGTGAGGTAGGTCACGAAACTCAATCGAGCACACCATGCAGCGGCATATTCAGGTTACCTATTTTGCTGCTGAAGAGATTCAATTCTTTTCTGGAGTTGATCACGAGATATCGTGCTGGGAGGCAACATAGCGCCGCCGTCCAAGGAACTGGAATCACTTTCGGAAGCCGAATCGCCCATTTTGTTTCCTATAAGAAATTCCATACATTATTTTCATGCCTCGTGACATTTTAAACAGAGTCAAATACAACTTGCAGCTGCAGTTTACCTGGGGAAATCACAGTATCATCCATTTGCATGAGAGAGGACGGCAACAAAATGTCATAAAACTTTGAAACTTCGTAAATATGGGCGAAATGGTTTTAAACCACAGAGCCCTCGATTATATCCGACAAATCAATCACAACTATCTACAAAATCAGGGCAAATTAAAATAAAATTCACATAAAACACTCGAAAAGACTTGGGTTCGGCAAGCACACAAAAAACTAATTTAGAGACGAGAAAATGAGTCTTGAAATCTATAATATATTTTATGCAAACAAGACTCATTATATCGACATCCACTCGATCAAGACTCAAATACTTGAGTAAGCGGGTTTTCAGTGGAGTGGACGAGAATATTGCGCCAACTGCATTAAAAATAAAAACTTTTTTAATTCAACCTTGCAACATTCATAAAAAAAAAAACAAAAAGTGACACACACGCCATAATGTAAATTGCTTCAAGATTTGGCGTTTGAGTTGAAAAAATTAGGATTTACATGATAAAGTTAATTTAAAATGTATAATAAAGACATTTAAAATGTCTCTAGTTTATATTGGTAAGAATACAACCCTTAGAATAGACTTCAACACATCGGAACATCATCATCCAAATGTATTTAGGTTGGATCAAGAGAATCGAAGCCATTTCGTTCTCTTGATGTAAACTCTATTGAAGATGTTTTTCTGTACTTTCATCGTTAAATCTGGCTATTTTTTAGTATTTCAAATATGATAAATCGTTTATGAAAGGCGTTGGTTTTGTCGTCGCCATAATTAAAGTGTTCATGCGATCTCAGAAGTCATTTCTTGGTGTTGTTGAACCGTACGTACGTTCAGGGTGTAAAGTGTAGCTGTCACCAAAACCTGGAGATTATGTGCCTCGTCTTTGCAATACAGTGCCTTTACCAAAACATCCGATTAGCTTAATTGTAAATGTTGATGAAAGTGTGTTCTTATCAGTTGCAATTACTGGGTAAGTTTTTTTATTACACTGTAAACAACTTGATGAAAAGGGGTCCTTTTCAATGACCACTATAACTATATTCGTTGAATTACTAAATATTACAAGGAGATTCAAGGCTTTGATGCATATTAGTTATAGAACATGAAAAGAATCAATAAGAGGCAAGTTTGTTTCAGTCAAGGAGCTTGAAATGGATCTTCTCATTGAAATCCAAAATATTTGAATTGTTGTTGACATGTCCACTGTTTGTGCATACATTCAATAGGTATAATTCATACATTTATTTCATACTTTAATAATCCAAATAATGTAAGCTTCATTGTAGTTACTTGAATAAAATAGGTATTATTTAAATTGAAGATATATTTAAGATATAGGGATAAGTTAATGTTATCAGCATATAAAAACTTTTTCACATAATGTATGATATGGAAGATATGTCCCTGTGCAATTTTATACACATTAGTGCAATATTAGGTGCTTTTTGAAAATAATTTCATTAATTCAACATAATTAAAGATAGGTAAGTAAGTACTTAGGTATTTTGATCTTCTAAATTATATCTATCATTAGTGATTGTTTACTTTTAGTAACAAACATATTGGGTTGGTTTTGTAAATCCATGATTTTTGATTGCAGAAATACCTACTGAAACAAGTACAATGATATGAATTTAGCTCTATTTCACAACATACATAGCATCATTGCATACTAAGCAAAGATGCTAGTGAGAGGTACCTATAGATAATGATTAAGACAATAAGTGTGGGAATATCTTGATTGTAGTTGTTATGGTAACAGTATTACATTGCCTGACCTGTTAGCTTAGTTGGTAGTAGCTCTGCCTTCTAATCTAGGGGTTGCGGGTTCGATTCCCACGTGACACAAGTATTTATGCATTTTAAAAATGTATAATTACTTGTGTTGAGTCTGGTCGTTTGTATGTATAATAAGTATGTATTTACAAAAGAAAAGTATATAAGTATTATATCCATTATCTAGTACCCACGACACAAGCGTTTGCTTAGTGTGGGGCTATATGGCGCTGTGTGCAATGTCCCGGAATATTTATTTATTTATTTATTTATTGCAATTTACAACATGTAGGAATATATCTATCTCAATTCTAATCAATAGGTTTGAAATATGAAAAAATAATGAAGTTACTATCTTCAAAACATATTGAAAACCGTAAAATTGATGTAGGCAGATATATTACACTGTATTATGCATTGTATATTGTAGAAAGAAGCCTAGAGAATTAATTATCTTGGTTTCCTCAAATCTATCACAATAAATAACCATTTCTGATAAATTGATAGTGAACTTGTGATAAACTTGAACTTGTAAAGTAGGTATACATAATGTAATAGGTACTTACAGTAAGGTACAACTGTTATGCAAAATGAATTCATCTGGCCCTCTATTTGAAATGGATAAATGTATATTATTTTTTTCTTCTTTGCTATCAATATTCAATCTACAGAGATCAACCAATAATCATATCTATGTTTGTTACTTCATCGTAACATTAAACATACCTACTCTTCTCTTGTAATAGTGTATTACAAATGTACTAAATCCAATGGTTACTTTTACATATCAAGCAAAACTTTTTTAAATATTTTTTATGATGTTAATGTTAGTGGGTTTGTAATCAGGCGGCGGAGATAGAAAAATACTGCTCTTGTCAGATATATTCAGTTGCAAATCACATGCAAACACTACTACCAGCTATCGAGCTAGCTTTCCATCAGGGACACATCCTGCTTGTGTTGCCATTTGTTGTAAAAAACAATATACAAACCTGCTTATTAATAATATCTGACAGCAACTAATTTTAAGTTAATATATATTATGTAACATGGTTGATGACATTGTATGAGTCACAGGTTCTTCATGGATGAGGTCTGCACAAGATCGACACAGCTGGCACATTCAAAGAGAGGCCTATGCCCAGCAGTGGGATAGAGAAGGCTGTGGATGATAATGATGATGATATGTAACATACTTAGCTTATTAAGGAATGATTTCTGAGATACCATGATGTTACTTATATTATGGATTAAGTTATAAGTATGAACTACAAACTTAACTTCGAAGTATTGTATTGTATTATAGACCCAGGTGCTGCTGTTTATTCATCTTAACTGCTATGACTATCTCTCTTTTACTCATGTTCTATATTATTGAAAGAAACACTTTCCCCGCAGTATTAATTTATTAGAGTAGTTCTCTTAGATGTAACAACATGCTCCACAGTTACACTTCTACTTGGATTTAATGGTCCTCAAACACATGAGTTACCTCAACATGCTTTCCTTCACTGTTTAACAAAATTGAATTGGAACATAACTTGAAAAACCAATTATTGGTGTTGAGCAGGGATCTATTAGAATGAGACATATTTCACACTAACCCTCACTTGCTAGTTTTTGATAGCAACATCAGTCATTAGTTATGTTAGAGGTACTAGAGTTGTTTAAATTATTTAACATTTGCATACCTTATGTGAAGTTGTAATGGCGGATATACTTATATTAAATGTGGTCTCTATGTACACATCTACATGCAAATAAATAAAAAATAAATAAAAAATCTCTAGTCACCAGAATTTTCCAGCACAAATTAAAATTGAATTGAAATAAGAAACTTTAATATACAAATTGTGTTCAACAGGCTAAGGCTTCAGCGATGGCTCAATATTACCAGATAGTCCAGGGCCAGGGACACTCGTTGACTATAGAAGACTTGCAAAGATACTGTCCAAATTTGTGTTTGGATGGTATTATCTTGAACCAAGATGAGCCACAATATGGACAACAACAGGTAAATATCTGTTAGCAAATCATTTTCTTTAACATAACCTTACATCTTCATCTAACTAATGTTATCAAGTTTTCTTTGACACATTACTTAACAAATTAATCATGGTGGGTGCCAAGGTCCATCCATGGATAACATTACACATATAATTATATTATGTTATAGCATACCAATGAAACACTAATTAGATAAACATATCTTGCAATGTAAAAGCAGGATTCATATAAAAAATTAGCTTCACACAGAAATGCTTCAAAAATTTATTAATAACTAAGGTACAGAGACCAAAAAAAGTAATGATTTTAATTCTATCATTAAAAGTTATAGGTACTTACATGACTTTTGTCCTTGATATCTCATTATGATATATCATGATAACTCATGTAATTGTCAACTATACCTAATTTGGTCTACTTTGGAAAACATGTTTTTTTTTAACTCCAACCAAACAAAGCTTTTCTCCTTAAAACATATGTGTGCTATCATCTGTAAGTTCTTACTTGTAATGCCATTCTCATTAAATACCACCATATGATATCTCACTAGCAAATCATGTTGATTCTAGGTTGTTGTGCAGCAAGCAGAACAACCAAATGACATTATAGTGAGCGAGGGGGTGCAACCCCAGCTGGTTGTCAGTGATGGGTTGCAGTACCCTCAGCAATACATCATCCGCCATGAGGCGCCGCAACCGCGCCCCGAGTTTCAGCAGCAACAACAGCAACAACACCAGCAGCAACAGCAACAGCCTCTCCATAGACAAGTCAGTTACTAACAATCAGCCTAGACATTGCTTGTGAACAAGGTCCTATCTGCTGTTTACTGTTCTATTCAAAACCTGGGATGGAATCCAATTGGTATTAACGTTGATAAGAAGCTATTAGGGGCGTGTGAAATTTGGGAGCAAAACATAATAAGTAAACATTTAAATCAATATACATGTATTTGAAAATTAATTATTAAATGTTAGTTCAATAATATGCAACTGTAACTATAAGTAAGATGCAATAACAATATTATAGTAATGTGTTGTTCATATGCTATTTATTTGTAGGTTTACTACACATCGGATTTACCGGTGGATGCTCAGGTTGTGTTACAACAAGCTCAGCAGATCATAGACGCATCTCTGATGCAACAGTCGTCCCCACAACGACCGCAACATGTATGTCATTGTATTTATGCACCGAGCAATGAATGAACATGGTTATACGTTATAAATCCTAGTAAATAATCCGCTTGGCATGTCACCATTACTCATTTGGTTATATGTTTCATTTGGGTTCTAATATTTCTTTTCTATATGTTTTTAACATGGGATAATTTGTAGATGTCTGTTAGCATTTCTCAGAAATAACTACGTTCCCTTATGTTATTTTTCCTAAGTTTCCCTAATATTAGAAGTATCTATTTTAAAAAATCAAAATCATTCTAAAGGACAGTACTAGTGAAGAAAAATAAATTATTCTGCTTGAACTATCAAGACCACTTAGCTAAAATAAATGTACAAAGTCTTACAGGTCTTACTTGCATAATATAAAAAAATATAATTGGCGGAGTTGGATTTCTAAATTGAATATACCTAGGTAATTATAACAATTAGGTATATTAAGCTAAAATTATCTTTTAATATTGGTTGATGTACTGCTCTAACAAATAATAGGATTTACTATTAATATTATACTATAAGTTAATTTTATTATTGCGCCCATTTTGTTTTCACTACATACTTATATTTTACTAAGTTCTTTTTCTTTTATGTTAGTTAATGGAATGGTAGAAGTAGAAACTGTACATACTTTTTTTTATATATTATATAAGGTCTAAGAAAATTGCTTAGCTTTCGTCTCATGGTGTTGCCGCTAAAATCAGCCACTAAACTACTGTGATATATAAATGTGAAACCTATATTAACCCAGCAGTATATACAATAATTGAAACAAAACTATGCTCTATTCAAGCATTTTACCATTATTCCAGTTATTTTGGTACAAATTGGTTGTACAACTTGAAAATGGTGTTTTAGTAGATGTTACCCATATTTCTAATTTACATCTGTTAGCAAGCTTATTAAATTTATTTGCCACAAGTCTTCCGGCCTTATAAGCTACAACTTTTAGATTGATAATTTCAAAATTCAAATTCAAAATTTCGTTTATTGGACAACAATGGATCCATTTTGTTAGTGGCATAAAGCTGCCAGTATAATACAATACAAACCATATTTTCCTCACTGTATTTTTATGGAGAACTTACATAATCTTACATAGTAGTAGTAGCATATATGTACATGTTTTTATATACCAATTATTTTATATACATGTAACATATCAATTGTCCAGTGCCCATAAATACATACTAAGTGTGGTATTTGTCTTTTACTTCTGTTAAATTTATTTACTCGATTGATAGGCGCGCAAAAATTTGCTGATGTACCTTTATAACACTAAATAACTAACGCTACAAATCCAATATGGCAAACGTAATTGAGTTAACATGATACATTGTACAGCAACTGGTGAGCCCGGGGCACGTGTTGTCGCAGCCCACTGTGATCCACCCGGCGCAGCAGCCCCCGCCGCAGCCCCCGCCCCCGCAGCAGCACGCCCCTCAGCAACATGCACAGCAACAACACGCGCAGCAACAACATGCGCCGCAACAACACCCCCAGCAACCCACCGTAAGTACCTATACCTAAAAAAAATACGAGAACAAGTTCCTACAATTTGCTTAATAGTTATGATTGCTGTAGATAGATACATATACACGCCGAACTCCCAACAAAAAGGGATGTGTCTGAATATACTGAGACACGTAATACGTATACGACGATAAATTATTAATTATTTTTATCGCCTAGCGGTTGTCGAGGCCCAGTTCCTTCTTGTTAAAATGTTGTATAATACGAGATATATTGGCTTGTTGTGATTGTAACACAATGGCAGGTTTCCGCATAGTGTTGAAATTTCAATTGTAAATAAACGAATAACAATGTTGGTGACAATATTCCAGGTCATTTCATACAGCGCCATCTAACTCTATGCGAAACCAAAGCTTGTGTTATTACAAGATAGGGATATCAGCGCTTTGCTCGTGCTATTTCGGGATGGTAGATTATGCTTCTTTTATACCAAAATGCAACGGAAGCACCATGATTTTTGGTATTAAAGGAAATACCAAAAATTATGGTGCTCCGTTGCAGCGAAAAAGAGAAACAAATAAACCTACAATATATTTTTAGCTCTCATAATAATATTATTTTTAATAATACATATGTATTTAGTTAAGATTTTAAAAAACAAAATAAACGTGTGCTTACACGCGCAATACCGAACGTTCCAGCTTGTATTACAGCCGCAACAGGCGCAGCAGCAAATCTCGCGCTCGCCGCAGCTCATTCAGCACTTGCAGCAACAGCAACACCAGCAACAGATACACTTGCAGCTGCAACAGCAACAGCAGCTGCATCATCAGTTGCAGCAACAGCAGGTGCAACAGGTGTGTTCCTGCTTCACGTGAAATGCTGTTTTATTATTTATTTATATTATTTATTGTGTGTGTGTGTTTGTTCGGTAGTTTTGGTTGATAGCTGGCAGTGTGGGCATGAAACTAAGCCAAGAAGTTAGCAGAACAATAACAGCTTGTGTTATCCCATATTATTTTTTCAATAGGTATTGTATGTTGTCTGTATCATATTTAAAAAAAAGAACAAGTACCTACACAATATTTAAAAAATAAAAGAACAAGAACACAAGTCTTTTTATGCATACTATTTATCTTGCAGCACTGAAAGTGTTCTGAAACTTTAGTTTGGCGTTGACCTTATAAGAAAGTTTGCTATGTATAAAGATGGTCAGTAACCTGTTTTTGTTTGCGCATTTCTCAATATTTCTTATGCATCTTGCCTTTGTGGAGAAAAACTATTTATCTTCAAAGTATCTTACCAGTTGCAATTTTTTCGTTAGAGTATTCATTCCTAACGAAATAACGACCATAGACTTGATAACATTTCAACCTTGCATTACAGTTACCCGTTTCTTTTACAAATTAAGCCCCATAAGAAAACCATTGTTTTCAATTTCATGTTGCTATTTGATAATTTGTATTTGAATAATTCTCTTGATTTATTACATAGGAGTTATGTGTTTGTTATGATTACAAAACATATCAAGTTACTTTTAACAATGACATTGAATAAAAAAAACTACATTGTGTAGTTATTGATTAGTAATGATTTGCATTATCACCTTCCAGTATGAATATAGCTGCTATACAGTACAACATACTAACTTATGTATGTATGTCAAAGGATTGCATGGTTTTATATAATCCCAAAACAAACAATGTTTTTTCTACACTGTTCCAGAAAAAGTATTGTGGAGGAAGGTGTCTTGTATTTGACAACAGCATGTAACCAATCAGAAGAGTTTTATGTTTTACTGAGCATGACTATATGATTATCCTATGCCTTGTCTATCACAGTATGATCATTTTGAAAGCTCACTGTTCCATGAATTTGACTTTTAATACACGGAAATGACTGCGTTTATAATTGAAAGCAGACAATATCTATAAAGTTTAAAAATGTATAGAGATGTCTGATATCGAATATGTTTTTCAAAATGATCATGCTATAACACATCCGAAACTAAACACACAATACAACTTTTTCAGGGTCGTTTGAAGAAAGTTGTATCGTTTCAGCAACAACACCAGCAGGCGCAGCAGCACATGCAGCCGCAGCAGATCGGCATCAACCAGCCGCACCAGCAAGTTGTTATGCACACGTATATCAACCCTAATGTAAGTTGGATGACAACTAGTTTCTAGGACGCTCGCAGCTTCAAAAAGTTAGCCTATGTCTTATTGTCTCTCTCGGACTATATATCGACACACCATAGACCAACAAAAACGCCTAGTCCTTCGCTGGAACGATGGGATTAGGTTTGATGCTCTAAAAGTTTCAATGTTACATTAATTACGAAAATGAACGCTTTAAGGTTTTAAACCAAGAGATTCTAAACTATAGAACAAATTAGTTAGACTTACAGGTTTGTTACTTTCTTATGAAATATGTTACTTATAGTTTGTACTTACGTCCTGGTACACTGAAAGTACTTTCAAAACGATAAGTGAGTAAGTTCGTGTCAGACGCCGACTTACGTGTCAGAGTTTTCAAACCGCCCTAGGGTTCCCTGACATACAACACACAACAACTGCTGTATAAAAAATTTATATGCAGCCGGAACTTAGTTCATAAATGAAATAAGTAGGCTTATGTACGCAAGGCAAATAATCACCATAATATACAATAACAATTCGTTTACATTGTAAGTCTTATCTCTGTCTTATTGAGATTTTGTGATCCTTAAAAGAGAAGGAGCTGGTTTCCGAGACACAGATAATTTTCGAGTTCGGAAGCCAGTGACTTTAAAACTTCTTGTGTCTTATGTATATTTTTGTCAATAAAGAATTGATTGATTGGTTGAATATGTTCAACGTATTTTCCAGGCGGCTACTCGTCCCGCTCAGCCGCGGTTGCTGAACCAAGCGCTGAGCACGCCGAGCGGCGTGTCGCTGGTGCGGACGCCGGTGCGGGCCACGCGCCCGCGCCGGCAACTCAACCCGCGCGCCGCCATGGGCTCGCCCATGGTGCCGGCGCGCCTGCTGAACCCGCATCCTGTAAGTATCTTTTTTTTACGTGGGATAGGTTTACGTTTGACTACAGCCTGCCTGATGTTAAGCGTTGCTGCAGCCTAAGATATAACACGCTTACCTTGAAGATACCTATTAACTCTAGATTTGAAGACCCCTGGATTATAGTTCGCAGGAAACACAGCTTCTGGTAAAGTGTTCCAAAGCTTTGCTTTATATCTTATTCAATACTAGTGCTACATCTTAGACTTCAGTGGTGCTTAATATCAAGCAGGCTGTAGTCAAACGTAAGACTATTCTGTGTTAAAAAAATATACAAACATTACTGTCAGCTACAAGCAACTGTATAAGCTGATTAAGCTCGCTAGGTTGGTAAAATAAGCGGCGAGGATACTCACACGCCGCTATAATTCACTCACTCATATGGGATCGTAATAGTCATAGGTATGATTAAACTGTATTGGATTTCCATAAAAAACCCTGACTCTAACTTGTCCACTTCTTCAGTATGATTTTCATGTGGATACGATGACATAATACACAATGTTTGAATTAAGTGTTATTACATAGAAAGTTGACATTATTGTTAATGTCCTTGACCATGACCATCACACACATTTTTAAATTCAATTACATACAATACTTAGAGTTTACACCAAAACGCACAGTATGTTATAACTTCCAAATATACTTATATTTTACAATACCGAGCTTTATAAAAACTTGGATCACTATTAAACTTTATACAAAAACGTAACATGGAATTAAATCTATATAAATCTGTTGAATATATAATATCCACCCCAGGGATTTGATCAATCATATCGTTAAGTAGATCTATGGCGTGTACCGTGGATGAATACCTGGCAGTGTCGGTGCGCACGCGCGCCGGCCCCGCGAGCAGGCGGCGCGCGCAGTACGCGCTCTTAGAAGTTTGACATACCAGATGGTATGTCGAGTAAAACTACTGGCCTATTTTCCCTCTCTTTATAGCATGGTTGTAAAAATTGTTTAAAAAAAGAACCGTCTTCCCCAATCACTTTCATATGCCTTGTTTGTTGCAGAGTGGCACCCCGTCCCCGGTGCGTGCGACGGCGGGCCCGGTGCGCGGCGCCCCGCGCGTGCTGAACCCGCAGGCGGCGCAGGCGCAGCACCGCGCGCCGCG
>OZ026811.1:1902389-1952673 GCA_964023185.1 Macaria liturata | reverse complement strand
CCCGCAGATGCAGGTAATGCATGCATAATTTATTAACTTTTTATAATTTTTTAAAAATTAAATTCTCTTCCATAAATTTCCAAAAGTTGAATTATTGTACTGTCCGCCCTTTAAGAAAATATGCGTTAGTTGCCAGTAACCACGTATAATACATTTATTTCTTCACAGCATCAACAGATGCAGCAACAGCAACATGTTCAGCAGCAACAGCACGTCCAACAGCAGCAGCACGTTCAGCAACAGCACGTCCAGCAGCAGCAGATGCCGCAGCAGCACGTGCAACAGCAACTTGTGCAGCAACAGATGCCGCAGCAACACCAGCTGGCTCAGCACACCATCAACCAACAAGTTCACCAACCCATGACTCCTATTAAAATGCCGCCTCATCAGGTAATACAACAAACTCACCAATAACATTATTATGAATATTTTATTATTAATTTATATTTTCTATTCAACATTACAACATTGAATAACACACATAATTAGTTTTAAAATTAACATTATTTTTAATCTGTGCTTCGTTAGCGGTTCTTCGACGTTCAAGAATTTAAATATGGAATGATACCGAGCTGAGTTACAATCCATTACAATATTAATATCCTTTAATCCATTTAATATAGGGGTTTAAAAACAAGCGAATAAATATTTACAGCAAAACGACTACGCGTTGCAGATTTTCAATAGAAGCCAATTAATATAAATATGTAATTGTGGTTTTTTTTTAGACCTCAAAGTGTATGTTCGAATGGTTTGATTTGAATGAGTAAATCTTACTGTGTCCTATTTTCACTTGTCTGTTTGATTTTTTCTCATTATAAGCATAAAATGAATGTTACCACATTAAATCTAATGTTTTGCTTATAATTATACTAATCTTATTTGAAGTTTTGAAATTAGTATCCAAAATTATAACAATAGTAGCCACTTTACACATACTTTATGTGACCTCAGAGATATTGCGCGAGTTTCAACTGTATATTTAAGTAACATACAAAAGTTAAAGCTTCTGTTATGAACCGTATTTACATATGTTTGAAGTATGTTCCTTGTAGATGTAGATAGATGTGACAAAAGAACTAGTAAGATTATGTACTTGTGGACATGGATTATTGTAATTTTATAAGTCTATTTAGATTGAATGAATGACATGTAAAAAATACTTAAAGACTTTCAGATTTGAATACCTTTAAACCTATTAAAGGTTTTCAAATGGTACTGATCGTAGAGTAATATAATATACCAGGAATACAGAGCCATCTAGTGCAATTTTAATCCCAATCAAATTGAAGCGCCCTCTGTATTTCTTGACCAAAAACAATATTGTATACATACATACCTAGTAATACTTACGTATATATCCTATAGCCTAAAATATAAATACAACACCTACCTACATCTTGCTCTTACATATATATGTTAGAAGTTAAAATAAAACGCAGAATATTATTTTACTATTTTGTAATATTAATAATTAACTTATGTCTTTAGTATTAACTTTGCACCTACATTTTGATTGTATCGTCACCATCACATTATAGTATTTTCCCGGCTAACATTGGACACCAACTGTATATTATCACATTAAAAGATACTGTAGCACACTAGTTGTTGATATGAATATGAAGAAATCACAAAATAAAACACAAACAAATTCGCACAAGATCTTGGATTTTTCAACTGAAGTTTTCAAAAATTATTTTTTCAAACGTCAGTCAGTGTCACTTGTGATTGACTTTTTTTTTCTTTGGCTTTAACTTTGTATGTTTTTTTTTACTAAACCGACATCTACTATTTCATTTGCGGTCAAGAAATATGGATTAGCAGCACTGTGTTTCTATATTTGCATTTTGTTCTAAGTTTCACCCCCCTGGTACTGATACTTATACACACAGATCTCTGATGAAATCTCAAGATTTATAATATTGTATTAATTATTGTTAACTTTCCACAGCTCATAAGCCAGACTGGTCAAATGAGTACCCCCTCAGCACGCGTCATCACTCCCCAGGGGATACTGACCCAGAGCATACCCAACCAGACCCCGCATGGCAACACTCAGAACGGACCGCTGCAACCGCAAGGGACCATCACAATACAGCAGAGAGCCTCGCCACATCCACAGCAAGTCCAACAACAGGTTAAAAAGGTAATTATTTACTATTTTACTCTCAGCCTTAAAAGGGAAACGTAACTAGACACGTCTATTTATGTGATGGTAGCAACAGATGAATAGAATATGGTCTATTTTCTCATTGGTAACTTAATTGGAGTGTTCTTAGCCATTAAGTCAATAAATGAAGCATTAGTTGAAAAATTCATATAAATTCATTGATAGCCTGCTTTATTGGGCTACAATTTCACGTGTGAAATAACAATTATTCTTCACATTACAAATTGTGCTATGCTACAGACCACACTACAGATCATGCTAATAAATCTTATTTCCTCAGGTGGCAGTGCAACCAAACAACGCGAACGACATGGACGACCTAGAAGAGAGCATAACAGCAGCGATCGTACAAAAAACCCAACCGGTGTCTGAGACGATGCCGGCGCCACCGCACCAGTTCCACACCCCGCCCCCAGCGCTGCGACCCACCAGCTCGCAGCAGCAACACCAGCAGATCACATACACCACACAGCACTACCAGCAACACCAGCAACAGATATACGAACAGCAACACATGCAGCAACATCCACAGACATTGACTCAGCTGTTGCTGGAACCGGACCCGGAGGAAGAGAGGCAGATCATAACGCTGAATAACGGACAGAGGATGTCGCTGGCGGAGTATAAGAGGCTACAGCAACCGGCGCGGACACAGCAGCAACAGCAACAAGCAAGGTGATTTTTTAATTGTTATTTTAAAATTAAAACGAGTTTGCACTAGACCACAGTGTGCCTGATGGTAAGCAATAGCTATGACCTAAGTTGGACCTTGCTTACGTTATAAGAACCGGTTCACTCTCGCTTTCAAGATCGCTACATTATGGGTTTTAATTTGCTATATTGCATTGATTTCTTTGTGCCTCTAAAATCTTGACCAAAATAAAGTCTGCTCTGTCAGAGTACCAGAAAAACAAAAACAAATAAAACGGTTAGTATAAATTTGATACTTACATAGACATTTGTAATATTTGCAGGGAAACTGGCAGACAGACGTTAGTGCGGAGCAAGGAGCAGCAGCGGCCGGTGCAGCGAGTGCCGCCCATGCAGACGCAGACACAAGTAGCGCAGAATGGTAACTAATTCGAGTCCTATATGTTTAAGATATTCTAATTTAGCTCAGTAACTAGGCAATAACGACTAGGAAATAACGAATTATATATCACGTTGCGTATGTCGTTAGTAAACGTAATAGTAAATTTAAAGATTGAGCTGCTTCTAGTGCTACGGTTTTTTTTATAAATAGTAACTTATATGTATTTGTACCACTTGTCGTGTTTATTGTAATTGTAATACCTTTTCGTTCCAGATAACAACGAAGTTCAGATGGGTCCCTCGGAGCAGGCAGGTGAGCCGCAGTCCGCCAAGATGTTGATATTCCTGCAGAATGGAGAACAAAGACTAATTACGTTTACATTACCTAAAGAAAGTTGTACGCTACAGGAGGTACTCGAACAGGTATGTGTATCTTTTTATCTTACAGACTACGAAATGTTATATCGGTTTTAGCTAAGTTTATTTAGAGTAAAGTAAAGTAAAATTTCACTGTATAACATGAACAATGTACATATATCACAAATGCTCTTCCTTCTGCTGTAGTTAAAAAACCGTGTTGCAGAAGGCAGTTTCTTCCAGTGGAACATACAAAAAATTTAGACTTATTCTAAAGGAGTTAATAGGATACCTCTAGTTCATTATCATTAATGAATCCATTCAGCGGAGGACTCACAACTCTCTGTAATAAGGAATGCAGCTAAAGGAGGAAGAGGCTAAATGCTACATCTATTTAGTTTCTAGTGTCGTCTATCTAGATTATGTCCTTGGCTTCTAAATTTTAGATCCAGATCAGAAGTTGGTCTTTTGATAAATTTAAAAGCATCACGCCGTAACTAGTTAAGAACAGAATTTAACAAATTGATCTGTATAGAAACTTGGGCCACTTACCATTATTCTTAAAATAAAATGTACTAACGCATAAACACAACCTACACCTATTCCACGATATCAAAAACATCATAGAGTCTATAAGCTTGTAGGATATGGAAGTGTGCTATATGGGAGTTACAATATATTTTTACAATTTTCAGGTCAATGTTCCTTTCACGGAAGAAACACACATCCAATGTATGCAGAACACAAGTAGTGAGATAGACTATTTTGTATCGGTAGGATCTACCACCAGGATCGAAGAGATGCTGGAGAATCATCCGGTAAGTACTTATATACATACATATCTGTTTAATTTATGAAAAACATCATTGAAGAAAAATTGGAAGCCAGAAGAGGAAGAGGAAGGTCGAGAAGGTCATACATGGACCAAGTAAAAGAAAAGGCGGGTGTCATGTCGTATAAGGAGGTCAAGGAATTGGCAGAAGATCGGAATGGATGGATCTGTTTAAATTATTAACTACTCTTATGTTAGTCATGTGAAGGGATAAATTGTAGGCTCAGAGTATGTTTCATAGCTTAGTTTGAACTCAATTTTAATGTTCATTTATTAGGCTTTTTTTAATCTTCACCTTAATCAATTATGTAGTATGAAACATACTTTTGAAGTAACGAGGTCTTGTTATGAAAGAAGACCTTATTTCAAGAAATACATGATATTATAAAAATTAATTTACATCTCTCATGTTTGGTAAGTAGGTCCTTATTACCCCCAAATGGGGCTTGTAAGTAACCAATTAGCGCTCTAGGGTAATAATGTAGCTAGAAAATCCCTAGGGCGGTAAGTAATTAAATAAAACTTTTTACTCTTTCAAAAAGTTCGGGTAGTAGACAAAGGAGGTCCCTTTGCTATTCAGCCTTGTCTTCGTATTAGTATAATAGTCATCAACTTTAAATATCGAAAAGCGATGCTCAATTTTGTTCCTGAAAAAAAAAAGATGCAAAAAGGCGGGAATAGAAAACTTTCACTTTAAATATTGTTTGTTTTTGGGATTTTTTTATAAATACGTACTAATTAGGAAAAAAAACATGAGTTCTGCAAGTGATGAAGATTTAAGCTGCACTCCCGATTCAATGGAAACGGAAGCTGGAGCAGCAATTGACAATATTTTGCCTGAAAGTTCTAAAGAGAGATATTTGAAAACTTACGACGAGCTCATGAAGTGGCGAAAAGAAAAACGAGTAAAGTCTTTATTCTGAGACTGTATTCTTAACATACTTTATTCTTGTAATACGGTTTCTACTTACCTCACAATTGAGATGTAAAGCAGAGTAGTTAGCTCGGGTGTAAGCGTCAATTGCACCCTCGAACTATAAATATCTCGGGCTGCAATTGATGCCTTACAGCCCTCGGCTACTAATCTACTATTGCTTATTTTTTCATGATGATAATGTTAAATCAATTTTACTGTAACGATGCGACTTATACATTTAATTAATAGATTCCGTATTCATTTATTTACAACTATTTTTATTATTTTTTACAATATATGTATGTAAAAATAACCAAATAACATAAAAAACTTAAAACTAGTGGTGCCGCCGGCAACGGGGCAGGACCCAAGCTACCGGAGCTACAAAGACAGGAACCTCCGAACGATACGTTATAACTTCGTGTTTTATAATTTATTCATATTTATATATTTCCAGATGCTAGTGGGAGATATAAATAGTAGAAGTTCCCCAAATGTGATGTCAGTGTCGCAGAGCAGTGAGATGTCGACTCCAGAGAAATCTCAGTGCCCTGAAAACGGTATGTCACTAAATATATATATATATATATAAGTATTTTTACATGAAGTCAAATCGAATATTGCACACCGAAAAATATAAATGAACATAATAACCTAGTTTTACTAAAACAATAAATCATTATTACTGAAAAGGACTTAAACTATAGATGTATGTAAAAGAGGGCGGCCTTAACACCTTGAGTGATCTCTTCCAGGCAATCTTATTAAGAAACCAAGGTTAATAATATGTAGGTATAGGTTATAGTTATAATAGGTAACACAGATTCGTTGAATGTCTACCTCTAGTTCCAAGGGCTGTGGGTTCGATTCCCTCACTACACAAATAGGTTGTTTCTAATAATATACATATTATTATATATATAAGTACATGTACTTATATTTGTAAAAAAATATATGTATTATTTATAAAATGTATATTCAGTTCATTTAAGAACATATTCTGTTTTGTGTGCCATTATAAATTAAATAAAAGAAAAGTATTGAGTATCAGGTGTCAGGCAACCATGCAGTAAAACGCCTAACAGCAGGGCAAGCACGACACGAGGACTAATAGTCTTTCCACCATTTTTATCCACTTGGTGTATGGTACTGATAGGTGACACGTGGATAAAATGGTGGAAAGACTTAGTCCTTGTGCCGTGCTGGTCTCACTGTTATGTGTAAACAATAATTATATGCAACACACATAACATTCAATCCACATTCACAGAAAAGAAAGCCTGCGATGTTTAATAGTTTATTCTTTTTTATATATTTAGAGATCGCTTTTAGCGATAAGGCCGCCACTTGTGGCACTAGTATAAGTTTAATCTATTTCTTTGTATTTTATTTTTGTGTGTGTTACAATAAAGAATATTCTATCTATCTATCTATCTATATTTTATTTGTATATTGTCCAGCGGGCAACAGTCCAGAATCTCCGGGGCAGCGCTCGCCCCCGCCGCGCCACGTGGACGGCATGCTCGCCGTGTGCAAGTCCTGCGGGTACACGGGGTTCGACTTCAGCCGCTGTGAACGGTGAGATTACTACACACATCTGTATTTATTCATTATTTGGCTAAAACGATTCTGCACTTGACCAACGACTTACTTTCAGACAAACTATGGTGTTTGTCTGAAAGTAAGCAATAATTGTCGTCTAAGATGCAGTGAGCTTCTGCAACAACAACCAGTTCACTCCAGCGTTGAAGATTAATGGACGATTCACGGATATAAGCAAGGAATTTTACAGCTTGGCGCTACGTACAGAAAAATGCGAGTGTGCAGACGGTCTTAGCAACTTTATTTTATTGATAGTACAGTTTAACAATAGTTATTTTGCACACATTAAGATATTTGAACACATACACACACACAGCAAAAAATATTGGACATTCCTCAATTTATTTTGTCATTTCCAGGTGTAAAAGAGTGTTCACTGAAGAGCCTAAAGGTGTACCGATAGCTAGTAAGAAAATAGAACAAAAAAAGAAAGAACCAGAGAGGGTGGTTTCTATTGAGAAACCTACGTAAGTTATTTTATTATTTGAAATATACATATTTCTTCAGTTTATTACAATGGTATTTGGATATAATTCCTAATATTTGTTTATCGTTTCAGCCCACTTGGTGATGGTATTAAAATAAATTTACTGAAAACGACGATGAAGACAGTTAGCAATAAAACTGTAAGTATTATATATACTTGTTATTTCAAAACTTAAATTAGAAGCTGACACTTGAACTTTACTTGAAATTTGTCTTGCACAAAATTGAAACAACAAATTACGGCAAGAAAATGATGTACGTGTTATTTGATTGGTATAGAAATGATTTAAATACAACAAGTCTGTGTATGATAGCTGGCAGTTATGCAATAAAAAGCGATGTCATATTGTAGAAATATTTTATTTTGTTTACATTTGGAATTTCTTGCATTTCTGAGTGATTATTAAATAGAATTTCATCCAAATCAGTTCAGCCGTTTTAGCGTGAAGAAGGTACAAATACGCACATATTATATTGTGCATGTCGTTTCGTCACATTTCATTTTACATATAACATTCTACATGTATGTTTAATTAAATCTAATCTCAATACATGAATAGTCAGTGAGGCTGTAGTAATGTATGTTTCGTCCCAGCCCGTACAAGAGAAGAAGCCGGCGCGGCTCCGCAAGCCGCGAGGCAAGCAGCCCGACCCGGAGCCCGTCATACTGACTCTCAGCTCCGACGAGGAGGACTCCAACAGTTCTATGATGAGCAATCAGGTACATACATACACACTAGGAAGGGGGCAGGAGTCAGACACAGACATCCCACTTGAGGGTTTGTGCTTCTTGGGATAAAAGTTCATTTATTTGCAAAATGTAGCTTTTTTTTATTGTAATGAAATTTAGGGGCTTTAAACTAAACATTTATGCCAGCCCCCTTGTAGGCCTAATAACAATTACATTTACTGAATATACTCAGATAATACTATATTAATGCTAGAACTAGATTAACTAGCTAATCTGATCCCACTAAAATCCATGGCAAGGTTCTTGCAAGATGTAGTTGTGGTTATTAGATGATGGTAGGCGATGTAGAACCAAAATATATCTCATATATCTCAACCATTACTGGTGTGTAAATAAAATATAAAGAAGTAACACTAATCCATCTAGCTTTCTTTCTCTTCTAATCGTAGATCGTTAAATTATGTCAGAGGCCCTTAGGGCAGTCTGAAAGAAGAAAGAGAGTGTCACTCCCATATAAATAAGAAGAAGAAGACTGTATTATAGTTCCCGTAAGGCATGATTTAATTTAGTTGTAATAACCGGCTAGCACTTACGTTTAATAATTACGTCGAAAAATTAGCTCTTAAAATTAGAAACCTCAGTTTCCGAAACTTGTCGAGCTAATATTTCGACGTAATTATTAACGTAAGTGCTAGCCGGTTATCACAAGTAAATTAAGAAGAAGACTCTTTCCTCATTTGTGGTGGGGATTAAAGGACTAACAATCCACTTGGGGTGTATGTATATGCATTTTCTGCTTACCAGACTTACTCCAACCAACTGAACCAACTGAGGCACTTCGCTTGTTTCACAATTTAAAACCGAATTTTCTATCTCAATTGCTAAAATCAGACATAATATCTATCTGAAACTAAATAAAAAACATTTACTTTGGATTTGCAAAAACTCAAGGAACAACGTCTCTGATAAACTTGCTAACTGGATTCTTGAAATTTTTAGTAACTACTGCGTGTCAGTTCTTCCTCGATGTATTTTTTCTGACCAAGGGAATTCTTATTAGAATACAATACAATTTAATACAAGGAATTTACTATTGTTACAGAATGAATGCTCAATTAGTATGAAGGAGCCATCTTTGAGTGAAATCGAAGGAGGGCCAGACAACGGAATAGGATTGGAAATGGATGGTAAGTAAATTTATCATAAGTATTTATATACGAGTAAGAATTGTGTAAATATATAGCATGTATATCTCAATATTTTCGAATCAATTATGACAATTTAGAATTAATTTTATTTCTTTGCGGAAACACCAAATAAAAAAGCTATCGTATTTAACCATAGAGATCACAAAAAAACAACAATGAGCACTTACGCGCCACTGTGGTGAGAAAAGGAAACATCAACAAACTGACTTACAATTATTTTCTAAATTTATGTTTATATACCTAATTGTTGTAATTTTATTTTAAAAACTTATAATTAAAAAAATACTAGATTACATTTGAGAAAAAATCATCTCACAGAAAAAAAAAATATTTTTGCATTAAACATTTTTACGAGTGGTAGTACTTTAATTTGCTTCATCATTGAGTGAATAGCGAGTATTAATCGATTGATAAGATTTCAAGACTACTTCCATGTTCGAGTTATTTCTTACTTTTCCATCTCTAGTGACATTGACAGTGAAGTTTGAAAAAAAAAGGGTTGTCGATGGTCAAAATGGAGTCCAGCATGTCGTGTTTTCTATCTAGCGACAGATTTGCGTAATTTTCGTGTTTTCCGTCGATTCTTGTGTAATAATTTGGTCATAATGTCCAAAAAATATAATTCAAACAGTGAAGGTACACACTAAACATGACTGCAAATTAATATTCGTTGAATTACTCATTATTATTGCGATAGGATTTGAAGTGCGTTCATTTTGCCGAAAATAATGTTTATTCGCAGAAATATTGGCGTGTTTTGTTTCTTAAATTCACCCATAGTTAAGTTTTGTATAAAAACCTTGAAGATGTGTAAATTTTAAAGGTTTACTACATAAGAGCAGTTGACATCTTACTGCGTACGGCGTGCCTGTACCCTCTTCCCAACCGATCCCACATTGTCGCAAACCTTCAGTATTGTTTCATATTGTAATGTTTCATTGTTAAATACTTGTTTTCTTTTGATTATTGTTATCCTTTAGCTTTGTATTCCTACAATTTACACAGTAGGTACGTTGATCTAAAAATGAGTAAAGGGGTATACAATATAATCCTATATTGTATCACATACCTACTATAGTCAGAAACTAAAACTACTTTATCTTATACATTGTCATATTGCGTCACTACTACCATAATTAATCATCATTATCCCCAGCCTATTAACATAAACAGAGTTATAAGGGTTGCTATACATAAGGAGACCTGGTATTGTTTGTTGATTGTATTTGTATTTCACTAAGGTTCATTCCCCTATGATTTAGTTGTTCCATTTGGAATTCTATTAATTAGTTAAATAGCAACCAATTGTAATGGATGTCACACACCCACAGCAAGCTTAAAAAGCAAGCTGGTTAATTCCACTGCATAGATCCCAATAATGATACCATGATAGTATATATCCAGTGAATTAATTAACTACATTTATTTTAACATACATAATACACTAAGACATGTAATTTTGCTCTTTGTTTAGATGGCAGCAGAGAAGAAGTAAATCCAAGCAACATGCAAGGATTTGTCACCTCCCTGAATTGCAGAACCATAAGGATTGGATCATACCGATACACTCCTAAAGACAAGGTAATTCTATTTTGTACCTGTATTATACTTGCTGCAAATATATTTCAGAAAACATCTCTTATCTAGTACTAGCTTTTGGTTGCAGATTTGCATGCATTCCTGCATTTTCAAATCTGTAATGTCTTTGAAAATATTCATTTAGTATCTACTATCTATACAGTGATCTAGGACAAATACTAAAATGTTTTCATGTGTGTTTCAGGTTTACATATCAGCGAAAGGTATAAAGATAGTGGCACCATCCCTCAGCAAAGATTCTAGAGATGTAGCCCTACAAATCCAATTAAAAGAAGTGGTCAGAATTCTAGTGCACTTTGGCAAAGGTCTGCCTGTCATTTTCTTGTATACAATGAGTCGATGTGGATTATATATCAGAAAAACACTAGAAATGGTTGAAGGTTCAGGTAAAGTACTATTTTACAAACAAATGTTGATTTGAGTTTAATGGTGTGTCTGAAGAAGTAGCCAAATTATTTATTATAAATATTACAAATTATTATTTATCCTTTTTCAGGTCAATACTATGATCCAATGTCTAAAAATGACCCTTACAAAAGGATAACCTTATTGCCTGAAATAATAACTGAAGAAGCCAAGGTAGCTCTCAAAGCTCTTTTTGGAAAAATTATTGATGAACTGAACTCGAGAGAAGCCAATGAAATTCTTGTAAGGACATGTCCCAAAGAGAGTAACAATGTTGCTAAAATGACAACAAGATCGGCTAGCTCAGCATCAGCTTCAGGCGTTAAAAGGTATACATACTATCTACATTTTCCTATTAATATTAATTATTTCATTTAACAATGGACTTACAATGAAAATATTCTATTACAGTGCAAATCCAGCAGAAATCAGACAAATACTAATCTATCCACCTGGAAAAGGTGGAATTCCTATAAACACAGAAGACTTTATGTGCCTTGCGCAAGATCAGTTTCTAAATGATGTGATCATAGATTTTTATTTAAAACATCTGGTCCATGATGTGCTCACTCACGGCCAGAGGGAAAGAACTCATATTTTCAGCACATTTTTTTATAAGCGTCTCACAACAAAGCCAAGCAAAGTGAACAGGAACTCAAACCCACATGAATGGGACAATGCACTCACTCCGGCGCAGAAACGCCACGCCAGAGTCAAGACGTGGACTAAAAATGTCAATATCTTTGACAAAGATTTTATTGTAGTTCCTATCAATGAGAATTGTCATTGGTTCGTAGCAATAATTTGCTTCCCTAGTTTAGATGGATGTAGGAGTATGATTGACAATCGAAGTGTTACCCCGCAAGAGATTAAAAAGAGAGGTATGTGCACAATGTCAATTGTGAATGCTTGTTTTTTTGCTATCATGTTTGCATTTTTATTTTGGTGTTTTGTAGAGTAGTGTGTGATTATTCTGATATTATAACTTTTCAGAACGGCGGCCTTCCATGCTTATAGGCAATACAACAATCACACCCCTGTCAAAGCAAGAGCAGCTCACTTTGACCTGTGACTCGGACAATATCAGCGAGAGAGATGAGGCAGAAGCTGATGTTAGTATATTATATTACTGGTTTTAGGTTTCTTTGTATTGTGTATGTATTGTAGTATAAGCAAGCAGACATAATAAATAAATATACTGAATCTCTGCACAGTGTAACCTAGACTGTAAGGGTGCATCAAGTTGGACCTAGCAAGTCATGTTGTCATGTATTCAACATAAATGTGTATATGGTATAGTATTGTACATACATACTACCTACATGACCACCTCGGTTATTTTTAACACTGTTATTTTTTGTATAATTGTACACTACTCTTGATTGTACCTAATATTTTATTGTCTGATTACAGGAAAGTGATTTGGACATGCAATGTGATTCAGATGAAGAAGAAGAGAAAGCAGCTCCTGAAAAGAAGGCTGAATTACCTGCTTCAGGCAGAAACACTGAGCCCATTAAGCAGTAAGTTCTACATCACATTTACAGCCAAAGCCTAAATTTTATACACTTTTAAAGCAATGATAATTTTAATAACCAATTATGTTTCCATCATTACTCTCATAATAATCTTGTTGTTAATTTCAGACCCTGTATATTAATATTTGATTCCTTGGCTGGAGCATCAAGATCCCGAGTTGTAGCCACTTTGAGAGACTACCTTACTTGCGAATATCAGGCCAAGGTAAATAAAACAAGTTTTATTTAGTTTATATTCAGACACACTACACTAAAAGTTTTCACTCGTAGACAGTAAGCCATCATTTTTATTTAGTAATTCAAAACACAGTCACACAATATAACATATTGAATCTTGTAACAATCTAGGATCAATTCTAAAAGATAACTTTGTTAGATTACAAGTTTACAACCCATACATATTGTAAACTTAATTTCCAGGTTTCACCAAGCAAAGTATTCAACAAGGACAACATCAAAGGAAGCTGTCCGAAAGTTCCTCAGCAAAACAACTTCACAGATTGTGGCCTTTATTTGTTGCAGTATGTGGAGCAGTTTTTCAAGGCAAGTTTTCTGATTCAGTTAAATGAACTTAGTGGTAAAATTGTGACAGTAATTGCTGCTTGACAAGAAACAACTCAAGAGCCCTGTATAACTGAAGGCAATGTTTTATACTAATAATATCCCTGTTTTATAGGATCCGGTGGTGGATTATAACCTGCCTATCAAACAGTTGGCAAACTGGTTTGATGAAATTGTGGTGACAAGGAAAAGGGAAGAGATCTCAATACTGCTGAAACGATTGATGCACAAATACAACCCAGACTCGCATTTGGCACTACCAGATATTGCATTCCCGACTTTAAATGGTAACTATCAAATTGTTTT
Organism: Macaria liturata; assembly: GCA_964023185.1. Lineage (NCBI taxonomy): Eukaryota > Metazoa > Arthropoda > Insecta > Lepidoptera > Geometridae > Macaria > Macaria liturata. The sequence goes on along the minus strand of OZ026811.1, from coordinate 1,938,967 downwards.
TAATTCACTAGCAACCAGACCTGGTTTTTCCTCCACAAGTGCCTTGCTGTTTATACTGATACCACTAGTTTTTCATAGTTTAACTTAATTTTCAGGTAAACTTGTAGAAAATGAAGACAGCCCTGATGACTCTGAGAATGACAAGAGCACATCCAGTAAAGAAAAGATAGAGAAGCCTGAAGGAGCAACCTTATATTTGAAGCAGATGCCTACGGGAGACATTGTTGTGAAACGAAACTTTGCTGACAATTCTTCTGAGACGATACATTTACGAAAGACTATACGACTCTCCAGCGATGGGGAAAATAGGTCAATGGTCCAATTGAAACCAGAATTTATCAAGAAAGGTGATAGTGAAAATCAAATTCTGATTCCTATAAAGTTGCATTCTGCAAGTGACATGAAAGACATTCAAAACACTTTGATACTAAATAAAAATAAGGCAATGAGTGATAAAAAGAACAGTGTACATAATCAAAGTGTATCCAGTGTAAACTGTATTAGGCAAACTGTTAGTGAGAGTGATGGCATCTCATTCCTAAAATCAAGAAGGGTTAACAAACATGAAGATGTAGTTAATGATACAAGTAAAAAGTTTAAGAGGAATGAGTGCTGAGTATGGTCGCCTGTGCTTGTATTACACACCCTGTCTATTTAATTATTAAAATAATTGTTTTGGTAAATTGTAAAGTTGATATGATTCTGTGTAACTGTAAATATTAGCAATTAATACTTTAAAACAGCCTGTATTTAATACCTATTTTATAGATGAAGTAAAAGTGTAAAAAATAAAATTTACTTAAGTATGTATATTATATGATAGTTTTCGAAAATAAAATGAAAGTATCAAGTTATCTTTCATTTTGATAATTTTTATTTAAGTTACTGACTAGTTAAGTTTTCCTAGAAGAATAAAAAGATTCATTAAACTCTGTATTTTCTTTATTTTCCCAAACGGATGGCAAATGTTCCTTTGTCTTAAGATCAAAGGTGGATGATGATTTATGTATCCCCCAGTGCTCCCCATACCTACATGGTACTTAGTATTATACACTGGGTATTCAAAGGAGAGACTCAAGATCAAGCTCTACAGTTACTTTTTTTCAATTTCTTTTAGCACATAATAATTAGGCACTGAACTTGTCGCGGTTAAGACAACGGACCATGTGGCTCATGGCTGAAGAACATCAGAAATATTTTTTGATCGATTTTACGAAATTAATCAGTTACCGCCATTATCACTGATTTAAAAAAAATGCACAAAAGCCCCTAGATAATAGTAGATATCACTAATCTTCCAAGCCAAAGGAATTTGACCGCACTATCAAAGTTACTCATTGTAAAATTGAAATAGTTTTTCCTTTCCCTTTAATAAAAACACAATTGTTATGTGTAGAATGTAGATATTATTATATTAAGTTGTATACATGTAAAGCTTGTATTAATTCATATTATTTTTATTTCGCGTGCTTTACTAGTACATTACATAGCTATAGCAAAAAAAGAAAAAAAAAAGGATTTGACATATCGATCTGTCATTCTGCTGAAAAGCAATAACATTCCGCGAACTTATAGTATAGTATAGGTTTGTAAACTGGAATGGAAATCCATATATTCTTAGGAAATATTAGACTTCTCTGTTCTATAATAGTTTCCTAACTAAGCTAGTAATCTAAAACTAGGTTTATCACAATGAGTAGTAAAGTGGACATTGGTGTTTTGGAGGAAAAAAGCAGTTGGCTTCTACATCCTCGATTTTTCCCCAGCAAAGTAGGTGGGAAACCGGCGTGGCTAGATCTTAAAAACTACCCAGACCCTAAAGAACTTGTGTGCAAGAAATGTAATGATCCGTTAATATTTCTCTGCCAGGTAACGTAAGAACTTTCTTGATATTATTCTAACCTAATCTTTCAAACTATCAATACATCATAGTAACATAACATTATATTACAGATTTATGCCCCATATGAGTCTTCTGATGATGGATTTCACCGGACAATATTCATCTTTATTTGTAGAAATGGATCTTGTTGTAGAACTAACTCTACTGACAACTTTTTTGTATTACGCTGTCAGCTACCACGTAAAAATGATTATTATTCATATAACCCATATGAAGAAAAGGAAGATGAGGTAAAACAACTTCAAGAAAATATTTTTGATTACAATGTTGTACATCATTAATTTCATTCATACTTCATGTTTCTTTGCAGGTCTTTTCTATGGAAAATTGGCCTAAACTATGTGAGCTGTGTGGAGCTAAAGCGCCTTCACATTGTTCTAAATGTAAAAAGGTTTATTATTGCAGTAGGAAGCATCAAATCTTAGACTGGCAAAATGGACACAAGGGAAACTGTCCCCAATTACAAGTATTTATCCACAAATATCAAAAGAAAAGTTGTACATTTATGTTTTGCTTTATTGTTCTTATATTATTTGTATACTTTACAGACCATGGCATCTGTGAAGCCTAACAACTTTATTGTGACACCCACTGGGAAACCTGTACTATTCAAAGAATGGGAGCTTATTGTTGACGAAGAGGATGAGGTATATTTTGAGTTAATTAGTACTATAATAGCAAATTGATTTTAGCCACTATAATTTAAGTGGACAGTTCTATGTGTACAGGACACATAAAAGAAGTCATGTATATTCATATTCAGCCTATAATTTTGGATGAATGTAGAGCAAAGTAGTAGTATTACTTTGGAACTAGTTTTAGTAGATTTCTATTTCTTCTATTGTTTTTGTAAACATACAACATGTGTTTCAGGAAGATGTAAAAGATGTCAACATCAACAATGAGATGGAGAAGCTACAAAAGATGATACAAGAGAAGAAAGCGGGGACATTGGATGATGTTAGTGAAAGTGAGCTTGAACAGTATGCTAAAGAAGTTCCCGAGGACAAAGTATTTAAGAAATTTAGTAAGAGAGTTGCTCGGCATCCTGATCAAGTGTTGAGATATGACAGAGGAGGGGAACCTCTGTGGATCACTGGACAAGCTAATGCACTTATTGATATTCCACCTTGTCAATATTGCTCTGGGGAAAGGCAGTTTGAATTTCAGGTAAATATTTATTTATGCTGTTGATATTAGCCTGGGAGAGAGTTAAGATGCGGCAAAGCAGTAATCATAGGCCAAATAATATTATTGAGTCTTTCATTTAGATGTTATTTGGAATATATTGTGATTCTAAATGATTAAGCCCTTAACTAATGCTGATTTATGTTTGTTTCAGGTTATGCCCCAGCTATTAAATTTCATAGATGTTGGCATTGACTTCCAATGCATAGATTGGGGAGTGTTAGCTGTATATACTTGCAAACAGAGCTGCAATGAAGGACCAGCTTACAAAACAGAGTACTTGATAAAACAAGATCTATCTAATTAACATAACTTTATTGTTCTATATACACTATTTTATATTGATTTAATAAATTGTTATTTAGTCCTTTGCTCGTTTCTTTCCATAGTCTTCAGAGATGTAAGTGAGTAAATCATTTAGTCCACTAAATTCTGTTCTAGATTGTGGTGGATTGTTTTTAGGTAGGACTGGCAGTATGTTTCCCATCTTCACTCGAAAATCTTTGAGCTGAAACAAAGTTTCATCACAGTTAGTATATCAATAGTTAAATAAATAAACACTATGGCTGATGGAAAATATGTTAAGAAGTATATGTAAGTACATAATACTTAGATTTTAAGCTAGTGCCAATTACTATCACTCAATAGAGAAAGATAAGCCTAAACTAAACTATTGTTATATGTATCAACACATACATATCTAATATGTATGTAGTATTAAAAAAAAACCTCCTTTGAAAGAAATCTGAAAGTAAGCAAAACTAGTTATTTGAACTATAAAACTAATAAATATGCCAGAGCAGTTCTTCTAACGTAGTTAGACTAATGTACAAGAACTATGAATAAATGAATGAATTAAAATTTTGAATTCTTATTGAATGAGAGTGGCCAACTCTGGTGTTGAGAGTTTATTAAGCTGCCCTAAGGGCCTCTGACATGGCCTTACTTGACTAACAGCCAGAGCAGTTAATAAATATAATTTTTACAATACTATTTGAAATGAAACATTTTCTTACATCTTTAGCTCCAGACAGCTTCCAAATGCCATAACATAAACATGTGGTGCCACCTACAGCATAAATAGTGCCCCATCCAAGTGCTCTTAGAGCCAATAAGGCGCCGGCATCAGCCATCTCTAGGCTTCCATGTAATCCTGTTGACGTGAAAATAATGTTAGATACTTATACAATGCAGTAAATCATAAGCTAATTGAATGGTAATCTGAATCAACAAGTGATTTTGTTAATAGTGTCATTTGTAATACTGTAGCTTTCACAGTCAAGATCTTAGTTTTGAGAATAAATGAGATGAAATAATAAATTAAATAAAAATGTATTAACTGGTTTCTCTGTGTAGCTCTCTGGCTAGTATTAAAATCATATCTCCATATGAAATTTTATGGAAATTGATTTACGTTGACTCAGAAAATTCAATCGTATCAAAGAGAGCTACTTATCAACAGGAACAATCTGATATTTAGGGTCAATTGTAACATAATCCAATAATATACCTTTATTGAAGTATTTCGGATCAGTTTTTTTGGCAGCTGATAATGTTGCACTGAACCCCACCACTGCTGATATTCCCGCCACCGTGGCTAAGAAAGCTCCAGCTGAAACAAATATAATACAGTAACAAACTAGTATTTTGCCAAATCAGGTAGATTGGGAGCCCATGAAATTGGAAACATGGCCACAAGGAGGAATAAACAACAACAAATTATTACGTATCAGATCCAATTTGAGCATCTGTTCAGGCATAGTTTAATAGACAAAAGATGCAGATGATTTAATATTCTTGAATGAAGTAAAATTCTATGTTACTACCTATGTGGATTGACACAGCAAGCAGTGTCAGAATAGATTATTAGTTATATACTGTTTACTTATAATATTAAAACACAATTTTTGAACTATGCTGAGTTATTGATGATACCTATGGTAGGTACCAACTTTGGTAACTTGATTTTTTAAAGAAAATTATTCAGTTAATGATTCGCTGAATAAATGGGTACCTACTGAATACTACTTATGTTTACCTTTTATTCTCTGCAGCCGCTCTTCTTGTTCTTTAGTATCATTCATAATTTTAAAGTTTTATTTATATCTTACTATAGCTGTAACCTAGACTTGTTGTTGTATAGTTGGGGTCATCACAATATTACCAAAAATGTTATAACTTCCATATAATGGACATGCCGCTTGCTGGAACAGGTGTAAAATTCAGAGAACAAACCCTTATGAAATGGGAAATTGAGAAAATTCAGAGGAGGATGAGAAACAGAAAACTAAAGTATGTAAAACAAAATTAAATCTGAAGAAAAACTAAAATTATGTCAAAGTCAATGTCATTGAAATGTTGTTAGTCAATGTCAACACAATACAAAGTTATTGCCAAAAAAGAAAAAAAAAGAAGGGACCAAAGACAGTAACCTGACTTATACCGCGGGGGCGAATCGCGATAAAGGATAAAATTAAGAATCACTGAACTGAAACTCGAGAATGAGAAATACCTATGTAAAATTTCCGTTCAAGAATTGAATACCTATTGAAATCGCAAACCGTGTCACTGTTCACTTGTTAACCACTGATTAAACTCTGGGGTTAAAACTACTCTACAAATTCAATAAAACAAAAATAAACTTGTAAACATACAGCAATCATGAAGCAGCACACTAATATATCAGACTTGTTTCAAGAAGCTAAAACTTCCAATGGGTTTTTAAAAGTATGTGCTCCTATGGTTAGATACAGTAAAGCTCAGTTCAGAACCCTGGTAAAGAAGTAAGTATGGCACCAATAAAAAAATAACTTAGGTTGACTTATTTCAGGATTATTACTAGCACCATCACATTCATGTATCCCACATCTACTGTACATCTGTCACATTCATTAATCCATAGTTTTGTTTCAGTTATGGTGTGGATTTGTGTTTCACTCCTATGATATTGGCTGATTCATTTTGTCAAAACGAGAAAGCTCGGTCAAGTGAATTTTCAACTACAAGTACAGATTCACCTCTCATAGTCCAGTTTGCTGCTAACAACCGAGATGATTACATAGATGCGACCAAGCTTATCTCTCTTTATGCCGATGGAGTTGATTTAAACTGTGGCTGTCCACAAAGATGGGCCATGAAAGATGGTTATGGCTGTGCTCTTTTATCTAAACCAGAAGTTATTCATGACCTTGTCAAAGGCATCAGAAGTAATCTTCCACATGACTTCAGTGTATCTGTTAAAATCCGTATCCTAAAAGAGTTGAAGAGAACCATTGATTTATGCCAGCAGTTAGAAAAATGTGGAGTCACATTCTTGACAATACATGGTCGAACTCCATCTCAGAAGAATGGAGATAAAATAGATGAAGATGCTTTAAGGACAGCTATTGATTCAGTTTCCATTCCTGTGATAGCTAACGGAGGCATAAAGACATTAGAGGATGCTAATCAGTTGTATAATAATGTGGGCTGCAGTGGGGTGATGGCAGCCAGTGCTATGCTGTCCAACCCAGCTCTGTTCAGTGGGGCCAACAGGACACCACTAGCTTGTGTGGAACAATGGATGGACTTGAAGGACCAGGCCAGAGACAGAATAACATTCCAATGCTACCATCATCATCTAGTATTCATGTTAGACAAGCTATTAACTAAGCAGCAAAAAAATGATTTCAATACTTTGAGTACATTTGAATGTGTAGATAAATATGTACATGAAAATGTCCTAAACGGGTATGCTAGTGCTATAGATATAAAACTTGATCTTGGTGATTTTGTTACTTGCAACTTTCCAGAAGAAATTACTTTGAAACATACCAGTAAGTGTAGGGCTTGTGGTAAAAGTACAGGCTATTGTGTTTGTATAAAGTATGATAGTAATGCTACTGATGGTAGTTATTTCACATCACATCACAAGGATAATGATTCTTCAGATTTCATGGACAGTAACTTATTTAGTGAAGATGGATTCTAGTAAGAATAAATACATATGGATAATATTTATTTTTTTTGCTAAATGTTCCCCTCATCTTGTAAAATATTTTTTATCATCTACCAAAATATGTGTATTACTTATCATAAAAAGGAAATAGATTAGACAAGTTCCTTAGCAAAATTTATATTTTATCAAGGTGAAACAGCCCATAAAAATTACTACCAATATAGTGACTCACCATTGACCCAAAACATGTAGGTACTTACTTGTATATTTTATATTTAAACATGAATATGTGACAAAGTTATCTTTAAAAACAGCCGCTGTAGCATTACTGTAACAGTCTTTCTAATTAAGATAATTATCTAAACCATAATTACTCGACCGCCGCGTTTCCCCGAATTTATAACGCCTTCCAGTTTTTTAATAGCCACACTCAAGTGACGAGTTCACATTTTTATACTTAGAATACCTATTTGGAGAGATTTTTATAGCTCCAAGACATCGTGTGAGCGGCAATAATGAGAATGGTTTTAATTATACAGGCGTGACTATTAAATAATGACACTGTGCTTAAGTACGCGTACGGTAACGAATACCTAATAATATACCTACATACATATTTGCTCTTCTAGGGATCAGGACCAAGCACAGAAAAGCAGGGGTTACTACGGATTTTTTAGGGCAAACACTTCAGATGGTCGGATGAGTTGTTCATATACGATAGGGGAAAGATATTTATTTTTGAGCTGACAGAGTGTTGTATAGGCGTGGTGCGATGCAATCATAGTGTCTGGCAGCCAGAGCAGTTCTGCACTTGATGGTAGAGCACACTTTGTCTGACCTACGTTTGGACTCCCTGTTCACTGTTCAGCTTTATTTATACACAATGATATGTGGTTGCAAAGTATGAATTAAAAGACCAAGATCTGTCTCACTAATGTTATGTTTATTTTAATAAACCTTGCCCAAAAAGTGTTGAATAGAATATGCTGTAGGTACTTAGTACTTGTTCAGTTTATTAGCCCTTTGATTACCGATTGCCCTGTAGAAATAAAACTATATTTTTAAATTAGATCAATTTTATTATATTTGTTGCCACTTTAGATGCGTGGTGTCACAGGTGTATTGGAACGAATAGGTACTTTTTCCGCCGAATTTTCTCCGACGCCCTCAAGTCGAGTTAACACTAAGACGGAGATCAAAAGTGCGAACAAATAACGCTACGCTAATTAGAACCATACCCGCTTGCAACTGGTGGCAGCACTTCTGCTACGTATAAGATATAAGAGGTACCTACTATAAGAATGCTATATACTATATATACTATTTTATGTTACTTATAAGAGCGCTAAAATCGTATTAAGTTATTATTTACAAATAACATTCAAAATTGATCAAAATAACTGTATTCAGCTATGGTGGTGATTATATTGTTGCATATTCAATTAATAATACGAATGAAGAAATCCAATAACTTTATTGAATAAAAAAGTTAATGAAATCTCAGTACCTACTTAATTTTATTTAATTTTAGATCTGAGTCTAATAATTCGCGGTCTGGAGAGAAATGATCTTTGGGACCTCTCCAGTAAGGAGATATTTTTTTAAAATATTAGTGACATAAATAAATATTAGGGGCCATAAGAGCTTTTAGTTCAAAATCCATCCGTGCGTACGAAGCTGCGCGGACGCTAGTTAGCTTGCTGGGCCCGGTATGTGATGTGCGATGTGCCATTCGCACCACGGTATTCGATGGGGCGGTACCTGTGTAGTACTGGTTCGGAACTGGCATAGTACATTGGTGAGTGGTGACAGATCCTGACGTATTGAGCATTTGAATTTCCGGAGAACGAAAGGATTCGATGTGAGTTGCTATTTTTTGTTTTTTTGGTCATACTATAGTGGGCTATCTTATCTAACATCATAATTTTCAGAAACTTAGTTTTCTTCGCTTTATTCTTTGATACGCCATTTTTTTTCTTATGCCTTCAAGTATCAATGACATTGTAGCATTCAGTTTCCCGGTTTTTTTTTAGTTTTTTCTTAGGTAAGTACCTAGTTATATGTATCTGATTATTTTGCCTAGTAACTAACGTATAGCAACTGGAGCCCGGTACATGGCAAGGGAAAACCTATTCTCCACTTTAGATATTATACCTATTTATTTTATTTATATTTCTTTTAATAAAAGATATAAAAGGCATGCTAAATATTACATGAAAATAAAATACCGATTAATCGTCCAGCAATTTTGATTTACCTAATCTAAATTGGATCAGCTAATTGATTGGGGAATTTGACTAAACTAGCTGAATATCTGTGCAACAAACGACTGTCAATTTGTCTGGGATAGAAAGTTTTTTTTAAGATAGTGATAGCTACTATAGTATTTATTTGTAACAAGTGGACGGCCGCGGCTTCTCTCGCGTTATTTCGGAACAAAAATAGCCTATGACACTTCCGAGACCTCATACCACCTAAATACCAAAAATCATGAAGATTCATTCAGCCGTTTTTGCACGATGAGCGTTTAAATAAACAAAGACTCAGAGAAACAGAAAAAAAAACACATTTAAATTGTTCCAACGTGTACTGTTATCACGTCATAGTATCTCCATTTTTTTTTAAATATTTTCTAAGTTCAGGCGTTTGACCCTCTTCAGCTTTATTAAATAGTAATAATATTGATACGCACAATCGAGCAATTTTATAATTGCTCGAAAATATTGTTTGGTGTTTATTAATAAGTAGCCCTTGTCGACGTTATTGAAAACTTCATTCTATATTAAACAGAGTAGTTCTTATTGTGTTTCTTTATGGATTTATCGACAACACCAGTTATTATTTTTGTTAATTCTTGTTTAGAAAATAAAATAATGACATATTGGACATACGCGAAAAAGATCCAGCCCGACATAAAGGCGTATTAAAAGATACCTTACTTAGGTATCTTTAGGTATCTCTTAACAAACAAATTAGATGTAAAGAAATTAACATAATCGTAATTAATATTGTATCTAATTATAGGTTACCTAGGTACAGATTGATTGACCAAAATCTGGACATTTTGGTGAATCAATCTGTCCTGTACCAACTGAAAATTAAATTAAAAAAAAAATCGATATGAAGCTACGTGGGTTTTTATTTTTCAATTTAAGTACTAATAATCGCCAAAAAAGTAAAAAATCTAAAAAAATATATATTTAATGAAATATGTAAGTGTTTGGCCAAAAAGTGATGAAAAAAATAATATAGTCAAAGTACACATAGAATATAACTTTACAACAACCCCAACGCACAGAAAAAGTAAGTACCGTTTCCTGAAGACAAAGATGATCTAGCGTCTAATTATATTCCCAGGTTACCTAAGTACTTGCTTCACAGAGTAGATAACATATTTATACACTACGAAGTATGTAATTAATTCTTTGGGTTTCAGTTATTGTAAGAAGCTTCCATTTGATCACCAAGTGCAGCTCAGCTAAACATGCGAATCTTCTGCCAACGATCCGTTAGTCTATTACCCAGTAAATCCAATATTGTATTAGGTATATCTATCTATACATGTAATAAAGCTAAAGAGGTTCAATAATCAGAACAAAGAAGATATAAGAAAAAAAATTGTTTGGGTATACTTAAAATCCATAATAGAACACGTTTCAGCAGTTTTTAGAATGTTTGTCTGTTTATTTAAACCCTCATAACGCAAAAACGGCTGCACGGTTTATCATGGTTTTTGGTATGTAGGTCTTGGAAGTTTCATAGGCTACTATGCTAGGCTATTTTTAACTCAAAATAATGCGAGAGAAGCCGCGGGCGTCCACTAGTTTCGTATATGTCTTCACCTCCGAAACAATAACTTTCTCGTACAAGGAAAATGCGAGTATTTGACTGCAATATGTCATGTGGTCATACGTATCGAAATAATCTAACAAATTGAAATTTTCCGCTTCACACAACCTATGTACCATAAAGTACCTGATACATACGCAGGGCAATAAAAAGCTCAAAATAGTTAATCACGCCAAACTGTTACAAGCTATTACTATGCAAAACTACCTTATTCATCAAGATATGACTAAGTATTTTTAGCTTTGCGTATACGCATGTGCCTGTTTTTATAATAGCGAGAAAATAATAATAGGTAATTGTAAAATTAATGGGGCTAAACAATTATGTTTATAGCAGTTGGTTGAAGGTACTGGCTATCTGTTATATTGTGCGTTTTATTTATCTGAGTGATAAATTTAAAATAAACTATACTTAGTTTGGTATACTACTATTTGCTTTTGATACATTAAACAAAATATGTAGCTACAAGAACAAAAAAAGAAAGAATTAAAAGAATCAAAATGTTCTTAGCTACCTAGCTAGAAAAAAGACTTTTAGGAAAACACGAGTACCTACCTAGGTAAATATTTGAGTAGGCAAGAAATATCAACGGTAAATGTAGAAGGGTCGTTCCAAAGATGCATCGCCAGATTAAACTCTACTCCTACGCGAGATATGGCGATAAGCGTTACAAATGTTACAATAACAGCTGCATGTGGGTTCTGCTCAACACAAAATGCTGGAAATAATTGATAATGTTAGTTTTAAGTTTTATTTACGTGACTGCAACTTTCTTTTCTCTGTTTTAATTATTTGCAATGGTGAATTATTGGTTTCGCAAATCGATTTGTTCGGGTGTTGTTTTTATCAATGAAGAAGAATAAATTCAATTGCTTATTGATTCGTTAGCTTTGCAACAAAAAACAAGGTCTATTTTGTGGGCATTGCATGTCCGTCTGAGAGAAGTGCGAGCCGAGAGCCGCTATAACTACTCTAGGCAGGTCTGCCAGTTTAGTAAACAAATGGTGTAGGAAGTGGCTGAATCGTTGAGATGGAGCTTCTAATTTTCGTCTTATTTGATCAGAACTATTGGCTTTGCACTTTCACATGTGGTGCTACTTTAAAAACGTTGACCTGGTCGTGTGTGTTTGGTCAATTTTGCGTTTTGTTGGCGTGTGTGACACAGTGTGCGTTACACGGCTCCACCTGTGTGGGCCAGCGACTGTTTGAACGAATACCTACGAATTAAAAGTATGCCACAAACATGGCGTGTTTACACAGACTCCATACTCACCGGATAGAAGTCGAGCCCCGTAGAAATTACACGAAAATTGCGTGAAAGAAACTATAAAATTATTTTCTCTAATTCATTTTGTAACGGTGTGTATTCTCATGCTATTACCAATTGGTAATGTCAGTAGGTGTAGTTACCATGCTTTATGTTGTTTGTATTGTTCGTGTATAAATTGTCGGTAGGTGTTTTAATGGTGATTTTTATTGTTATGTTACTGTAAAGCATGCTCGATGCGGTCACGTTCGAGTGTCGTTGCAATGATCGACACTAGGTCTCGAGTAGTTGTCTAAGGCATTCGCGAGTGAGTCTGTATGTGTAATTTTTGTAGGTTTGTGCTACTGTTTACGTAAGTAAATATGTTTCAGATGTGCGAGTGGCTTTCTCACGGTGAGTGGTGCGACGTGAAGCTGCTGTGCGGCGGCCGCTCGTTCAGCGCGCACCGCGCCGTACTTGCTAGCGTCAGCACATTCTTGAGGGTAAACATAATCAGTATGCATTTAGTACAATCATTACACAAGTACGAGTATGAATAGTATATTGGCATCTTGTTATGGAGTCATTTTGTACTCAAACAAAATAAACTAATCTACAAAGAATGGACGAAAGTGGCGGAGAGCATAGGTACATTAAATATATCTACTTGTAGATACCACATTGTTATAGCAATAAAGTATATGAAAGTCATGTTTATATTTATTTTATCCTATTAATTTCAGCAAATCCTTCTCTCCTGTCCAGTCGATGAAACGCCTACATTTATTGTGCTGCCTGACTTCGATTTAGAAGCTCTGTCATCAGTCCTATTCTACATTTACAATGGAGAAGTTGTACTACATAATCACAAAGTTGGATTCTTCTTAGATATCATACAAGCCATGCAAATTTATATAGACTGCCAATACTTGCCAAAAATTAGAGATCTCGCGGAGGATGGAAATTATGAATTCAACTCGTGTAACGATGCAAGCAAACTGAAAACAGACATTTTTACTTTAGCATGCGGACACGATAAGGATCAAAGATTTATTAATATAAAACGTGGAACAGAGGCCCAAGGCGTACTGCTTCAGAATGCACAAAGAGATACAGATTTCCACGATAATGTGGTACGGAGCCAGAATGAGAGCGAGCTGCGCAGGTCTCGTTTAGGAAATCTGAAATTGCCGTGTGGAGACCGACAAAGGAATTCTTTCCTACGTGATTTATTTATCGAGACATATCCTCGAAACGGTAATGTTAACGGTCTGACGGAAAGCGTGCTGGCAATATCAAATGAATACTATCGTCCTCCGGCATCTGTGCTCTCGGCGAATGCAAATGGCGAACATCTCGCAAACAGACACTCACTCCACGGATTTTGTACAAAAACAACGCAACAGACGTTGGACTTATCAACGCTAATTCAATCCGAACATCAGCTACAATACAGAAAACAGTATAACAGGAATATTGAATCGAGCGTAAAAATGAATAAGACCCTTCCTTGCATAAAACATTCCATAGACTCGCGAGATTTGACTTTCATTCATAGTAAAAGCGAATCAGTAACAGAGCTCCCTAATGATCGGGTTCCATGGTTACCACACCAATTAGGCGATAACAATATTTTCTGTCAACTAAGTACGAGTACGTCTCCATTAAATTTTCAAGAGTCATTTTTCGACGTTATGAAGTGTCACTTATTCAAAAAATCTCAAAGTTCAGTGGCGCAAAATTTCCCTTGGAAATGTGAAGATGTTAGAAAAGGAAGTCGATGTGGCGCTAATAGTTCTTCAAAAGTCATATTTAATCAGGTGTTGGACAACCCATGGAGCCCGCGCATGCCAAACTGTTATAAGCCACTACGACGGAAATGTGATAATTCAGTCCTAGAAAAGTTTACGGTAAGATTATTCACTCTCTTTGAGTTTTAGGTTACGTACCGTACATAAAATTGCTAAAGTCAATGATTTGTTTTAGATGGAGAAAGGAGTAATAAATGATAGTAACAATAATCAAACGACGGTAACGACAGATGTTGTGAACTTGGCTGCAAGTACTTTGTTTCAGGATAAAGAACGGCCTGAAGTAAATTCACGGCAGTCGATTAGTATTGTACAAGACTGTTTTAAATGTTTACATTGTGATCAGGTAATTAAAATGATAATTTAATGTAATTATATGTACATAATGTATACGCAATGACGGGTTCATAATTTAAGGGTTATGTAAATGGTCTTAAGTGTTTCAATACTTCACACGCTTATTTTGGATAAGAAGTAGTCTATACCAATTTCGGGACAAAACGACTATGAAGTTACTGTCTGTTACTCATTTAAAATTTAATTTGAATGACCATTTTTATTGAGTTTACCAATGATCTAGCAAAATATAATGTAGCAATAAAACAGTTGAATTGAGAACTACCTTCTTATTTGCCTTTATTAGCCAAATACTTCTTCCATCATTCCAGGTGTTCACAACCTCCGAGTCCCTCTCGCTCCACATGCGTCGGCACTCCACCACCGCGCGGTACACTTGCGGCGACTGCGGAAAGGCCTTCTCCCAGCTGAGGAACTTCAAGTACCACATGTCCATACACCGCGGCACTCGGGAGTTCGCCGCCACTTGCTCTGTGTGCGGCAAATACTTCAACGATAGGGGCTACTTGAGCAGTCATATGAAGATTCACAGGTAATATAACACTGGCTATCATGGTTTTATGATCTAGATGTCTAAAAATACTTCTTCTTGGCGAGAGAGTAGCCAACTCTGGGTTTGAGAATATTTAAAGCCGCCCTAAAGGCCTCTGACTTGGCTTAATGACTGCAAAACAATGACAAACAGCCGGAAGCTACAATAAAGCTACTAGTTGCTTCTTCTTATCGAATGAGAGTGGCCAACCCTGGTATCGAGAGTTTATCAAGCCGCCCGCGCTTAAGGGGCTCTGACATGGTTTTACCAATGCCGCACTAGACAAACAGCCGATACCTACAATTTAACGTGTCATCCGGCCCACGGAAGCGCCCAATATGGAATGCTACTTTTCGGTCACCCATTTAAAAATTGACCGCGTCGACCTTTGCTTAACATTGGTAATCGTATTCGATTGCTCCCGCTAGCTGAGCTACGGGCTCTTAGTTCTCTGTACTTCAACGATACTACTTGAGCAGCCATATAGAGATTCACAGGTTCATAACACTTACACGCTGCTACTTTGCTTATACGCCGATACTATCGTAGCTTTACAATCTAGATGTAAAAAGCAACTTTCATTGTTCGAGTTGCTTTGTTTTTTATTTGAGTAAGTGAAATGACAAGAAAGTCACTGCTGTAGTGATATGAAATGCATTAGTGTATTTTTTAATTCGGTGCGTGTATTGGTCTCATTTCTGAACTGTTTGATTCACGATTGACTAAAAATGTAGCTTTTAGATTCACAATTTACTACTATGCTAAAACAAAGTACAATGATTTTCCTTTATGTGGTTCTGGACATGAAATAAAAATATCAGGAATGTGTCGTATTCCTTCTTAAAAACTCTAATAAGCTGTCCAATAAAATCCACACACAATCTTATAAACAGATTCTTACAAGACTCCGTTTCCATAATGGACTTCCTACAAACAAATGTCCGATTCGATTCCAATTTCCATTTATATTCGAATACGAATGCTCAATATCGATTTCCATTTATGTTTGTTGACAATGTGATGAGTGTTTTGCACTGTTGGCCTTTGCAGGAATAGAAAGGAGTACAAATGCTCTCTATGCCCGAAGTCGTTCAATCAGCGAGTCGCCTACAACATGCACGTACGCATACATACGGGTAAGTGCAGTGTTGGTTTAGTGGGGTTTCTAGAATTTTCTTAATTATTGAATAATGGATGCCCGCGGCTTCGTTCGCATTATCTATACTATACTAATATTATAAAGCTGAAGAGCTTGTTTGTTTGTTTGTTTGAACGCGCTAATCTCAGGAACTACTCATGCGAATTGAAAAATTATTTTTGTGTTGAATAGACCATTTATCGAGGAAGGCTTTAGGCTATATAACATCACGCTGCAACAAATAAGAACGAAGAAACAGTGGAAAATGTGGAAAAAACGGGGAAATTTATTCATCTTTGAGGGCTTCCGTTGCGTACGCTGCGAAAACGGTTCAAGTCGTGGGTAACAGCTATAATTTATAAAGCTGAAGATGTTGTTTACAAAAATAAATATGATGCCCAAAATAACTATTCCACGCGGACGAAGTCGCTGGCACAGCTAGTTTTAAGATAAAAACACCTAAGACACTTCTGAGACCTCATACTTCTTACATACCAAAAATCATGATGATCTATTCAGCCGTTTTTGCGTTATGAGCGTTTAAACAATCTAAACAGACAAACAATCTAAAAACTACAGAAACGTGTTCGTGTGATATGTGGTGGATGCCCGCGGTATGAAGTAAGACGTAACAAACAAACCAACAAACGCAATTAAGCTTGGACGGAATAATGGACGGATTTTTTAAATGTTAGATCAGTTGAAACTTGGACGTAGCGTTATTACAATAATGGCATCACATAAATTACAACACTAAAAGTTTTTAACACTCCCCAAATTTATCCGAAAAATATTGTTCCCTTTTTCTGCAGCTCGTAGTTGCTAATTTTCATATTGCTGTTACGCCTAAAACTTTTTCAGCGCCCTTTACTTTTCTAACTATCAATACACCAACCAGTTGTATTCAATATTGACCTCTACTTTCTTCCATTTAAGGTGTAAAACCGCACGTGTGTTCTGAGTGTGGCAAGGCGTTCTCTCGGAAGATGCTCTTGAAGCAACATCAGCGCACGCACTCCGGAGAGAGGCCGTATGCGTGTACGCACTGTGACAAGCGGTTTGCTGACCGATCCAATATGACGCTACATCTGAGGCTGCACACAGGTATTGTATAAAATATCTTACTTTACTGCTACAAGTAGTATGCCGTGCGATTCAATAGGAAGTTCATATGAGAGTGACCAACTCTGGTGTCGAGAGTTTTCAAACCATCCAGTCTCTTAAATAGTTTATATGGACTGTCTGGAAGTGCCCAAATGAAATACCACTTTTTAGACACACATCCAAAGACTTACCGCGTAGCGGCGCGTATCTCTACATGCTGAGCTGTGGGTATATATCGTGATTTTTTAAGTCAAACTGTTAAATTAAATTAAATTCACGCGTACGTGTATTGTCACAGTGATTTTGCCGCCATTAAAATCTAACCAATGAGAGCGCAGCTGCGCGCATCAATAAAACGCGACCAACCTGATTGGCCCTGCAATCAGGTTGGTCGCATTTTATTGATGTTATAATGAGATATTACGATATCGATGTGGATATTATACCATCATGTGAAATTGCTTAAATTGTGTGTTTTGTTGTCTGCGCTATAACAGTAGTAATTATAAGTCAAGTATTGGAAACATAAGTAGAATGTTACAACATTAGTGTAGATAAAATATATTACAGAATATTATAATAGCAGTAGTTAAAATAACAGCAATTTTAATTGAAGGGAAGCGAAATAAAAATCCTTAACTTGTTTCTTAAAGGAATCAATTGTCTGAGCCCTTTGAATGTTGATAGGTAAGTTATTAACTGTGCTTCTCATATAATGTACAAGTATGTACTAGATAAACGAGTATGATGACATAAACAAAACGACTAATTTTAGTTTATTTTTTAGTAAGTAGGCCCGCGATATGTAGTCCACATATCGCGGGCTTCAAACCATAGGGGCGTATCAACAAAACCCCTACTTTTCAGGAGACGAAAAAAACTCAATAACTTTTTAATTAATGTACCTACAGAATTAAAAATTTACATGTAGCTATGAAAATACTTCTGTATTTATGTGGAATGCTTAATTTTTTTGTAACTTTTTCTAAGTTCTCAATAATGCACATACGTCTATTTGGTTTGATATAGTAAGACAAATCATTTCTTATTTTTTCTCAAAAAACGCTTTGAAAAAATGGACGTATAATACAAAATCTTATTTTTCAATGTGGTAGGAATAAAACATAAGAATTTTCTACCAGTATCGTGAAATGGTACATTGTATGGTAATGGTATAACTTTTCATGCGACTAAATCCACTATTTCCTATTTTTTCTAAGGTTTTACGTCCATTTGGCTTGGCAAAAAAGAAAAAAATACTATGTTCCAGGACAGACGTATGAATTTATTTAGGGTTATTTTCAAAGAATGAGAAGTAAAAGAAGTATTCTCAAAAAAGTTCAAAAAGCTTTATTTAAAAAGAACTTCAAAATATAACAATTTATACAATTTTAAAGTGTATCAACAAAACTTTTACTGAACAAAACAGAGCTAACTGAACAGTCTTATTTTCTACTTATTTTAATTTTTTCTTCTTATAAAATTCTTATGTCTATGACCTAGGTTTTCAAAACAGCACAATTCTTGATACCTAATTTTAGAGTTTAGTTTACTTATCTACATATTATAATTTTCTTAGAGAACATTTAGTTATTTATAAGTATACCAGCGACATGGTTTAATAATACCAACGACACAAATTGCTATGAAATATAATTGTTATTATTAATTATTATTATTTCTAATAAAAATCAATGGTCGCATGCACATATGTCTGTATGGCACGATACACAAATTCCTCGCTTATGGATACAACCGTTGTACGTCCTTCTGGCATGATAATAATGTTTGACTGTCAGTCATACGTCAAAATAACTTTACTTAATATATTTAAAAATAATTGACCGATTTTTACAAAAAATTTAGGGAGGATGTATCTAAAAAATTAAAAGAGATTGACATAATAAAAAAAAAAGCATTTTTGCGTATACGCCCCTATGGTTTGAAGCCCGCGATATGTTACTCCAATTTTATTTTTTAAGTGTTGTTCAAAATGGTCGTGTTAACGAAAGGTGGCAAAAACAAAACAGGAAATTTGAATAGAGCTACCAATTTTATCGGCAGATTTTGCTGGTCATGGTGAGTGGTCAAATAGTGAAGTGATTTTATTTTCAGCTGAGACATTCGTGGTCGATATATACAGGGTAACTGGTAACTAACGCACAACCTTTTAAGGGTGGCTTTAGTACATCTATACCAACAACTTTTGTTCTACAACTTTTAGAAATTCGTGAAAAAAAAAATCAGCTGTTCCATACATTTTGTCGAATATCTTCCATACTTTTGTATGAAACAGATGATTTTTTTTTCACGAAGTTCCAAAATTTGTAGAACAAAAGTTGTTGGTATAGATGAACTAAAGCCACCCTTAAAAGGTTGTGTGTTAGTTACCAGTTACCCTGTATACAAATTATCAAGAGCTGAGTCATAATGTGAGCAAGTGGTACAGATGGTGATATTCCGCTGTGCAAGAAAGGGATAGAGATATGTACTTAACTTATATATCACATTAGTAAAAATAATTAGACGCAAAACGGATGCTTCATAAGAGCAAGAACAAAATACCCATTGCTTTTTTGTATCAACCCGCTTGACTATCTATAACTAGCCTGATTTTAAGCAATGTTGTAATCTAATAAATAAATAAATATTTCAGGACATATTACACAGCGCCATCTAGCCCCATACTAAGCTTACGCTTGTATCATGGGTACTAGATAACGGATATAATACATATATACTTTTTCTTTTGTAAATACATACTTATTATACATAGAAATTAAATTAAAATCTACGATTAAAGTTGTAAATGCGCTTGCTTAAAAACACCGGGTTGCTCTAGACTTGAAAATCATAAATTACAGTTGAAAAACCGATAAATTACAGCTCAAAATCAAAAGCCAAGAACCTATTATTTTTTCTTTAACTAACAAATTTTTCTTATATTTTCCAGGTGTGAAGCCATTTTCCTGCACCCTCTGTCCGAAGTCGTTCACCAAGAAGCACCATCTCAAGTCTCATCTGAACTTCCACACTGGCTCCAAGCCATATTCCTGTCCTCGTTGCAAACTTGCCTTCACGCAGTCTTCTAACATGAGGACCCATTATAAAAAGTGTAATGCTCCAGAGTCTGTTGATATATCTACAGACAATGCTATTTCTATGGACAGTACTGGGAACGATAGTCAAAGTCATTCGTAGTAGTGGAGTAGGTAGAAAAGTAGAGTGTAGCGATTGACATTAAGTCCAAGTGTAAATATGTACAATAAAATTAAAAAAAAAGATTTTGCGCGTATTATATAAAAAGTAGTGTAGTAAAAAAAGAAGTATAACTTGCATCCCCTATTTCACCCCTTTAAAAATGACATATCTAAAAATCCCTTCTAAGCGGATGCCTACGTCATAACATCTACCTGCATGCTAAATTTCAGTCTGATCCGTCCAGTGGTTTGGGATGTGCGTTGATAGTTCACTAGGTATATATCAGTCAGTCAGTCACCTTTCAGTTTTATATATTGAGATTTAGATAGATTACGGCATTCCATTTTTATGTTGATTAGACTATAACTATACAGTGTTACGGGGTAATCTGTATTCTTAATGCGTTATAATAGAACCTAACGCATAACCTTTCCAACAGATATTTAAAGTACACAAACCCTACTAGATGGCGTGGCCATAAATGCAAAACTGCTTCAATATATATTTACTTTCTTAGTTTTTCGTCTCTTGTCTATTCCTTCATCAAAATAGACATGTATAGATATAATTTAATTATATATTTTTTATATCATTTTTTAAATTAATATTTACTATCTACATTTCTGGGAACAGACCTATCAGAAACAGTGTAAAATGTAAAAAATATTTTATTGTTGTTATATTATTTTCTTAGTAGTTCTATGTTAAATGGATAGATGCCGCTGTTATAATATACCAATAAATGAAGCATACCAGTATCATTGTAGTAAGAGTATCAGTTTGAGCTTTTAATGCAAAAATAAGGAGAAGAAATTAAACATACTACTTTTAACCTCACTTAAAAACACTTGTAAAATATTAGGGAAAGCCTAAATATGGTTCAAATATCCACTGTCATTGTTGTTACCGCGGTGCCAGCCAGTGGTTTTCTGTTACAGCAGATTAGATTTTATTATTTAAGTAATGTTTTTATCTAAGTATGTTAAAATTGTTTACTCAGTTTTTAAGTTTCATATATAAAACAAATGAATAATGTTATTTTTTTATGTTAGACACTTTTCATTTTCCTAGAAAATCCTATTTTCAGCTTCGTACCAGTTTAGCAATAAGAAGTTACTAGTATGCTGATATAGGACTATGGCGATTTCTAATATGATAAACTAGTGGGTGCTTGCGGCTTCGCTCGCATTTAAAAGTAAAACTTGCATCCCTTATTTCACCTCATTAAAAGTGGCATTTCCAAAAATCCTTTCTCAACGGATACCTACGTCATAACATCTATGCCAAATTTCTACCCGTCCAGTGGTTTGGGCTTTGCGTTGATAGATCACTATGTCAATCAGTCAGTCAACTTTGAGTTAAAGATTTTTAATTTTTGACTCACTCCATGGTGCTAAAGCTTTTCTTTAGGGTTCTTATAATTAGGGAATTAAAACAAATGCATACAATTTTTACTTCTTTTAATGGATTTTGGTGTTGTAAAATTAATTTACCGATCGGTGTACAAAATTACATGCTTTTACAATAGGTAGGTAAGTTCTGGCGCATAGTAGATACGATACTTACATTTGTTCCAAAACGTATGCGAGTCCTATATACGTATACATTTACATAGCCGAAGTAGGTATTCATATACAGAGTCGCCAGAGAAACGTATGCTTAGAGCGAGGTACCTATTCTTTACAAAAATAAATTATTCCCTGTTATCTATACAATGTTTAAAAGGTAAAAATAATTCCAAAATTCATAGTTGTCTATGCTGTGAGAAATATATAGTATAGAAAGCTGTGTTTTGAGAGAAACAAACTGAATTACGTATATTATATCTGACGTAGCATACGTTTTTCTGGTATACTCATTAACATTATTGCTTAATTTGCTGTACTTTGAGTAACTTATGTACTTACATAAACCATTCTGTGCATCAATCGTAAACAATGTGGGATCTGTCACCAATTCGAACCAAATATACAATTTAAAGTGATTGGTTTAATTTTACATAATTGTAAGATATTTACCATACGGTTTATTTACCATTGATGCATAAAAACATTTTACAATATTTAATTATTGTATGTATCGATTGATGGATAGTTTTAATAATTGAAGTAAGTATATCAAATAGTAACATTTTCTGTGGTATATACAATATTTTATATCTTAGTTGCATAGACAATACAAACGAGATCCAAAACATGAACACTGAGCTCAAGGTTTTCACAATACATTAAATTATTTGAGTTACGGATCATATTTAGTTATTTCAAGACTTATGTTTTTCTTTCTTTTGTATATGTGTTCATATATTTAGAAATCGTTTGTTATGGTGTACAATTTGAAAGTAAAATTATTTTAGATCAGGATACAAAACGAAACAAGGCTTAAAATTTCATAAAAAAGTAGTATCTTTAAGTAAATATTAAAATTTGTGCATTGATTGAGACCATCGTAGGAGTTACCTGACATGTAAAAAAATAACTTAAAAAAAAACACTAATACATATTAAACGTCAACTTACAAAGTTATTAATTAACAATTTGATAGTTTGATATTATAATTAGGAAAAATACAAAGATTCAAAAACATATTAAAATAATATACAGAGAAAAGTATCTGATAATATTGATTTAATTTTCATACAAAACTATAATCGTCTATTATATTATGAGTACGTAATTAGTACTAGGACATTGCTCATGGTAAATCTTGAAACATTAATTTGATTAAAATACTAACAAAATCAAGTCTCATTCAGATATGACAAAATTAGTTAGTGACTTTGTTAAAGTAAACAAAATTTAAGAAATTGTGTCATGTAATGTTGTAGAGCCTCTACGGCTCGTAGACCTCTACGAATTGTCGTAGTTAAGTAATATTATACATGTCGCTATTTAGTATTCTATTTCGAAATCTTTAGATATTTTTACAATTTGAAGTTTACAAAATATGAATTACTTTAGATATCAATAAAAATATACCAATGTTCAATAATGCTTGATTTACAATGTCGCTTTAATTTATGCATTGCATCTATTTCAATGAAAATCATCTGATAAATTAATTACTACGTTAACCCTGTAATTATTTAACTGCGTATTTTACACATCATTGAAATACGACAACAGTCATACTTCTTATCAGATTGATGCGTAACACGCAGTTCATTTTATCAATAAAAAAAACATTATTTCTCTTCATCTAACAAGAAAATCAACATTTATAAGAATATGAAAATACTATATTATATTACTTTATGAATAAGATACGAGTAAAAATTTTAGACAAGAGCGTCTTAGAACACTGTGCCAGGTACTCTCCAGCTCAACATTAGTAACATAGGTATACATATATATATATATATATATATATGGAAATACATACAATACATAAAGTGTATCTACAAGTAGCTCTACGATTACATAGGGAGATATTTGGAATATTTGAAAATCTTGAGTTTTATTACAAAATAAATGTACGAATTAATTTACTTTTTACGGCTTCAGTACAAAATTTTAGCTCTGTAAATAGTTAAATACTCGTAGTATAAAATATACGAATACTAAACCTAGCAAGGGCCGCTTGTAAAACATTGTTTTTTTTTTATAGAAATATACAAAAAGCTATTAGTTTGGTTTAACATCACGTATAAGCTACAGGTATTCGATAGATATACATACGCGTAGTTCTAATATAGTCTACGTCGACTCTCGCGCACGTTACAAACAAACCGACCTTACGTTCAATATTCGCCAAACGTTACATTACAATAATATTTATCTCAGCCTTTTTGAATAGGAGAATCATAAAAATTATCGGGAATATAAAATACGTAGTAACTAGTAGATTCGGTGAATTTACATTAGAATGCGTTTGCCGCCGCCGGCTGAGGCAGCGAGCCGCCGGCGGGACGTCGCTCTACCGTCAGAAGCACCATTTGTTCTAGCGTAGGGATAATGTACACGATTCCACGATTTTAATCTAACAACATTAGAATTAAGTTCATGCACATAACATGCGCTCTTATTCTCCGAATTAATCATTAGGAACAACGATTTAAAATACTATACGATATCTCAATAACTTAAAAATATAATCGTGCTTTTGGCACTTAACACTAACCGGGCGTTGGCGTCTGAGCGCGCAACGTTGTGATGACGCGCAGTGAAACTGAAACGAACGACACGGTCCGTCGAAAGTGTCCACAGTGGCATGGGAAGCTGCATTCCAGTTCTTTGGTGTTAAACAAAATATAGCGAGGGGAGTACTCTATATTTCGGATTTGTGCAACGCATTCCAAAACAAAGCTTTACCACTTTATAAGACACCGTTTGATCACTATATAATACCTGCACATCGTAACGCTCACTATACAAAATATCGACGCTATACAAAACGTTACAGCTAAATAAAATCGATGTAACAAAACATATTATTTACAATAGGTAGCATCTACGAAATATAAAATTGAGCATTAGATATAAAACAAACGCAGATAAGATTTCGGATGTGAACATGGAGTGAAATGCTTATTCGTGCTTAGTTTAAAAATATTCCCAAAGGGGACTAACGTAACTCAAGTACTCAGTACTCATAATCGCATAGCGCTAAGCTACTATTTATACAAATATACAGCTTACAGTCCTTAACGTAATCTCATAGCCAGCGGAGTGTGGGGGCTCGCGCACAGTTAGATCACTTAGTTAGAGGGGAGTCACAGTGTGCGCGGGCGCAGCCGGTCAGGTGCACTCGATGATGAGGGGCTGGCTGGACTCGATGACGGTAGGGCGCGGCTCGGGCGCGTGCGGCGCGTAGTGCGGCGCCGCCTCGCGGTACTGCGGCGCCAGGTGCGGCGTGGTGGAGTGCAGCCCGTCCATGCGCCCCCCGCCGTGCGGCGGCGAGAGCGGCTCGTAGCCTTCGTGAGCCTCCCGCTCGTGGCACTCCTTGTCCACGGAACCTGCAAAGAGCACGCGAAAATGAAATCGCGCTCGTTCAGCGAGAGCGCAAGTGAAAGTTGCGGTTCACCTACGAGGAGAAAGTGCAGCGCGCTGCAGTGCTCTCGCGCGCGTCGGCTTGCGCACCATCTCGCGGTTTTATGGTGAATTTATTTATTCAAATAATAGTTATTAAAAATATTTTGCAAATTTAATATATTGTGACTAAATAAAAACAAATATGTATGTATATTTGAAATCGATTTCATGGAGTTGTCTCGTGTTTTTAAAAGTGAAAGTTGATATTTAATGTGGTGAAACTTACCGATACACTCAGTGTTAGCGGCGTTCGTGATGGCAAGGACTTCCTCGATGTTGTTGGGCTTGCAGCTCGTGGTCTTCCAGTGCGTGCGCAGACCGGACGCACTGATGTACTTCTTGTCGCAGCCCTGGCACACGTACGGCCTGTCGTTCGTGTGGAGCCTCTTGTGCAGCTTCAAGTGAACGAACTGAGTGAACTTCTGTAAGCACAGGTCACACGCGTAAGGCTTCTGCCCCGAGTGTAACCTCAGATGCGTCTTCAAGTTCGATGTCGAGGAGAACCTCTTCTTGCAAATGTCGCATTGGTGTGGTTTCTCCCCCGTGTGCACCAAGTGATGTTTCTGCAGGTGAGCCAGTTGAGTGAAGGATTTGTTGCAAACATTGCATTTGAACGGCCGCTCACCAGAGTGCGTCCTCAGGTGTACCTTCAGGTTCGACAGCTGCCCGAATGTCTTGCAACAAACGTTGCATTCATAATGCATCTTGCCATCTTTCTTCTTTAACGGGTACGGCAGACTCCTGTAGCCACGTGAGGCCTGCGAGTTGGGACTCATGGGGCCCATCATGAGACTGCATGACCCGTTGGGGCTCAGAGGACTGTCAAGTGGCATCAGACCGTTCATGTTCGAGTTTTGTATTAAACTTAGTTGTGAGCAATTTTTCAGCGTTATGACACTAGTAGAGGACGGATAGTGGTGATTTCCTTGCCCATTTTGTGCCCTCTCGTATTGATGCGACGAAGAGACAGTCGGCGAGTAAGTGCTCGGAGGAGATCCAAGCTGTGTTATAATAGTAGAATTCGGTGGAGAATAAATATTGTACGAATAATTAGGGTAATGGCTTTCATATCTCGTTTCCCTGATCTCTCGTATCTCCCGGATTTCTCTGATTTCCGTAGTATGTGGGATCGAGTGCGGCGGTGAAGTGGAGTAGAGTGACGCCGCGCTCGGAGTTGGCAGTTGTTGTGGCAGTGGGAGCAGGGACGGCAGCGGGGTCAGGTTGGAACTCGAGTCAGGGCTGCACACGTTACCATATCTATGGCTCTTTTTGTACGAGTACGCCATTTCCGTAGGGGAGGAAGGCGGGGGAGTAGCGTTTGGCTGCCGTCTGTTTGGATCATTGTTATTGGTGTCCATTCTGCTTCCTGTGAGTATTGTTTCCAAGATGCGAGTGTCTGGCGGCGTATATCTCATGAAAGGTGGCTGTGGGGAAGGAGAAAGTGTTCCATCTTCGTAATACGGCTTGTTTATTGGTACGACGGTGTTTTGTGATGACTCAAGCACTATTACGGTAGATGTCGCCGGATCTCTTCTGGGTGGTGACAAATTTTGTGGCAAACCTTCAGAGACTTCTTCAGCGATGATCAGCTCTTTTTCACTCTCACAGTCCATGTCTTTTTGGTTTTGGTATTGATACGCTCTGGGCATTTTAATTTTGACTTTTCTGTATTCATTACGGTGCATGTCTTGATCCATTTTTTGTACGATGACAGTTTCTTTGGGCTCATTTGTTTTGTTGGAACAATCTAAAACGTAATTTTCTACATCCGAGTCACTGGAATCTTCAGGAGGAGTGAATTCATCGTGGTAGCCGTTACTATGGTATCCCTCATCCGATCGTACGGAACCATCGTTGGGGGTCAGCTGATGTTCGTAGTGGGGACCCATTGCTTGCGTGAGACAAGGCGATTTACTTCCCATCTTATCTTGGCTTTGAGCCATTGGCGAAGGTCCTCTAATATCCCTTAGCTGGTGGTGTTGTGCCGGCGACCTATTACTCTGTATTCTAGAATTATCCATTTGATGTATCACTACATGTGACGTGCTTTCTTTGTGTTGATGTATGATAAGCATTGGGTTTTCTCTGTGATGCATTTTCACCGGCATTGGACATGGCATGAGGCTGGAGGGTGACAGTGGCTCACTGATCCCATTTTCTGATTTGTTGTGAATGATATTTGTGGAAATGTCTGTTCTGATAACCCTTTCATTTTTGTTGATGGTACGGGGGTCTTCACGTATATACGTGCTTGAGTTTTCATTGTAAGGTTTGTCGATGGAGTCACGTTTCCTACGTCTGCTTGGTATATCCGCTTCAAGCAGATCCTTGGCATTGCTCAGCCCAAGAACATACTTCATGTGATTGAGAGCTATTTCAGGATGTACTGGGGCTGGAGGTATTCCATAAGCCTTTTTGATCGTTTCTTCTTTGCCTGAAATCAAAATAGAAATGTTATAGAAAAATATGAAACACTCGTGTAACACTTAACGAAGAAACAAAAATTACATTAAACTTTGACAGTGACTATACTTACAGATAGAGTACGTGGCTCTCTCAGGATCAATATCGTAGCCGAGCCTGGTTGCAAAATCTTTGCAGTACCACACCATCAGTTCTTCATTGGGCATAATATCCCTGTAAACAAAAGAAAGAAGAATAATTAAATATATGAAAAATAGCGACATCATTTATTTGTATGAGTAAAAAGTGTATCGTATCAGTGTTTTCTTAATCCAAATTAAAACAAATGATTGTATCAATGCTGTGATGTGAAGTGTAAAGTGTTTACCTGATAGTGTAGAAGTATATGTGCTCCTGGTGCTGGCAGGCCACGAGGTTCATCACGGAGAGGGAGTAGGCGGAGGCCACGTATCGCATCCAGTTGGCCACGCTCGTGTCCGACCCATCCAGGTAATAATAATCACTATCCTTGAATATCTGCAATTACAACAAATGACAATCAGAACTAGGAAGAGTTGAACTTACGCCAGTTTCCTATTACATGTTGAAGAGGATAAGTGTGTCTTATATTTGTGGTATTACCGGGTAGCGTGACATCACTTGTTTTTTTAGAAACTGAATTTAAAAATCGAAGAAAATATTTTAGTGTTTATTTGTGTCAAAACTTTCCGATCAATGTCAAAGTTTGAGTTTCTAATCTTTTAGTTACGCTCGCGAGTTGTTTCTGCTACGATAGTTATTTTGCCAATAAAATAATAATAGTTAATCGATGCAACAGCGACATTCTGACTAACCTATGTAATGGGTTTAATTGGAGCGATTGCTATAATATTTATTAGTAGTAGTGGAGTGTATCACGTGCAGTGAGTACTATACAGAGGCATTTGTAAATCACGTATTAAGAGCAAAATAATTAATCATAAATTAGACCAAGGAGACAGGAAAAATAAATTTTCCGTTCACTTTTACATAGATATTTTCACGAATTCAGTTAGGTTGATAAATTATTTAAAAAAAAAAGTTTTTTGACGATTATTGTTCGAGTGCAGATACTAAGTAAAAATATTATTCAATAAGAAGTAGCTTTGTTGTGGCCATGATGATTACGTTTTAGCTTCATTAATATTTAATAAAAAAAAAAAAAACTTCCAACATCTTGTACTTTACAACAATATACTCAATACAAAAATAAAACAACTATTACCAGTTCTACATGATTCACAAACTGCCCTGTGTACTATAAAATTACGTGGCACGTGCAGGATATTTGCAATGCGCGTGCATTGATAGCGAGACAATGTGTGAGTCAAGGACACCGTGGCACGATGGCTGATAATAATGTCAAATAATCATGTTAAGACTGCGTTAGAAATGTAGTACTAAAGAATTTTA
Source organism: Macaria liturata (assembly GCA_964023185.1). Classification (NCBI taxonomy): domain Eukaryota; kingdom Metazoa; phylum Arthropoda; class Insecta; order Lepidoptera; family Geometridae; genus Macaria; species Macaria liturata. The sequence continues at coordinate 1,909,816 of OZ026811.1, read as the reverse complement.
AACTTTCATAAGTACTTTGTTATGTTCTGTCAACTTTCTGGCCATTCATTTGTTAATTGATCGTTATTAAAATACTTATTTGGATATATGAGGAATAATTGCGACCGCAAGGATAAAACTTTAGAGTGGGCACTTGATAATTGAAACAAATATTAAATTACTATATGCACGAGTGAGTATTTACAGTAATGTAAAAGGTTTATTTTTAATGAGTATAATGCCAGTCAAGCTTCTTCATTTAGAAATCCACTCCAGCTATATTAAAATTCACCTGGCCTACTTCAGAAGCGATATCAAAATAACTTTAGCAATATTAAATTTAGGTTTAAACCAATGATGGCTAGTATTGGTAAGTCGAGAAACCTCATCTAATTAAGGCCTGACCGACTTTACACCAATCAATACTGATCCTATTTTAAACTGTAGTCTGGCTCTTTCATCTACATGTTTTATATTATGTATCTTCTTACATTATTTTATAACGGATAAAATATGAAAACAAGGGAAGAAAAACTAAACATACTACTTCTAACTACTACAAAAAAGGGGCACTTAGAAAATCTTTAGAAAAGCTTAAAGATAATCTAAGTGCTCCAGCCCACTACCAGAGGGCAGCGTGCCCAGCATACTGGCCGCATTACAACGCTGGATGGCAATGCTGATACGTTGAGCCAGAAAAAGGCCAGCATTTTGGTCATTATTTTTTTTCATATCTGATTGATTTTATGTTTGACCATAATTTGCTAAAGGTAACCTCAAACCACATCAAGAACTATAAAAAATCTCTTAATTAATTTATAACCACCACCAGGAAAGAAAAAAGAAAAATAAGAAACCCCGTCTCACCTTAATATTTCCATAAGTATGATGTCTGACTGTTTCTTGTACCTGGCCCAAACGAGAGAAGAAAGGTTAGTTGAAGTTGAAGAGATGCTTATAGTGCTTATGTACATAGGTATAGGACTATAGGTACTTAACATATGGAACTAATGATAAGGGCTAGATAACACTGTTGTTATTAGTGTGATATGTTTACTTATCTAGGCAGTAGTTATTGTGCTACAGTTTATAACTATGTATATATTATGTACATGGTAATATGAAGCCTCAACCGGAGAGTCTAGGCGCTAAGCAATAGAGGACTTAGGTTCAAGGGAATAAGGTTAAACTTACCCTCCAGTAATATCGCCAGGATATTTTGTCATTAGGTTTGTTAGGAGTGCGGGTTCCCTCGAAAGGTCCGAAGCGAGTCCCTCTTGGGATCACTCCTATACTCCAAACACCTTCAGTCTGAAAATTATAATTTAATTTGTAAACAAATTCAAATAAGAATGACAAAAAGCTAGTGATTTTATAATGGAAGGCAAAACGGACACTCATTTATATACTCTATTTGGAATTCTTGCATCTAAATATCAACAAAAGTTGAAATGTAAGAAACTGGCAACAAGTTTTTGGTCCGTGGTTAAATTCAATTGCTTTAATGGTCTTTAAAATTAGCCCTTTCTCTAAACAAAAACAAATGCATAAGACTATGCTTACCGGTGTGTTGGGGGTAGATAATACTGCAGAAGGCCTGAGCGTGAGGCTCCGAGGCAGGGTCCTCTCTGCTCTGTTGGCCACACCTCGCTCACAAGGCACGTCGGGTACGATGTACACCGTCAGCCTCTCGAACTCCTCTTCCCGCATGCGCGTGACGTCATATGCGCCTGCGCCGGGCACGGCGGCGGCGCCCGCAGGGCTCGCTATACGCCCCACGGTCGTGCTCGCCACTTCTTCACTCGTTGACTGTGGACAACAACCGATTATTACTCCCTGCACCATTTTATTTCACACTGCTCGACGCCGGCCGGTACTGCACTGTCTTTCAAATCTTAGAGCCTATGCTCGGGAATACGTGCCGTGATCGTCCCGTACTGCTCATTTCGAACCTCAATCATCGTCACATATCGATTTCCCGGCAGATTCACACCCAAAAATATGTAAACGACGTGGCAAACTGCATTTTCTCACTTTTCAATCAGCTTGCAGTCTAGTTGCATTCAAGTTGGAGTGCTATGGGGTAGGGAAGAGGGTTCACTTTTGCTAAGTTGAAGTGGATGCGCTCGATAAAGGGCGGTGCCACTACTGACCCAGTTCTGTGACAAGTGCGCACTTGCCACTGCGCACAGACACTTCCCTATTGCCTATTTAAATTTCCTTAATTTTAAACCTGAGGTATTTTTGGGCAATCGAACAAGGCTATCCAATATTTAAAGAACTTGGCAACTCGGACTCTACGAAATCAATCTAATATTTCAATTATTTGCTTACCAGTCTCATTTTGAATTGATTCCTTTGCTCTTATTCATATAATCTCATAATGAGATGTTTTCTTTCTTCGAAGTATCTTCACGGTACCTGAGAACAAAAATAAAATAAAATGAATAGTATGTACTTATTGATTCTCAAATTTACATAAAAAGCAACAAATGTCATGTTGCAGTTTATGCTGTTTTTAATGGTTTGTATTGTTATAATAATTGTTCTACATTATAATTAGTATGATATATATAAAATTTATTTGAAAACTAGAACTTTATTTACAATAATAAAATATAAAAACAAGGGAAGAAAAACTAAACATACTACTTCTAACTACTACAAATAGGGGCACTTAGAAAATCTTTAGAAAAGCCTAAAGATATTCTAAGTGCTCCAGCCCACTACCAGAGGGCAGCGTGCCCAGCATACTGGCCGCATTACCACGCTGGATGGCAATGCTGATACGTTGAGCCAGAAAAAGGCCAGCATTTTGGTCACGCGTCGCGTCAACCAAGCGCTCCGAGAGGTTTTGGAAAATAAATATATATTGATATATATTGTTGTATAACACTTATTTACATTTGTACATACCTAGTACTCTATTTCTCACAAAGTCAACAAGAAAGATGTAAATATAACATTCATATGTATTAAGTACAACAAAGCAAAAGTGGTGGAAGATTACGTGTAAAAGCAATTCTGTATCTGACTGAATCAAAATTGCCCTAACGTTGTTGACGGTGCATTGAATATTTGCCAATTTGGCAAAACATATCGCGAACACGGAAGCTTGAACACGTTCAGTTTCATATTTTGAAACATTATTACAGTTTACAATTTTTCCATTAATCGTTAAAAGTGAAAATTACAATTGTTTTCATTGTTTGAAACCTGCTAAATAAACCTAAATAATAAAATGTCTTTGTAATATTTATAATAAAAATACACATTTAGCACACATTGAGCTAAGTTAAATAAATGCCAACAACTAATATCTCGTAGCTAGAATGAGTGGTAGTTTAAAGCAGCTACAAAAGCCCGATGCTTTCTTCCACAGCCGAGGTGTTCCGTTCGAAAGAATGCACCGATAGTGTGAACTGTGTGAAGCAATCGCTGCAATAGTAAAGTTCAACATTTCATTGCATAATTGCGGAAGCCGTGGGTACTAGTGGGCAGCGGGCATCGACTCCTCCGTAACTGGGAACTTTTAAATTTTGTTTTTCAACCAGCCTATTTGACATTCAGATTGTTACGCAAGACGCGAGCGCCGCCCGGCCAGTATTGTAAACATTGTCGGCTGCATTTCTAATGGTTTTATGTATGAGTTTTGTAACCGCAGAATAGAGTGCATCATAAATATTATAATCGTGCTAGCTTCTTGTGTGATCTGTACTTTCTCTACATGTTTGACTTGTTCGCGCTATAAATCTGATCAAATCAGACTTTATATATTTCACAAGCTTCAGCTTAGTTCGGGGCTGAGGGTCAACCTCTGGGATGGATCCACTGATGTTTCATGAACATATTAGGTATATTATTTTTTGTATCACCTGCACATTGTTTTTTGTAAACTTAAAGAAAAATAAAGATTTTTGTATTTGTATTTTTTGTATTTACAAAAACTATGAATATCATTAAGCTAATAACAAAGCTATCATTTATTATTTTGTTATGCGCAGAACAAAAAGGTATGTTAAATTATTTTAAATCAAATCACTTATCTAGATTGATAAATTTATACAATATAAAAGTCAAGCATTTATTCTTGACAGCATTATGAACAAAAAGTCGAAAACAAAATATTTCATTTACTCCAACATAGATAACTACCTCCAACTTTGAAGTGGCGCTTATCAATTGTTTTCAGAAAAGTTTCTATAAATACGTGGAAAGTTACTTGAAAGTGTTATCACTATTATCTATGCGAGCTAGTTAATTGGCTAAGTGCAGAGTGTTGCATAAGGGCGTGTTTACACGTGCAGGGTTCGACGCACGTGACCTTAGCGGGCTCGTTGCGCAATGCGCTCGCGCACGCCCAATGTCAAACTTGATCCTACAATACAGACATCTAGGTATGGCTTTTCCCACCAGAGTTGGCCACTTTCATACTAACATCCTTTTTTATGGTTTTCCAGATTAATGGGGATTCAAAAGACATAATTTAATTTTATGATTATCGGACACTTTAACGTTCAAAGCGATTTTATTTTAACAATAACGTGATTTTTGAAATCTTTAGATATGTATATAAAAAAAATATTGATAAAAACATGGTGAATGCTAATATTATGCAAGCCCATTAATTAAATAGGATATAATTATGGATCAAAATATTCCGTGTATTAGCACGGAATATAGAAGCGTATCTAAAAAAAAAACTATTTTGACTTAAAATGTTTCACTTGAAGCAATTAGTATTATTAATAGTCTCTAATACTCGTATGCCTCCGTAATACCTCTCAGTAGACGGTGAACTGAAGAGAGCAATTTCCCGACGCAATCAAGTCGGGGTGAACGATCTTTACTACTTTCACACCGGGAAAAAACGTGGCTCTACGCTTCAAGGATGAGATAAATTGTCTCGCACGAGCTGAAATGTATGAGCCATTCTTACTGAGAATTATAACTCTATCTGGCTATGTTATGTTGAAGCACTTTGAAATATGTAATAGATCTCCTGACTGATAAATAAATCATTTAGATGGTAAGTAGATGCTTTTTCAACAATTAAAATATCTTTTAAAAGTGAGAATTATACATTAAATAGAATTTAATTTTTATTATTACTATAACACATTTTTTAATTATCAACAAAATAAAATAAAATATAAAAAACTTTAATTTTAAACAAATATGCACGCTAAGTGTAACATTTTTAAAAGTTAATTATCTTAAGATAATCAGCCAAATAATTTTAATACCTAATGTTTAAATTCCAAAGCGAATTAACGGTGTATTATTTTAAATGTCGTATTTCCTCATGACTGAGGGTCGTGTCCTCCGCAGAATGAATTCGTTAGGGGAGTTCTCTTGGGCAGGTACATAGTGGTGCCCAGGTCCTTCCACTTTTCATTATAATCCCATTAAACATGTAGGTATTGTGATTATTATTAGTGAACATCTAAATGTAAGTACCTGAGTAAGAATTTATGTAACAAATAACTTAAAAAAAAATACAACATCGCTCTTGCGCCAGTGTGCGCTAGCGCGCATAGCAGTGCGCGCATCGCCGCGCGCGCACCAGGAAGCAACCTTGGGCCGCTATCGTTCTTGAACTTGCCCCGCGCGGTGCGCTGCACGCTGTGACGCGCGCGCTAAATGCGCGCATTGCACTTGCGCTCTTACTGCTATAGCGTGGCGTTTATGATAAACTAGTGGATACATTTTTAGTATATCTGCAAAAGAGGATATGGTGATGCACTTTATGTTAAACTAGTGGGTGCTCGCGGCTTCGCTCGCATTAAGAAGTAAAACTTGCATCCCCTATTTCACCCCTTTAAAAGTGGCATTTTCAAAAATCTTTTCTTAGCGGATGCCTACGTCGTAACATTTACCTTCATTCCAAATTTCAGCCCAATCCGTCAAGTGGTTTGGGCTGTGCTCTGATAGATCACTTTATCAGTCAGTCAGTCACCTTTGAGTTTTATATTATTTAGATAGATTTTTGATGTAACATGTGCATTATCATTTATTTTTATTTTGCCATAACACAGGCCGTCTGCCTTTTTGCTATTTTTCTATATAAAAAACTCATATGCTATGTACAGTCACGTTTTTGTATAAGTAGACAAAATTCAATGCTTATAAAATAAATAAGTTTTTTTTATTAAGTATGTAGGGACTGCATTATTTTGGGAGGTTGATATTCCAGATAATGATTATGTTTAGTAAGTTGTTTTATGAAAATAGCTATTTTATGTTAGGCATTATTTTTTGGGGCTATTAAAAATTTATAAATGTTGGGTATTCATGCATGTGTATTTAGAACGTACATATTTGTATTACAAATATCATTGCATTGTTATACAAAATAGTAATGCAGCCAAACATAAACGGATTATATTTTCAAGCTTATTCAAATGCTTTTTATTAATAATAACCTATATGTTATATGTGCTGCGTTTTATTTCCTTTAAATGTATATTTATTTTAAAAAATGTAAGTACCTAATAGTCGATAATAGGAACGTTATGAAATATTCTATGCAAGAGTGCAACGTGCACTGTAACCTCGCTCTAATAATAAATTGATTCCTACTCATATGCAGTAATGTGCATATTTCCGATACATTATGCATTTGTAATAACAATATTCATGAGCTATTTTACAGGAAATCAATCTTATTTACATGTCATACGTAAATCGTAATATGGATATTGGATGTACAAAACAAAGGGAGCAAGATTTTCTAAGTGCCCCTTTTTGTAGTAGTTAGAAGTAGTATGTTTAGTTTTTCTTCCCTTGTTTTTATATTTTATAATTGTAAATAAAAAAAAAAACACAAAAAAAAAGAGAGCAATAGTATTAAGATGGATAGGTAAATGGGTAATGGGTAATCGGAAAGAAATGCATAATGCATACGTATATTATACTCTCAGTTTAAACTATTTATGACATCTATTGATCAAAAATAATGTAGAAGGACTTGTGCGCCCACCAAGATGTATGAGCCCACAAGAACTAACTGCTAACAGAATAAATTCTGTGGGGGAGTCGCGACCCTCTGTAATGAGAATTAAGGGTAAAGAGGATAAAAATATTAAAATAATTTTGTTATTATCATAATAGCTGCTTCCTGCGTACATTTGTAATACCTTTGTGATAAAAAAGTGATATTATTATAGCAAAAGTCACACAGATTTTCCCGAGCCTACGGTAAAAATAAAGAGAAAACAAGGTTAGTTTTCCTTTGTTTCTTCAATTTTAAAGGACATTTTGGTTTCAATTTCTAATTAATACAGTATATTATACAAAAATGGGCATAAAAAACGCGCACTTGATATGTCAGTATACAAATGTTCTGTGGGTGTTGGCGCTTGCGTTAATACTTACAAAGTAATTAGCGAAAGTTCATTCTTGAAAAAACTATTTCTAAAAACTTGTTACACGGTAGAAACTTGCCG